>JAJJWX010002335.1:0-600000 GCA_023529315.1 Papaver bracteatum
TAGTGATGTCCACTCTTGCTTCTCCATTGATGTTATGGATACTTTGGCACAACAAATGTTTGAATTGAATGGTGATGATGCTTTGGAAACCGTTCTAACTACATCCATTGATAATGGTGTAGAGTGTGGTAATGAGGTTAAAGAAGCCCTTGGTGATCTCAACTCACTACAAGGATGTCCGGAAACTCATAATATCTCTTTTATTTCTTTACCATGCAGTGATGAAAAACTTTTACCCTCTATTGTTAAATCTCCAAAGTTAGAATTGAAACCTCTTCCTAGTCACTTAAAGTACTTGTACTTGGGTGACAATGAAGAGTTACCTGTGATTGTTTCTAACGAGCTTAGTGAATTACAGGAGAAAAAACTTCTAAGGGTGCTAAGGAAGCACAAGACGGCCATAGGATGGACAATTGCCGATATCAAGGGTATAAGCCCTGCCGTTTGCATGCATAAGATTAGTTTGGAGGACGATGCAAAGCCTACGAGGAAGCGCAGCGTCGTTTGAACCCCCTATGATGGAAGTTGTGAAAAAGGAGATACTCAAGCTTTTGGAAGTGGGTGTTATCTACCCCATATCCGATAGCAAGTGGGTGAGCCGGTGACAAGTTGTACCAAAGAAATCAGTGTGACCTTGGTGGAGAATGATGAGAATGAACTTGTCCCAACTCGTGTGCAAACCGGTTGGAGGGTTTGTATTGATTATAGGAAATTGAATGCCACTACTAAAAAAGATCACTTTCCATTACCTTTTATTGATCAAATGCTTGAACGTTTAGCTGGACACTCTTATTATTGCTTTCTTGATGGCTATTCGGTTATAATCGGGATTGTGATAAGACCGGAGGATCAAGAGAAAACCACTTTCACTTGTCCTTTTGGTACTTTTGCTTATCGAAGGATGCCTTTTGGCTTGTGCAATGCTCTAGCTACTTTTCAAAGGTGTATGGTAAGTATATTTTCAGAATATGTTGAAAACATAATCGAAGTGTTCATGGACGACTTTAGTGTCTTTGGTGACTCATTTGACCTTTGTTTGAACAATTTGTCACTAATCCTTGAACGATGTGTTGAAACAAATCTTGTGCTTAATTGGGAGAAGTGCCATTTCATGGTAACTCATGGCATAGTTTTAGGACATATAGTATCTTCTAAAGGCTTGGAATTTGATAAATCTAAGATAGACCTTATTCGTACTCTAACCCCTCCCACTACGGTGAGGGAGATACGTTCTTTCCTTGGTCATGTAGGTTTTTATCGTAGATTCATCAAGGATTTTTCCAAGATAGCATCACCACTTTGTACCTTATTGCAAAAAGATGTGGTTTTTAACTTTGACAAAAAGTGTGTGGCGGCATTCAATCGTTTGAAAGAACTTTTGATTTCAGCCCCTATCATTAAACCGCCGGATTGGAGCAAGCCTTTTGAGCTTATGTGTGATTCAAGTGATTATGCGGTTGGTGCGGTACTTGGGAAGCGTGTGGGGAAGATACCTCATGCTATTTATTATGCTTCTAGAACGTTAAATGAGGCCCAACAAAACTACACTACCACTGAAAAAGATTTATTAGCTATTGTTTTTGCTTTGGAAAAGTTTCACTCTTATCTAATTGGTACAAAAGTTGTTGTCTTTTCAGATCATGCAGCACTTAGGTACTTGCTTACAAAGAAAGAGGCGAAACCGAGGCTCATACGATGGATTTTACTCTTGCAAGAGTTTGATATTGAAATCAAAGACAAGAAAGGAATTGAGAACACCGTTGCGGATCATTTGAGCCGTCTTGCTGTGGACAAGGAAGCTATCCCGTTGCGTGAAAGTTTCCAGGATGAGCAACTATTCTCAATTGCGTTTTCGGAACCATGGTATGCGGATATTGTGAATTACTTGGTGTCTAAACAAATCCCAAAGAACTTGTCTCATGCTGAGAGGGACAAACTTAAGATATTAGGAAACCAATATATATGGGATGATCCATACTTATGGAAACATGGCAGCGACCAAGTCATACGAAGGTGCGTTCCCGAATCTGAATTTAACTCTATCTTGTCTTTTTGTCATTCTTATGCTTGCGGAGGACATTTTGGGAGTAAAAGAACAGCTCACAAGGTACTTGAAAGCGGTTTTTATTGGCCAACTCTATTTAAGGATGCACATATATTTTGCACAACTTGTGATAGGTGCCAAAGGACAGGCAATCTAGGTGCCCGAAATCAAATGCCACAAACTTTTATTCAATTTATTGAAGTTTTTGATGTATGGGGTATTGATTTTATGGGTCCTTTTGTCAGCTCTCATGGGAATTTTTATATCTTACTTGATGTTGATTATGTCTCGAAATGGGTGGAAGCTAAGGCCACCCCAACTAATGATTCTAAATTGGTTTCAGATTTTGTGCAAGCTAACATTTTTGCAAGATTTGGAATTCCAAGATCCATAATTAGAGATGGGGGTTCTCACTTCAAAAACAAGTTCTTACAAGGATTGTTGAAGAAGTACAATGTGTCGCACAAGATTGCAACACCTTATCATCCCAAAACCAATGGACAAGCCGAAGTGTCGAACCTAGAGGTGAAATCCATTCTAGAGAAGACGGCGAATCCAACAAGGAAGGATTGGAGCATGCGACTTAATGATTCTTTGTGGGCTTATAGAACCGCATACAAATTAAACACCTATTGGGATGTCTCCTTTTAGGCTTGTGTATGGTAAACCTTGTCACTTACCCGTTGAGATTGAACATAAGGCGTTTTGGGCTATTAAGCAATGCAATATGGATATGGATGGGGCTGGAAAGGAAAGGAAGTTGCAACTCCAAGAGCTAGAAGAGTTACGCAATGATTCATTTGAAAGCTCTCGCATTTACAAGGAGAAAACTAAGGAATTTCATGATTCTATGATTTCTAGAAAACAATTTTGTGTTGGACAGAAAGTGCTTTTGTTTAATTCTCGCTTGCAATTATTTTCGGGTAAATTGAGGTAACGTTGGATCGGACCTTTTATTGTTACTAATGTGTTTTCTCATGGTGCAGTAGAAATTCGTAGAATATCTACAGGAAAGGAGTTTAAAGTGAATGGAAACCGGCTGAAACCGTATTATGAGAACTTTACTTCCGAAGTTGTGGAGGGTGTGAACTTTGTGGATGCATTCTCGCTGGAGGAGTCTTAGTGAACAAGGAGAATGTCGGGCTGACGACTTTAAACCAAGCGCTAAGTGGGAGGCAACTCACCGGTTTTGTATCTTTACCCTTATCTATTTATTTTTATGCATTTGCTTTTATCTTTATTTTCTTTGTTTTTGCATATCATTTGCGGAATTTCCCATCTTGAACTCTCTTTGGATGATTCAATTTTACATTGAGGACAATGTAAAGTTTAAGTGTGGAGGAGCATTTATATGTTTGTATAGTTTTTTTTAGTTTGTTTTATGCCTTAAAATAAAAAAAATAAAAAAATCAGAAAAATAGAAAAACCAAGAAAAAAAATTTGTGCTTTTTGAACTCCGAAATCTAGAACTTGTGCCTTTAGGATGACACCATTAGTGGATGGAACCATTTTGAATGCAGGAGTTGAGGAACCAATTAACTAAAAGGGATGAACATAGCTCATAATCATAAATACCATGATAGTTGTTACCATATCTCGGAATATCACCATATCGCATTCTATTTTTATATTTCCATATTTATCTATCGTTCTCTAAGTGATTTGGTGGGTCACTAAACATCGACGTGTTATTACTGCTAGGATGAAATAGAGTGATTGAGTTACTAAAAAAAAAAAAAAAAAGACCGACCGACCGACCAATTAGACCAAAACGGAATAAAATGACACTTGGGAATAGCAGTATGTGTGAAACGTAGTCCCTGTCTCCATCGCCTAAACAAGCGTGGAATGAAGGATCCAAGGCAACTATCATGTACTTGCTGACAAGAATCATGTTCTTGGATCTAGTTTGATCCAATCATGTTGTCTAAAAAAAAAATAAAAAAAAAATAAAAAAAAATTGAAAAAGAGAAAAAGAAAAGAAAGTATTATATTTGGTTGAATAAAGTCACTTCTGGTTCCCTTGTATATACCAGTGAGTTGATGTAGAATTAAAACCAAGTAACTCAATCTAATAGGCATAGGTTCATCTTGGAAGTGACCTTCAGACAGATATGGGAAACATCGATCACTTGTGAATATTCGCCAACATCTACATCTATATCCATCTTCTTAATCTTTTCATTGTGATTGTGGTTTGTTAGTTTCCGATTATTGTGGCTTTTTCAACTATCTAATTAGAGTTTATTTACTAATATATGAATTGAATTTGCAAGGTACCTCCTCATGTAGTCATTTTGGATTCGTTCATTGATTTGTCATAAATAGACGGAGTTGTATGTATGTTTTATAATTATTTTGTTTGATTTGCTCGAGGACTAGCAAAGTCTAAGTGTGGGGGAATTTGATAGGTGTCTAAAACACCTTATTATTTATCTATTATTTATGCTTTCTTTGCTAAGTTTTCGTGTAAATTATGTATCTTATGTTTTGTTTTTGAGTATTTAGGTACTTTGGAATCGTTTGGAGCAAAAGAAGAAGAAACAGGGAAAAAGGTGCAAATGCTATTGGAGGCGGATTATTTCTCATTATTCGCTTTTATCTTCGTCTGAAAAGTATGTCGGCTTTAGTGATGCAAATTTTGTCTGAAAAGCACAACAACTTTAGTGATGACTCTATTGAAGAGTATAAGTGAATATGAGAAATAAGGGACGGTTGATGTTAGCGGAGGAACTCGAAAGAAGGAGAAAGCGTTCAATTGGAGCATAAAGGGGCAAAGCGGTCAATGTAAGAGTGATCTATACTTGGAGCGGGCTAGGTGTGCGAGAAGGAAGTGAAGAATGAAGTGTCAGTTTCGCAGAACTGACCATTGAGTCGAATTGAATTGTCGGTTAGCTGAAACCGACAAACATTGTATTGGTTGGTTGACCCTTATCCATTCCACCTGGGTGGATATATCCACTTCCCTTATTTACTCCCAAAACTAAAATCGAGAAAGATATTTTCTCTTAATCATTTACGCTGAAATTGAGAGATGGTTTTCACCTCATTTCATGTGGGAAACCAGAAATTGAGAAAGATTCAGATTTGTTACCCAGATTGTAGATCGGTTGGTGGGTTGAAGGTGAATTTGAGGTTCAAATGAAGAGAATAAAATGATCTAGAATCAGTGAGGAGAAACAGAAATTACGAGATGAAACTGGGTCAATGACAATCTGTTGTTGCTGGTGGAAGATTGATGATAACTGAGATTCTAAAACCTAAGTTGGATCTGAGATGAATCATAGGAGGAAAAATAGATGGTGATGATGGGTTTGTTGTGAATTTGTCGATTATCAGGGGCTTGTGGTCAAGAGTTAGGGTTTTTCTGTTGATTAGGGGACTATTCTTTCCTAAATTGAGTTTAGGGGTTTTGTGGTGAATGAGTCAGAAATTGGTAAAAGATTGAGTTGATGTAGGTGATACAATGGTTGAGATGGGTATTTGAATCTGAGTGTTTCAGAAGGAATTAGGGTTCTTGGTTCTGATTTGAGTGATGATGTGTTTACCATGGATGGATGAGAATTGTTCTCAAGAGGGAGGTTTGCAGAACTGGAGCTAGGTCAAGAGGATGCAATGATCAATCATTTAAAGATGCAGGTGCAATTGCAACTGAGATTGGCTATGGAAGAATTTGGGCTTGTGAGATTGATGGTGCAGTGATGAGTTACAGGGATAAATGGGTTGGTGTTGTTTGAATTCTTGAGAAGGAGCCTGAGATAGTTGATTGCAGTTGAGATGTAGCTGTGATGCAGTTGGGTTGTGCCAAATTGCAAGTGGAGCAGAGTAGAGGAAATTGCAGGGAGAGTTAGCAGAAAACTGGAGTACAGCTAAGTTGTAAGATAACCATTGGTTGCTGCCAATGTAAATGGAGGATAACTACAGTTGGTGGTGGTATTAGCTTGATGTTGAACTGGGGTTTCAGTCATGAACCTGAGAAGGAGTTGGTGATGTTTCTAAGCTGCAGGATGGATGAAGTTATAGCTGGTGCTAGGGAATGTGAAGCTGAGTGGCAGTGGAAGCAGCTGAGAACAAAGAGTTAGAGTTATTGGTGTTGTGTGTCGAATTGTGCATTGCAGGAATGGCTCGAATGAAGGAATAAAATTGCAGGTGCAGGACGAGCTTAAGGCGATTGCTGGAATGGCAAGAGATGCTGCCGCATACATGGAAAAATGGGTGAACTACAAAGGATGAAGGCTGTGGAGTTCAGCTGCAGTAGTTGGAGTTACAGAGCTAGAATTGCAGGTAATGGCAGTGGTGGTGATGTGAACTATGGCATATATGAATAAATGCTTGACATTGTATGTGTAAGCTGAAATAGAGTGTTGTAGTGGCCAAGAAGAAAGAGTGCATGGCATGAATGTATGCTTGTGTCAAATTCAGTATTTACAGGGAATAAATCTGAAATGGGTGAGAACAGTTGAGATGGAGATTTGTAGTTGCAGCTAGAGGAGTTAGGCCATTTCGCAGGTGAATGGGACTGCAGTTGGAAGGTTGTTGTTTTGCAGTTCAGTGAAAAGAGTTTGTGTAGGCTGGTTTCCACTAGTTTATGGGCTATGAATGAAGGAAACTTAGCTGCAACTGCTAGTTAGCCATGGTTCAGGGCAGAGATGAGTTTGTTGGCAGATGTGGTTGGTGTTATGGTGAAGTGCAGGAGAGATTACATGTGGTGTTGCCTTGAGACTCGAGTGTTTGATGGTTGTGTTGTGCACTGTGAATGAGAGCATCTTGGAATGGTCACAATGGCTGTGGAAATGTTGAATCTTGTGGGGAGTTAGAAGCTAGGTGTGATGGCCTGGGAAACTGAATTGTTACAGCAGGTGATGATGCTGTGAAATTTAACTGGAATGATGGTGCAGTTATGCAAAGAAGGTATATCCATCTTGGCTGTAACTGATGAAGGCTACAAATGATGCAACACAGAGGGTACAACCATCTTGGCCGAGAACTATTTTGGCCTGTGCAATTGGCTTGACTCACCCTTTGACCTGGTTGACTAACGATGACCGTTAGGTCAACGGTTAACTCTAACAGAATCGTGACGGAATATTCCATCGACGGCAGTGATTTTCAGGTAGTCGACGACGATAATTTCCGATGACTTTCCGGTGCCGGATTCCGGCCAAAAACCCAATTTTCCAGTGAGCGGTTTTGGGAAAGATTTTCTACATGGGTTTCTCTTGCTCGTGGGCCGGGTGAATTTCCAACTAATGGACTTTGAAGACAAAACCTATTTTTGGAAGGAGAAAAAGCTATAAAAAGGAAGTTTTCTACACAATTTGATATACAACGTTTTATTCTATTCTTGGAGCTTTTGCAAAGAACAACTTCTAGGGTTTGCTTTCTTTTATGTTTCATCTTATTTCTTTGAATATTATGATGATGAACTCCATGAATATGAGTAGATAAATAAAATAATTGGTTATGGGATAAAAATTTGATTTCTTCAAGCATGTTATTTGATTCTATGAATTAGTTTTGTCTCAATTTTATCGTTTATGATTCATTGTTTTATTATCATATGATTTGAATGCTAGTTTGGTTGAGTCCGGAATCAATTGGATTTGTTTTCATCTCTATAGATATATTAGGGTTTTCAATACGTAAAAGTTGTTATCTCTGATTTTTAGTAGCATCTTCTGGTTAATACTTGTAGTGATACATCTTTTTAATCGCATATGAATCATAACCTTTGTTAAAACGAATTAGTGCTTTTACACGTTTGTTTGCATCGATTAGTCTTATTTCATAGAAATTATTGCTCTTAGGGAGTTAAATCTAATTGTGCTTTTACACTTTAGGTTGCTTTTTAAGAAGATTTCACAATAGCATCTTTTAATGTTGTTTGTGATAAAATCAGAAAATAAACGGGATACTCTTGCGATCAAGATATCCTAGGACTTTTGATAATTGAGAGATTAAATACCAATTCTAATCATAGATGAAAAATACATGTTTGTGAATGATACTATCCCTTAACCAATATCTTATCCTTATTGATTATTCGAACTATTTACTTTGCTTTATTTAGTATTATTACTTTGATAAAAACAAAAACACACCTTGGGTTATTTGTTTACATAAGAATCTGAAAATTGCATAACAATAATCGCCTCTCTGTGGATACGAACTCTTTCTTATCGAATACTATATTCATAATTAGTAAAGTGAGGAAGTGAATTATTTTTGACGCATACGACACGCATCAGGGGTACCTGCGAAAAACCCTCTGATACTAAAGTCAGAATAGGATTTTCTCATAGGTATTTTTGGTATGAAGATCACTTACCCTTTTTGTTGTAATTCTCTCCATTTATATGTTACGGATTTACTGTCTTTAATGCATGCATGAATTGCAGTAATTGGCCCTGCATGTCAGTTTTTGATGCAGGCATGAATTCCTTGCATGACTCCCTGGCACGAATTCCCTGCATGACGCCCTGGCATGAATTCCCTGCAATAATTCTCCTGCATGCCTGCATGGCTCCCAGAATATTCCAGAAACTTCCATTATGGTAATGGGGTATGAATAACCAAAGGTGCAAGAGAAATGGGTGTAAGCAGACGGGGCGCAAACATCCTTTGAGCAATGGACATGGGTGCACATATCCTGGGTCTATGGGACTAATCAACGTCGAGCAACACCAAATTAGTCCCACCAATTAATCTCCAATTAATCGCTGATTAATACCCATGAAATCGCCTCCCTTGTTAATCTCCATTTAATCGGCGATTGCCGCTCGCTGATGGCCGCCGACTTTGGCCGCCGATCGCTGCTGCTGCCGTTCCGTTGAAATTACGGTAGTAATGACGTCGTGCTAACGCCGTTAGTGATGCCGTTATATATTGACCGAAGATGCTGACACTGTTAACTGTTAACGGAATATGCTTGGTATATGCTAACGCCGTTAATGACGGCGTCAATTATTAACGGAACTGCTGACAGTTCAACTAACCGACGAGTCACCTACCACATCAGCTTCCTTGCTGACGTGGCACCCATTTTGCTGATGTGTATCCTGCCACCTTATTAGATTTGCTGATGTGGCACCCATTTGGCTGGTACATGTCTGCTGACGTTGCACATTGGATGATGTGTCATATGCTAACGTGGCGCGATAATGACGTGGCATCCCTGCTGACGTGGCGCGGTGATCACGTGTCACCCCTGCTGACGTGTCACCGTGCTGACATGACAATATCCGATTGGCTGGAATTTTTTGACATGGCAGTCCTTATGTGGAACCTTCTAGCCTAAGTTTGAGTTCTTGCTCACGGGCTTGTGAATTGAGTGTTTGCTAGTGAGGCCTAGCTTAGCTTGTTGCACATGGGCTTGCACATGGGGTGTTTGTTAGGCCTAGTTTGCCATACTTGGGTAACCAAGGGAAGCACCTTAGGCCCAATGAACCCTCCTTTGTTAATAGTAGGAACTTTGTAGGCCTGGGTTAGCCTATTTATTTGTGTAGAATATTAAGGGTACAAACAGATTTGTTTCAAAAGAATATTTCATTTGAATAAAAAAAATGAAATTGAGAAGTTATATAAGAGTTGAAATGCAAATAAAGAGAAGATCAAAGAAAATAAATTTCATCAGAGTTGCAATACTCGCAAGAAACGCGAATAAAATATCGCATAGACATAAGAATGGGACGAACCTATATGGCGTACACCCTAGTTCGCGGATACAATTTTGCAAGAGGAAAATGTAAGACCTAAAGTGCATCATATAAGGGGGTATCTATTTGCGTGGCTCAGGGATAAGGCTATACCGTTGTTGGAACCTGAGTCACGGAGACTGGGGTCCATATCTTTGAGATACCTATCCAGGGGACATACTTTGGATTTCCAACTATATAAGGTTATACCCTGGTTGGACAACCGAGTGTCTCTTCTAAGCGGTGCAGAGTATGACCAAGGCACCGAGGTACACGGTTGAGACAAGAGTGCCCGGGATAGACGAACCTACCATGTACATTTTTGGTAAGTCTTGGCTATGATGCACTTGGCCTCAAGAAAACCCCACTTAGGGTGCAGTCTCGTAACTATAAGCCATATAGGCATAAACGATAAGAGGCTGTGAAAACAACTGGTTGTTGTTAAGACCGGATGGGAGGATCTAGTCTTGTATGGCCGAGGTTCCCTCCTTGAAGGTGCAACCAGATGGGAGTAAGGGCGGCTCCTACCATTATGGCGCTGATAAGTGTCTTAAGACGGCAATGTCATGGGGCTTTATGTTCGCAAGAACATTTAGGCCTGTCATATTGTCGCGTGACAAAAATTATACAGAGGCAACAAGCCAATAAAGAAAAGTTAAGATGAGATCAATGGTTTTTTACATGAAAGTGTAAAGACGTCCTGCGATTTCATCGTAGAACTAATTTAGGTGTAGATGTTAGTCTTCATGATGAACAAGCGGCTTTAATTAAAGACATGATTTCTGAAAGAGAAGGTTATCACTATTTTGATTTCACTAAATTATTTCCTAATTGAATCATCCTTATATGTATTAACTTTGTTATCATTTGCTCGCAACATCCGAAAAGAACTATCGTAAAAAAATTGATGAGTTAGTAGAAGAGAAAATCCAACTCGCTGGAAATCTATCTTATCGCAATGAAAAGTATTCTAGATTGACGGAAAAATTGAAAATCTCATCTTCAAATTTTAGTAACGCCCTTATCCGTGTTCGTAATAACGCTGTTAAACCAGTCTGTGATGATCATGGTATTCCTCATTCTACATACCCCCAATCTCGCAAAGGAAATTTTGATTAAATCTAGTTATCTCCTGGATAGCGAAGTGAATCTGAAGATGATAATGATGAAGAACTATCTGGCGAGGAAGAGAAATCTGACGTAGATAAAGATAATAATGATAATGATGAAGAAGAGAAATTTGGTAATGAGGAGAAATCTGAAAAAAAAAAAAAAGAGCTATGATGAAGGTGGTGATAGATCTACTTAGTCCTGTTTTTTCTATTTTTATTCGTTGTAAATTTTGTACATTTATTTTTTGCTTCTCGTAACATTGCTGCGAGTTTCTCCAACTTGATGTGTAAACTTATTTTGCTTTTATCTATACGAATTAGAAAATAATTCTTTTTCTGCAACATAATCAATTAATCATAATTATTATCCTTTAATTATTTGTATAAATGTATCATCTATGCAATTTTATCATATGATGGATGAATAATAATTTCATCATTCTATGCATTCCCATACTTGCCTCTATTATTCATCTGCAATATGAAAAAATTGAGTAGAGATTAGATATTAGTTGTGAATCAAATTAATTTTTCCTCAATATCGGCGATGTTATCGCTAGCAACAATTGCATAACTTTATAATCTATGCGTAAAATCGCAAATCTCATAAATTCTGCGAGCATTATCGCAATAATCTTATGGTCTTATTATGCCTTCCTAATTAAAGGTCTTATTTTGCCACATTTTTTCTTTCTGCGACAAAATCGCAGGACGTCTTTAGATTTGCATGTATTGACCCATTGATCTTGTCTTATCAATATTTTTTCAACATCTCTGCGACAATATGATAAGTATAAATCTCTTGCAAGAATTAAACCTTATGACATTGCCGTCTTGCGATGAAATCGCAGGACGTCTTTACACTTTCATGTAAAAAACCATTGATCTCATCTTAACTTTTCTCTATTGGCTTGTTTCCTCTGTATAATTTTTGTCACGCGACAATATGACAGGCCTAAATATTCTTGCGATCATAAAGACCCATGACATTGACGTCTTTAGACACTTATCATCTCCCTAATGGAGGGTGCCGCCCTTATCTTCCCCCTGGTCTCCCCTTCAAGTAGGGCACATCGGCCATACAAGACTAGCTCCTCCCATCCAGATTTTCCAACAACCAGCTGTTTTCGCAGCCTCTTGTCCTTTACGCCTATATGGATTATAGTTACAAGACTGCACCCTAAGTGGGGTTTTCTTCAGTCCAAGTGCATCATAGCCAAGACTTACCAAGAATGGTCAGGGTAGTTTCGTACGCCCCGGGAACCCTTGGCTCAACCGTGTACCTCGGCGCCTTGGTCATACTTTGCACTTCTTAGAAGAGATTCTCAGTCGTCCAACAAGGGTATAACCTTATATAGTTGGAAGTCCAAGATCTCTCTCCTGGATAGGTTTTCTTTAACCCCAACATCTGCATGACTCAAGTTCCAGCAGCGGTATAACCTTATCCCTGAGTCATGTAAAGAGATACCCCCTTATATGATGCAATATTAGGTCTTACATTTGCCTCTTTCGAAATTGTATCCGCGAACTAAGGTGCACGCCATAAAGGTTCGTCCCATTCTATTAATCTCTGCGAAATTTTATTCGCGCTTCTCGCGAGTATTGTAACTCTGATAAAATTTCATTTCTTGTAAAATTTTGCAATTTTTTCAAACAGAGTACTCTTTTCAATTGCATTTTCTTCAAACAAATTATGCGTAAACTTCTTTAAATTTCATCATTTTACCTTTCTACTTACTATTTTAAGTTCCTTTTTTCATTACGTTTTGCTATTTTTTCCTTATCTGCGAGCCGCTCGGCATCATTTTCCTCTCGCTGCTCTATTGAATCAATCATAAATATTTCACATCTCTGTTCTTGCTTGATGTTGTACTTCCAATTTCTCTTCTTCTCAGCTCTTTCCTCGAAAGATTTTATATCAATCTCATAACATTCCTTGCTTTCTATTCAATCTCCCTTAATAAATCCAACACCATTAGGATGAGGAAATTTAACACATTGGTGGAAAGTAGATGCTACACCTAATATCCCATGTAGCCAAGGTCGACCAATCAGGGAATTATAAGGTGATTCAATGTCAACAACACAGAACAAGATCTTGGAAGTTATCCCCTTTAATGGAATCCGCATTTCAATTTCCCCTTTGGGTTTATTGGCAGTACCATTAAAATCATAGATTTTATATGTTGATGGTATTAGATCTTCGTCTCTTCCACCCATGGTCTTGTAGGTATGATAAAATAATATGTCAACTGAGCTTCCTGTGTATATTAGAACTCTATTAATGGCCCAAGAATCTTCATTTTCGTTATCATTTTCTTCATATTCCTCTTCTACTTGCTTGGGGTTTATCTCTAACCTTACTACCAATGGGTTATCATGCTGCTCACCAGGCTCTGGTACTTCTTGTGCAATGAAAGATATAGTTTGTTTTTGCCATTATTTTAATGGCGAGACTCTCGCGATATTCGTTATCTCCCTTCCATCTGTATCTCTCGCGAAGACTCTTCTCAGAACATTATCATGGAAATCCTCAATAGTTCTGTGTGAATGTACAATGGAATTACAAAACAAATTTTTTGCTTTAGCCCCAACTTCTATTACGAATGATTCTGCTCCTTTTACAGTATTTACCCTGCGAATTTCTGGTGCTGGAGGCAATCGCTGAGATTGTGGATGTCCTACTAAAAAGTGGTTTAGCTTTCCTTGGTCAATCATCCTTAAAATTATTCCCTTTACATTCCTGCAATCATTTACTGTGTAACCATGAAAGTGATGGTAAGGACAAAATTCTTGACTACGATTATTAGGATGTGGTTCTTTTCCCATATTCCATGGTGATGGTATATTTTCCATCAAAATGATAGCTTCCCAGATTTTTTCTATACTAGAATTTAGAGGTGGCATCTTAATTTCTTCCCATATTATCTTCTGGTTACCTTGGCTTCTGAAATTGTTTTGCCTCTGTCCACCATAAGTTTCTTGCGGCTAATCAAGCCTTTGAATCTTATTATTCCCACCGCGATTGTAATAATTCTTCTCCCTTTCATATTCTTCTTGATCTCGACTGCCCATAGCTACCAACTTCTGCTGGTTATCAATTTCCAACTTCTCTTGCTGTGCTTGCGAGCTGCTCGCCACATTGTTAATCATTTTAGGAAGTAAACTCTCATTTTATGCTAATGAGTTGGTATTCGCGATTGGATATGATTCCATCTAAATTTTTTTCTCCTCCAAAGCAATGTATTCTTCTTGTAGTTCTCGTAGTTCAGTCATAGTGATTGTATTCTTGACTCTGAAAATGTGTATGTACAGCAGATTGGTCGCGAACATTGCATTGATAAAAGACAAGATAAGATATCTCTCGTCTACTCTTCCTTCCATCTCACTGCACATTGTCTTCCATCTTATGGTTAAATGTTTAAGACTCTCGCCAACCCTCTGCTTTAACCCAAACACATCTTCAATACCTGGCCGCGATGAATTGTTACTTATATATGCTCCCAAAAATATAGTTTCCAAATGATAAAATGAAGTTATAGTATTTTTTGGCAATCCCTCAAACCATTTTAACGCCTCACCAGTTAAGCTAGATGCAAAATACTTGCACAATACAGCATCATGATTCTCCCATTGTAGCATACACCTAACATAAGCCTTAACATGTTATACAGCACAGGTAGTTCCATCAAAAATGTTGGTTAATGCTGGTAAGTTGCACTTTGGAGGTATTCCTCTTAACTGTACTTCTTGAGTGAATGGGGTTCTCACAGCTTTATCAATAGCTTCATCAAGTTGCCTTCTACCTCCTTCTCTTATGTTATTTATTATTCCCCTCATCTCTGCTAATTCTTTTAAAATTTGCTAATTCACAGCTGAATTCGGTTCCATTGGTATTTTCAATGCTGCTTCCCTTCTCCTGCGTTCATGTAATTCTTGTCTTGCGAGATTTTGTGTATCTTCATCTACATCCACATTCCTTCTTCTGCTTCACCTTCTTCTTTCCATCGTAGCTGATTATACTGTCTATTTTCTTCTCTGCGAATTTCTTCATTTCTCTTCGCTGTCTTTCTATTCTCCTTTGTATTCTATCATACTCTTCCTGAATATTATTATTATGGAGATTTTTCGCCCGTCTCCTTTCTCGATTTTCATGGTTATTTTTCCGTATTACTTCTTGGAATTCTTGTTCTTATACCTCTGCTCTTAATCTTTCTCTCTCGCAAGCTAGGCGTGCTTGTTCAGCATAATGTCTCTCAATTTCTTCCTCAATTATTCTTCAATTTCTCTGAATCTCTCGTCCATGTAATATCTTCCTACCTTCTTCTGGATTATCTTCATCATTTTGGTTGTTTCTTCCCTCCTGATTTCTGTTGTTAAGTCTATTGTCCAAAGTTTCTCCACGCTGATCATGGCGATTTTCTATTACCTCTTCTTCTCTATGACGTTGCTCTTCATTTAGATTTTGCATTTCCTCTTGGATATTTCCTCTAGCATTTCTTATTGGGGAATTTCTCCTTAATTCTTCTCTTTGTGATCTTGAATTTGATCTAACAGTACTTCTTGATCTTTTACTTTGTAATCTCAAATTCTCCATTCTCAACTCGTGATTTTGTCTTGTTAAATTTGCACGCTATTTCGCCTCTAATCTTCTTTCCTCTTGTATTCTTTGTCTTGGATCATCTGTTGTTTGATTTTCGCCTTCTCTGTGAATTAATCCTTCAACCATTCCTTGATTTCTTTCTTCTCTTATTCCGTCTCTTAATTGTTGATCTTCTATATCTTCCATCGAATCCGATCTCCAAGTATGCACACTCACTCTATCATAATCCATATTTCTATCTTGTATCGATGTTTGTTGATTCAATTGTGGAATTTGATTTCCTCCTTCAATCCTTGTTCTATTTCTTCCTGTTCTTATCCTTGAAGATTCTCCTAATTCATTTTTTTTTCTCCTGCAAGTCTTTTACTTCTTCTTACAGTTGTTGATGGTTCTGATGTATTTCTTCTTCTTCTAGCCATTTCTTCAACTCTTAACAATTTCTTCAAATTTTCAAGTTGTAATTAGAGATTTCTTAGCTTGATTCTCCCTATTTTGGGCGCCAAAATGTAGTTGCAGGAAATCCCACAATACATGTTATGATCTTGCTATATTCAACTCACAATTGAAGATTAAAAATGACACTTTATTATTTTGTTCTCAGAAATGTTTACATAAAGGGAAGAATTCAAGATTACAACTATTCTCTTGAAGTTTCTCTCTCCTCAAGACTTTCTTAACCCTCAAAAAATACATCATCCATTTCTGGACACATTGGGTCTATATTTATAGGGTAGTTACATAGTGGATAACATCTAAGTTTTCCTCTTATTTCGGGTTGATTCTGCGATTGTACCGCGATAGTTACAATATTCATTCTCGCAAACTTTATAATTATCGCGGGACAAACATTCTTTTCTTATGTTTTCTTCAATCGTCAGCTATTACGTCACTCCTTTGACTGCTTTTTGTGACACTCGCAAAGTGTAGTTGAAGATCTTGCGGTGATGCTCGCTAGGAAGTGTTGTAGCGATATTCTGGTCCTACATTATTCATCTTTATATAACAGATTTACGCACAGATAGCTAAAAACTTATAAATATATTACTTAACCATATTGCACAAAATAAATTGTCTTTTAATATGCAGGAAGAGATAAGAAGAAGTTCATACACTAGAGAACATTAGAAGCTGGAGAAATTCGCAGCAAGTATACTACAAAGATAAAAGGATAAGTGTACAGATATTACAGGGAAGAATATAAGAAATCTAATTAGATCCATCGTTGTCTTCGCCAGATTTATTTTCTTCATCTCCACCACCTTCATCACCACCTTCATCTTCTTCAGAATATACAGCTTCACTATCAGAAATAACAAGATCATGGACATTTTGTGGAACTTCATGCAAAATGTTAGGATACTCAGAATGAGGAATTTGATGATCATTGCAGACCAATTTAATGGAGTCATTGTGAACACCAACAAGAGTGTTACTAAAATTCATTCTCATAATTTCTAACTGTTCCTTCAGTCTTGAATACTTTTCGTCGCGAGAAGCTAGAGTTTTTGCGAGCATTCCCTTATCATCTTCAAGTTCTTTAACTCTGACAGAGTATCTCTTTTCAACTCATGCGAGTACATAATAACAAATCAAAAATTTAATAGCAAACTATAAAAGACGAAAGACCAATGAGAATGAATAAGTAGCAACCTTCTCTTTCAGAAATCATGTTGTTTAGTATGAAGACTAACATATACACCTAGATCATTTCTGGCATTATCAAGAACTTTCGCAGCCCAAGCAAATTCTTCATCATTGCTAATAAGAAGACAAGAGCGAACTTGGTTCTCTCTCGCAAGTCTATCCCTCTCAATTTTAACATCAGTGAGAATTTTATGGAAATCTTCTAGGTCTTGAGCACCATTTTTAGCAATAAGATCTTTCTCATCAATAAGATCACTATTCTTACTTCTCAATCTATTAGTTTCTTCTTTCGAATCAAGATAAAGACGCTTAAACTTATTGGTTAAGCCCAAGTTGAATCTGTGCTCAATTTTTAAGAGATGAAGTTTGGATTTAAGTTTATCTATGGAAAGAGATCTAATTTGATCATCTGAGAAACTACTTAAAGAGCTATTAAGACGAGAAAGAAGGGTATCCTCATCTACAAGATTAGGGAAAGATCATAGGAATGTAGCCTCATCAGTAAGGTCATAAATATATGCAAAAATGGTTACTTGAGTGAGAAAAAATAAGGCAAAAAAATTAAAAGAAAATAAGGAAAAGTTTATACCATAGAGTTGCTGATTTGCCTTTTCAAGATCAGAAATCTTTTGTTTATCACTTGAAGCATCAATTTCTAATTGCTTGTTCTTCTTGCGAAGCTCAGCAACCTCAGCTTCTAATTCTCCTTTACTCTTGCGAAGATCAATAGCTTCAGATTCCAACTGTTCCTTTTGCTTGCGAAGATCTGCAGATTTAGACTTTAAATTTTCATTTTTGTTGCGAAGGTCAGCACATCTTTTCTCCAAATCTGAGGCAGCAATAAAAGAAGCTCTTCCAGCCTGCGAAGAAATGTAAAAATTGCTAAGAAAAATATAGTTTCAAATCTAAGATATAAGGAAGAGGCAAAGAAGTGAAAACATACCAGAATACCGAGTGAATTCAAAAGACTTGGAGTCATCGATCTCGAGATTCCCTGGAAATAATCATTGTCAACCAATAGGGAAGCATCGCAAACCTTTGTGAGAGCTTGAGATACTTCATTAACTGCTTCATCTTCATAATCATTTGAAATACCATGCGTGACATCGCCAAAAATCTTAGGTAATTGGGTCATAGGTGATTCAGGAGAAGAGGAATCCTTCATAGAAGAGATGTCATTATTATCTTCATCTTCATCATCATCAGCATCATCGTTACTTGGATTTTCTTCATTAGATTAAAGATTTGAAGAAGAAGAGAGTTGGGTTTTTCTTTTCTTTAAGGGAGGAGCACCATATTTCTCTCTGTGAGGAGCATCAGACTTCTCTTTAAGAGGGCAGTAGATTTACCCTTGCGACCAACTGTGGATTTCTCTTTAGTTCTCGCAGGTTTCACAGGCTCTCTTTCTTCAATTTCCTGCGAACACATATAAAGATAAGAAATAGAGGCAACAATATATTGTAAAAAGTTATAAAGAAATATTTATTACTTCATCTGTGAGAGATTTGGGAGCTAAGTAATTAGAAGGTTTCCCTAGCCTATCGTAGATGGATTTCAACCTTTCAATCTGATAAAAAGGAAATAGTCAGCGAGAATCTAAAGACATGAAGAAAATAATAATGGTAATTTATTATGCAAAAAATTAAGAAAACATACTTCTTTATTTCTCTCAGGCCAGTTGAATACCCACGACTGGTATTCTATGAGATTCGCAGGTAAAGCATGGGTACCAGAGATATATGAACCCTCTAAAATTAGAGGGAAGATATACCATTTGTCATCGCTAGAATGATGCGGACCTTGATTAGTACTAGTATGCCAGTCGATGTCCAACATAAGAATTTTGTCTTTCGTGATATCATCTTTCTTTTGCAAGTGGACACCCCAGCAGGTGCTATCCCTCTTCATGGGTATTATGTCATAGTTTATGAAGAAATTATCTACAGTATAC
Organism: Papaver bracteatum; assembly: GCA_023529315.1. Taxonomy (NCBI): domain Eukaryota; kingdom Viridiplantae; phylum Streptophyta; class Magnoliopsida; order Ranunculales; family Papaveraceae; genus Papaver; species Papaver bracteatum. The sequence continues at coordinate 19,049 of JAJJWX010002335.1, forward strand.
ATTGCGGGAATAATTGGAACATCCTTGAATTTAGGATTCTTCGCAGTATCAGGGTAGCAAGATTCTTTATTAGCACCGTGAGTAGCATACTCCACCAGCAGAAGGATGCAATCCCCACCCAATTAATTTATGGCTCGCGAGAATTTTGGATGAGAAAGTATATCATAGAACAAAGGAAGTTCAGGATTGTAAAGAGGAATAGGAAGACCGGATTCAAGTTGACTTAGCGAGACTATAATCTTCTCGCGAGAACTTGGATGATCAGAAAATAGTTTAACGGAAATTTCAGCTTTAGGGTTTTGATCAGGGAAGGTGGATAAAGAAAAACCTTGATCCTTAAACTTCTTCTGCATTTACTCAAAGGCGATCATGTATTTATGACCAGCGGGAGCCATTTTTAATAAAGTAAGTATGGGAATGAAGAAAATGATAGAATATTGAAGGAAAAGATGCAACAGTAACAGATGCGAAATTTACGGAAGAACAACAAAGTTGCATAGAAATTGCAGAGAGATAGAAAGAAGAAAGTAAATAGAGGGAAAGAAAAGAATGAAAGAAGTATTTATAGAAGAAGAAAGTTCTCGAGAAGAAGAATGCAATTAATGCAAAGAAAGGACGTGAACGGTCAGATCGCAGCGGTTGAAAAGGACATGTCAAAAATTGAATGGAAGAAAAAGTACGTGAAAACAGCTGGCGAAGAATACAGAAACGTGTCAAAGCAGAAGAGTGCAAAAAGATAAACAGCTGCGGCATTATAAAAGATTCAATTCTCATGATCTTTCCTCCTTCGCAGAAAATACATGAGAAGAGGCAAGATATTGTACCAGAATATCGCCATGATATTAATCTTGCGAGATTAACAACTCTTCTGCGAATATCACCGCAAGTTCTTCAACAACACTTCACGAGTGTCACAGAATAATTTGAAGAATGACGTAATAGATGACGAATGAAGAAACACGGGAAGAGCGTGATTATCCTGCGATGGTCACGACGCTTGCGATAATGGACGTTATAACTACTGCGATAATATCGCGAGTCAGATCCAAAATTAAAGGACAGATTAGCTGTCATCCACTATGTAACTATCCTATATAAAGAGACCTAGTAGATTCAGAGAGATGATGATGTATTTTTGAGTGTTGTGAAAGTCTTGAGGAGAGAGAAAATTCAAGAGAGCGGTTGTATTCTTGACTTCTTCCATTTCTTGTAAACATTTCTGAGAATCAAATAATAAAGTGTTTTTTTTAATCTTCAAATATGTCTTAATTACAGTAAATTCTTATCAAGGGTGTAGTGTAGGATTTCCTACAACTACAAGGTTATAGTTGTATTTTGAAGATTTATCTACAAAGAAGAAGAGTATTGAGGAATCGAGAATTAGGGTTTTTTTCTTGAGGATTTTTGTGTAAGGAGAAATTAGAAGATGAAATTAAGGTGTTAAGGAAAAGATTAGAGATGGGTTGTCATGAATTAAGTTTAAGACTGGAGAATTATTTGAGATTGTTAGTTAGGGCTTGGGAATTGGTGAATTGAAGTATTTTTGAAGTTTAGGTTGATAAATTGGAGCTTATGAAGAACTAGGGTTTGATTCCGGTATCAAGAAGGTAATGGAGTTATTATTGATGCTGATTCAGCACGTAGTCCTATCATGAGGTAATTGACTTCTCTGGTAAACTTAGTAAAGTTATTTGATTATTATAATGAAGTTATGAGATTGTTTTATAATGGGTAATTGAAGTGCAAAGTTACTTGATATGATTTTGTGTGTATCTGATTTGAGAATTGAGCAGATAATGAGTTATAGGGAGGTAGGTTGAACGTTGTTGGTAGTAGTGGTTGTTGATGTGAGATTGATTTTGGCGTTGATGTATTTGTGGTATCTACTGTGATGTTGTTGAATACAAAGAAAGTTTTGTTGTAGAGGAATGGTAATGGTTCCGTTGAGTTGAAGTTGTTGGTGTTGTTTGTAAAATGGTTGAACAATGAATGGAGTATGAGATGAATGGGGTGATGGGAGTTGCTAATGGTTCATTTGAGGCTTTCCACGGCTATTGCAGGTAAGCCGAGTTTATGGTTGTAATTTAGTTATGAAGCTTACATAACTTGAATGTATGACTGAAGGATCACAGTTGAAGTTGATTTGCAGTTGTAGATAATCTTACTGAATTACAAGTAGTGATGGTATTGAATTTTAGTTGTAGTTAATCTGAATTTGGCGGTGATTGCAGAGTTGTAGATTGTAAATTCTGTGAAAGATTGCTACTATTTATTTTGCAGGTAAACAAAACTTGAAGTTGTAGTTGTAGTTATGAAGTTGTTTAGTTTGATTGTATGATGTTGAAACATTAGTACATGAGATGTCAATACGTAAGAATTCTAGCTGAAGTGAATATGAAATAGAGTGTTTGCATGTTAGTCATTCCACTCAGTTTAGCTGACCTTTTTGGTTAGCTGACTCAGTGTATCTAACTGAGTCAGATATGTTGACTCACTGATTTATTGTCTGAATCAGTGGACCGAGTTAACCCTTTTACTTTGACTTGAACCGTTGACCTGACCTTGACTATGTTGACCTTTTGACTGACATTGACTGTTACTTTACTGACCATTAGAGACTGTTAGTGATTCAGATGGATCAGACCTTAGTTTAACGGGCTGGTTTGGTGGATTTTGGCTCAGAACCATTAGATAGACTTATATGATTCTTTGATAGGAGCCTAAATTACATCTTTTGAGTATCAATTTCGTATGCTTTTCTTAGTTATTTCTCTTGTATTTTTTGTATATTACGCTTTGTTTGCGTTTTGTAGGTATTTTGGAGTCATGTGACAAGAAAGAAGGAAAGAGGCGCTGAAATGGATGGCATCGGTATGCACGGTTCAAGCTCATGGGAGAGCGGCAGCACCGATTACGGATGATGGGCTTGAGTTATATTTTGGGCTTACAAATCCCATGTTGAGAAAGAATTAGGTCAGTTCTAGCCAAGGTCCGGTGGTAGTCGAGTTGCGGTCTATTGGGTCAAGGATAAGGCAGTGGTGTCTTTGTTTCTCATGTTGGTGTTTGGGCTCGATAAAATGGGATAGAGTACAACCAGCCAGGGAGTGTTGGCGTGCTTTAATGCAGGAGTAGAAAATGGAGTTATGGGTTTACAGGTGATGGGCTTAATTTCCTTCTACACCTGTTGGGCTTAGTTCAGGATGTCAAAGACATGTTGGTGCTGAGTTTTAAAGGAGATAAAAGACCTAGACAGGGAAGAGCTCGTGAACTGTTGGCTGAGAATTAAGTTGTGAGTCTGCTTTGTTGTCGACGTTGAAACCGAGGAGTGATGTAGGTGTGCTTTGGAAGGTGAAGCAATGCTCAGGATGAGAACAAGAGATGAGGCGGTGTTATTACCACTGAGCTTGGCAATCGTTGATGGAGCTGAACCGGTGGTTTGTGGTTGGATTCTAACGTCCGTCGATGATGCTTTGGACGTCGAGGCGAAGTACGTGGACGAGCATGATGGTTGGCTGGTGATATATTTATTTGGTGTGGTGTTATCAAGTTAGAGCAATAACAAGGACAAGTGGCTGTGAAGTGGGAGCTGCATTCACCGTAGGAGAAGGACGACACTAAGAAATGGAATGAGTCTTTGAAGGCTTTGTCCGAGAGCCGAGAAGTTCAACGTTGTAACTCGAAATGGAGCTAAGCTCGTAAACGTTGGCGTTTGCTAGCATTAACGGCGATGGCAAAAGTTTTTAGAGCTCAAGGGGAACTGGATAGGAAGCTTGAGACGTTAGAATGATGCTTTGCGGCTCGAGATGAATTAACGACGAGAGCGGATCGATATAGTTCAAGGACAGAGTGAGCTCGAGGATTGAATGATCTTGAAAGTCGAGAATATGGTGCTGTTGGGAGCTGTGGTCGACGGCAGTGAGATGACTGACGGGATGATGAGTTCAACTACAGCTGAATATTGACGGAAGTGTTGATGCATCGGTGGTTCCGCCACTATAGTTGGATGTCGTTGAGCTACAAAGGACGATGGAGTTACAGAGTCGATATCTATTTAGGGCATTGCAATGGACTTGATCTGTTGAGGTTAACGGTAAACGAAGATGATCGAATTGTTGTAGCTCGAGTCTGGAGGTTGTTGTCAAAGATGGCCAGAGAGAACTCGAACAAGTTGGATGGACGTATAGTTGTTGCTGTTGACGAAGGGATACGATGGATATGGTGATCTCGACGAGTAAGAACAACTCGAGTTGCTGGTTTCTGAGGCAAAGCATGGATGGAGAGCTCGATGTTTAGAGATCAACAGGTCGGGTTTTAGTCCACATATGGAAGTTGACTGAGAAGCTTTTGGAGCTCGAGAGACAGTGAAGTCAGGGAGACAGGCTCGAGAAGCATGTGATGGAGAGAACTGTTGGAATTAATTACAATTATCGAATGCAAATGGGAAATAATACTTAGATTACACTGATAGTAGTAACAAATAACTCAATAAAATTAGTAGAGGCACGTATGAGATACGCTGAGCTAAAGGTAATATTGCCTACTACTCCTCTGAGATGCTATAGCAATTAGAAAACTACCTCCAGGATACAACTACTGTTAGTTCTCCTCTATGTGTAGCATACACAGAGAGAACCCTTAGAACTTGGCAACAAAAATAAAAACAAAAACACAAATTGAAAATACAAATTGTTTCTGAGTAATGTAAAAACAATTTTATGTTTCGTAAACTATATTTCGTGAACTAAAATTCAGTAAATCAAGAAGTAGTTATACAAAATTATGTTTTTGTAAACTACAACTTGTTTGAAAAAGAACCGAACGTTTTCGAGTTTTAAGACAAATATGAATAAGAACTTAAGTTTCGAAAATAATTAGAGAAGAAGGAGAAATTTAGAAGATAAGAGTTGAATGGTATGTTTTTAAACCGAAAGCCTTAACTCGTATTTATAGGTAAGAATTCGAACGTTTGAGACACAGATCCGTAAATCACGCGTTCAATTTGTCGGACGAGTAAAAGCAAAAAGCATCCGTTAAAATAACAAGTAAAAAACGCGCGTCTGTCGGAAAGATTCTTCTCGACGAGAAATCTCTCGTGCACAGTGTCCACACGCGTGAGATTAAAGATTCTTTACGATGAAAACAGTTAAGAGAATTCACGCGTGAGAATTAACCGTGTGTGACTAAAGATGATTCTAGTGGCTGTCGGATATCCAAAACCGAGAAGGCATAGAATAAAATTCTTTACATGTGTGGGAGAAACGAGTGGAAATTTTCAGTAAAAAGAAAGGTTCGGATAAACCCACACCCACTCCCACTCCCACTCCCACGCCCAATCCCACGCCCACGCCGAGCCGAGCCGAGCGAGCGTGCGTGCTTCTGTGCGAAGCACCGCGCGAACGGGAAAGGCAATAAGAAATGCAATAAGGTTTAGGAAACCTTTCCATAGTCTAGGGATTTCCCCATACACAAAGGTCTAAAGACCCAAAGGGCCATGCCCTTAAGGCTAAACCAATGCTATTTAAGTCTAAAACTCTTAGTGTTTTAGTCTATATGGGACTAATGTTTTATTCATTCACATGAAAAAACATCTAGGGAGCAATAAGTCTTGGGATCAAAACATGGTCCATGCATTTTTTTGATTAAAACAAAACATTGTTTTTTCTAACAAGAACAAGACAAGCTCGAGCAAAATGGAGTGAACGAGAAGAAATCCGTGGCATAGTTGGACATGATATTGACCGAGAATAGCATACTCAGGGATAAACGGGCTTCATTGGTGTACGAACTGAGTAGACATAATGATGATAATGGTCTAGGCTTCTGTCTAGCTGCGTGGCCCAATAGGCTATTTAAGGGTGCGTCTCTTTCAAGCCTTGGACGTGAAGGATGTTTTAGCTTTGGTCGTGAGTTGGCCAGAGTTTGGCAAGTTATTTTGCACGGGGTTTGATGCACGGGACACAATTCAAGAGGAGGTGCACTTCCCTATTTTTACTAGGTTTCCTAGTTTTCTTAAAGAGGAGGTTACAAAACTCCATATATAGGGAAGCCTACGCAAAAATATCATATAACTTCTACTACTTTTTTCTAGGGTTTGAAATATGATAGAATTTCTTCTTCTTCTTGTTATGAACTCCTTGAATATGAGTGCTTAATTTTATTATTGGTTATGGAATAATTGGATTTCACATAATATGGTTTTTGATATGATAAATTAGTTTTGTCTCCATATTTTATCGATTATGATTCACAATTTATAGTGTTATATGATTTGAATGCTAGTTTGATCGAGTCGCGAATCGGTTGAGTTTGTTTTCATCTCTATTGCTAGTTTAGGGTTTATTATACGTAAAACTGATACTCCTTGAATGCAAGTAGCATAAATATGATTATGGTTTGTAGTGATATATTCTTATGATCGCATGTGAATTATAACCTTTGTTAAATTGAATTAGTGCGCTTTCCACGTTCGATTGCTTTGATTGGCCTGATTTCATAGAATTTAATGCATCTAGGGAATTAAACCTGATTAGTGCTTTTACACGTTAGGTTGTTCTTTTAGATAGAACTCATATTCGCATCTTTTAATGTGTTTGTTGATGACAAAAGGGAATTTGCGGGATATTCTTGCGATCAAGATATTCTAGGGCTTTTGATAAAATTTGAGATTAAATATCAATTCTAATTATTGTGAAGAAAACATATTTGTGAATGAAGATGAATCCTTAACCAATATTCTCAATACTTTGATTTGTTTACTTTTCTTTGTTTGCCTTTATTTTATTTTAGCATATAAAAATCATAAAAACCTCGGTGTTATTTATAAGAAACCAATAATATTTTGACAACCTAGACCTCTCTGTGGGATCGATCCTTTCTTGCCCTTGCTATATTTATATTTTGAGTAGTAAGAAAGTGTAAATTATTTTTGACGCATACGACAGCGATCATTCTTGTGTGAGCCATTTTGGCTAGATTCTTAGAGATCTTGTGTGATTAACAGTTAGATTATATTAACAACGATCGATTCAAAGGATGAACAAGTGGATCGTGCATCTCGAGGTAGGTGTGGCTTGTCATCAAAAGAGGTGGGAATATATATTTAACTCTTTTGAAATTGGTGCGTGTCGTAAGCACACTAAATTAATTACAAATATTTCCCACTAATTAACTGGTAATATAGCGGTAGTAAGAGATCGATCCCACATAGAGTTGTGTAATTGATATGTTATTTTAATTCAGCAAAATAATAAAAGATAGGGGGGGTTGTTTTTTTGAAAGTAAAATAAAAGTATAATAAGAAAAATAAAAGATTATCAAGGAATCATTCGCCGCTACTGATAAGAAACTTAATTAAAGTATTTGTTTACCTCTTGTAGAATTTCTATTATCACCAACCGTAGAATAGCAATAAGCTCTTCTATCCCCGGAAATTCCTGTTGCCACTGGATACGGAAGCGCTCGACTACCATATTCTATCCATCTGAGCCACCATGAATAAGCTCTCAAGGTGTAACCCAAGCGAATGCATTATGTTTTGTGAATTAGGTTGATCCTAGCATCAGACGCATAAGCTCGGTCTGCTTACTAGTGTCATCTCTATACACAATTGCTTAACAGAATCCCTCTGTCAGCTCTTGCGATGTACTACATGTGTATGGAATTGAGTGACTATTACATGTATCACCGACCCCAATACTAGTAGAAGAATTACTATCAAATTAATTCAAATGGCCAATTGAATAACCCAATAGAAATCTTAGACACTAAAAATAATAGAGACAATCGATAAGAAAAATCAACTTAAAATAAACTCATAAAAAGAATTAAAATTCCATTATTCAGAACCTTGAAATCATCCCTAATCAGTAAATTTAGCTAGACATGGATTTACTAAAACCCATAAAAATATATAAGAGAATAACTTGGTTTCCCCCCAAAGGGGGTAAACACTGTGTTTTCTATGCAGAAGTGTTGTGTGAGAAAGAGAGAATGTAGGATGAGATGTCTATGGAGAGGTGTGTGAAGATGTATTTATAGGAGAAGTTTTGCCCCATGATCATCCCACGCGAGTTATGATTTCTCCCACGCCTTATTCTTCTTCTTTCTTCTTCGTTCAATTTTCAAAAAAAATGGTTTTGTTTTGTTTTCCAATGGGCCCACTGCTACTGTGCACATCACTGTGTGGCATTGTTCTCCAGCACTGTTCACAATGTGTGGTACTGTTTGGAACTATTCACACTGTTTGGAACTGTTCACTTTAATCAATTGAGTACAAATTTTGGACTAGCGGGTCCCACTACTTTGTAATAAATAAACTCATGTGTTTGAACGAGTTTCTCTTGGTGTTTTTCCCTTCTCCACTTGTAGCTAGCTTCTTTTATTGCACAATTAAGCGCAAATTCACTTCTTTTTGGATGATTCCCCTAATAAAACACAAATAAGAGAAAACAAGCGTAACATACAATAATTTGCAAGAAACTAACAAATACTAGCATGGAATTGACACTAAATATATGTGAAATATGCGCTTATCAAATTCCCCCACACTTGGCTTTCGCTAGTCCTCGAGCAAACTATCTAACCTAAAACAAAACAAATCTCTGTCGTTGAGGACCCGATTGCACTTAGCATGTGCAACAAGCCTTTAAAACCCTAGGTGTCCCTAGTGGATGAGTTATAGTCTCGTGAGGGATTACGAGAGGTATACCCACAAAACCTACTCCAACTTCAAAGCGTTCCAGCGTCCCAAGCATCCAAAGAGTTATGAGGACATAGAGTTTCTGCATGCTAGTAATAAGAAGTTAGAAATACCAAAGAACATATTCTCATTCTTTAAATTTTGAGTGAGAAATAATCACACCATAATGAGAGAATGCGTGTTTGAGAGCGACCAATAAGCATTTCGCCTCGACTTCTGCCTCACTTTAAAAGGATTTTATGATAATTGCACTCAATAAGACAGCTTTTTTATGGGTCTCACCTGTGTCCAGCTAGGAATGAAGAAAGAACTCCTACACACGTTGAATGGTGGGAAGGAAACCTTCCGAATTATTTCTGGAGACCCCACAAAAGCGTGGGAAACAAAAGACTTTTTCCGATGATCTCTAAGAAAGGAAATCAACCATTATAGCAAGGATGAGAGTACTTACCACCTTCACATATGATTGCACTGATGATAACACCACTCTCACAGTATCCAATAGAAACGTAGTCTTCATCTCGTCTTCTTCATCTTCTTGGTCTTCGTCTTCGGTTTCAACTGTTGATGATAAACTATTGAACTTCATAAAACTTTGACAATTTGTAACTCTTTTCCTCTATTTCCTTGTTGCTTGAAACTTCTTTATATATTTTTCTTCCACATGGCTTTATTGATGAAATAAATTCTAAATGCAAATCTTTTTGTATTTTGTATTTTTTTCTTCTTTTTTTTTTTTTTTTAATAACTTTTTTCATTTTTTTTTATAAGATTGCAACTATAATAATAAAATTAACATGGCCATGAAAGAAGTACTGTACCATTTGAATCTTCACAACTTGTAATGTTTTCGTATCATAAACTTCAATAACTTTCATCTTTTGATTTTATCTGCTCTTGTAAATAAGTCTTCATACTTGGATATAAAATTTGCTCTTACTTGTATTGTTGCTTAAAAAACCTTAAACGTCTTCAACTTTTCTTGTAGATTTTGATGTCGCTCCTTTGTTGATGATGATGTGTTTCTATGGACCTGTTGTTGGCGAGAGAGAATGGTGCTAACTGCAAATCAAACTACAAGAAGGTGGTTTTCATATATAGACGTCACCCTGATGATTGAAAAAATTAGCACTCAAGAGATAAAAAATAGTGCTGAAAATGGTGTGAAGTTGGGTAGCTCACCATTCTACCCGAAATTTACGTACGGTGACACACACTCAAAAGAAAGCTCTTTAGTCAGCTACAAAGAAAATTTGGTCTGGTGCCTCTGTTGATTTGAAAATAGGTAGTCTCCACTAATGATTGTTCAACAACTCTAATAATGCATTTCTCTCTGCTCCTAATTTGTATCACTGGCATGATTAAATCCATTATTTAACACTCCAATTCGTAAGAAATCTGAACGTAGTTCTCTAACATTTCTAAGTTCAGTTATGTCGGTCAGAATTCTCTATGTAATCATACCTAGAAGTTTGCTAGTGACTCTAAAATCTCTACAAGTTGAAGGTTTTTATGCAAATATTTACAAAAAATTTGAAAAATTTGACTCAAAAATACTAACAACTATATATGCAAAATATGAAAACACTCCCCCACACTTAAACTTTACATTGTCCTCAATGTAATTGATTCGTCCAAAGTAAAATAAGGTGGAAAATTTAAATATGATATGAAAAACAAAAGATAGTAATACCAAACCTATGGGTTGCCTCCCATTCAGCGCTTAGTTTAACGTCCTCAGCCTGACCCTCTGGTTATCGTCCGTACACTAACAATCTGAAAATCTGGTAGTCTTCCCAAAAAAAAATCTGCAATTCTAGTAACAACTTCATTAAAATATTAACACAAGATATAAATATTAAATCTATCACTTTATTGAAGTTTCCCCCACACTTAGTTCTTTCTACACTCGAAAGTGGATAGAGAACATAGAATTCGGGAACTTCAAAAGGTTCCTCAGCTTGGTGAACCTGCAAACTATTAAAATCAAACATATCAATTGGTGGATACTTAGAAGAAAAATAATCCGTTAAAACTTTGGAAGCACATAACTCCAATCCTAAGTGAGGTATTTTCCTAAAAGCTGGGTGAACAACTATTTGAAAATCTACTTCAATTGGATGGAAAGGATCAATAGATATAAAATTAAGCAAAGGTTTAGACAAACCTTGTACCGGATCCCCATCTTTCTTAAATAAATCTAGTGAATTATTTACCTTGAGTAAATCATGGTCCTCTATCGAACTCTTAAGTTCTGCTTCAACCGAAATCTCAGCATCATTATAATCCCTGTAAAGTTTAACTGGGTCTTCCACGACTTTAATCAATTTGGTTTCTTTATCAATCTCAATCTCTTCAACAACATCGGAATCAGAATCATAATCTTCTCCTATGAAGTCTAATTCATTGGTGCAAATCCTAGGGTCTTCCGTATGAGTCTCCGGCGATGAAAAAATTGGGTTTACTTCCTGCAAATCAACCGGGCTAAAAACATTGTAATCTGGATATTCCTCATAACGTTGATTTGCATTTGAGTATGTTATACCGTTCATAACAATGGTTCGGTCATACCAAGGCTCCTCCTTTTGAATAGGCGAATGATCATTATTATGATCTGGAGTTGGGATAACTTTACCATTGTTGCAACGCTCATACACTTCCGCGGACTCATATCTTTCCCTAAGGAATTTTTTCCAAGCAATAAATGCATCTTCCTCAAGCTCTTCATCAGAATCTTCTTCATCCATAGGAATTTCAGAATCGTTTCGGTTTTGAGGCTTAATTTATTCTTTATTCCACTCTTCTTTAATTTGATCAAGTTCTCTTCTTAAGTTTTGGACACCTTCTTGAAGTTCTTGGAGTGATTTATCACTACTCTGCGGATATTGGTCCAACGCTTGTTGATGTTGCGCCATCGCTTGAATCAGTTGGTCAAAACGTTCTTCAGAACCTGTACTTTCACTCACCACAAGATTTCCATACCAAGTCTCCTTCTTTTGAATAGGTGAATGATCATAAAAACGATCAGGAGTTTGGTAATAAGATCCTGTTGTTGTATTGTTTGTCGCGCTTGGTTCTTCATTCAAGGGTTCCGGCGTGGACAAATTGGCCTTTAATTGAAGAATAAACTGATCAAACTTCTGCTCAAGTTCAGGAGATAAATGATTAGAAGAATAACTATCCCCCCATCCTTGTGATTGTTCACTTACATGTCCGTCATAAGATTGTTGACATGTATGAGAATATCCGTATGGTTCCGTAGGATATTGATCATAGCCAAAAAATTGGTTTTGATTATACCCATGGGATGGTTGGTAGTTATCATAAGAATGAGATTGAAAACCATATTGATCACCACTATAATATGATGATTGGTCTTGCGCTCCGTACATGTTATGTCCATAAGGAAACATGACTCACAATAATATTTTTTTTATTTTTTTTTGCTTGGAAATTAATTTGGTTAAATTATTTAAACTTTATATATTTAATTTGGTTAAATTTATTTTTTTTAAATAAAATATTAATATTTTTTTTTATATAAAATAAAAACAAGCTAAAAATAAAATATCAATTAGCAACCGCTCCCCGGCAACGACGCCAAAATTTGGTGCGTGTCGTAAGCGCACTAAATTAATTACAAATATTTCCCACTAATTAACTGGTAATATAGCGATAGTAAGAGATCGATCCCACAGAGAGGTGTGTAATTGATATGTTATTTTAATTCAGCAAAATAATAAAAGATAAGGGGGGTTGTTTTGTTGAAAGTAAAATAAAAATATAATAAGAAAAATAAAAGATGATCAAGGAATCATTCGCCGCCACTGATAAGAAACTTTACCTCTTGTAGAATTTCTATTATCACCAACCGTAGAATAGAAATAAGCTCTGCTATCCCCGGAAATTTCTGTTGCCACTGGATACGGAAGCGCTCGACTACCAGATTCTATCCATCTGAGCCACCATGAATAAGCTCTCAAGGTGTAACCCAAGCGAATGCATTATGTTTTGTGAATTAGGTTGATCCTAGCATCAGACGCATAAACTCGTTCTGCTTACTAGTGTCATCTCTATACACAATTGCTTAACAGAATCCCTATGTCAGCTCTTGCGATGTACTACCTGTGTATGGAATTGAGTGACTATTACACGTATCACCGACCCCAATACTAGTAGAAGAATTACTATCAAATTAATTCAAATGGCCAATTGAATAACCCAATAGAAATCTTAGACACTAAAAATAATAGAGACAATCGATAAGAAAAATCAACTTAAAATAAACTCATAAAAAGAATTAAAATTCCATTATTCAGAACCTTGAAATCATCCCTAATCAGTAAATTTAGCTAGACATGGATTTACTAAAACCCATAAAAATATATAAGAGAATAACTTGGTTTCCCCCCAAAGGGGGTAAACACTGTGTTTTCTATGCAGAAGTGTTGTGTGAGAAAGAGAGAATGTAGGATGAGATGTCTATGGAGAGGTGTGTGAAGATGTATTTATAGGAGAAGTTTTGCCCCACGTTCATCCCACGCGAGTTATGATTTCTCCCACGCCTTATTCTTCTTCTTTCTTCTTCGTTCAATTTTCAACAAAAATGGTTTTGTTTTGTTTTCCAATGGGCCCACTGCTACTGTGCACATCACTGTGTGGCACTGTTCTCCAGCACTGTTCACAATGTGTGTCACTGTTTGGAACTATTCACACTGTTTGGAACTGTTCACTTTAATCAATTGAGTACAAATTTTGGACTAGCGGGTCCCACTACTTTGTAATAAATAAACTCATGTGTTTGAACGAGTTTCTCTTGGTGTTTTTCCCTTCTCCACTTGTAGCTAGCTTCTTTTATTGCACAATTAAGCGCAAATTCACTTCTTTTTGGATGATTCCCCTAATAAAACACAAATAAGAGAAAACAAGCGTAACATACAATAATTTGCAAGAAACTAACAAATACTAGCATGGAATTGACACTAAATATATGTGAAATATGCGCTTATCAGAAATCATTGTTGTTTATTTTACAAAGTTTATGTTTAACAAATTAACTCATGCATTGTCTATTTGTGCATTCCATGCATTGTGTAGTTTTTTTTATGATTTCTCTATTGATTCTCTTAATCTTTCCATGGTTTGGAAATGACTTGTAATGTTTTGTTTATGCATATCAATTGTTTTATGGGAAATAAGAATTTCCACGAGTGGTATATAGGATATGCTCCTTCGCATTTATACATACTTACAATCATCTTTTATGCTACCTGGAATCAATATTACATATTTGGTGTGGAACAACCCGGCATCAATATTATACATTGTTTGAAGAAGGAGTTTTTTATATATACATGTTTGTTTGTTCTAGTTACTTGGTCGTTGTAAGGACCCTCAAGCTCGTCAACACTATTAGACCAGTCGAGTGACGAATTAGCCGATAATTACCCGATTAGTGTAACTCAAGCGCTAATTATTAGAAATTAATCTAACAACGATCTAGATACGAAACCGGTACCGTTAGATAGAACTAGAGAAGTTATGCGAAATGGACTACTTGAACGTGTCGTTCGGACACTGGACGAAGAATATTTGGTGTGGAACAACCCGGCATCAATATTATACATTGTTTGAAGAAGGAGTTTGTTATATATACATCTTTGTTTGTTCTAGTGACTTGGTCGTTGTAAGGACCCTCAAGCTCGTCAACACTATTAGACCATCCGAGTGACGAATTAGCCGATAATTACCCGATTAGTGTAACTCGAGCGCTAATTATTAGAAATTAATCTAACAACAATCTAAATACGAAACCGGTACCGTTAGATAGAACTCGAGAAGTTACGCGAAATGGACTACTTGAACGTGTCGTTCGGACACTGGACGAAGAAGATATCACCTGATGAGTAAGAAGGGAAGATTAGTCAAACCAACTTGGTAGCCCTTATCCATGGTGTGGGTGCCTTAGTAAATTGGTCATCCTTATTTGCAACATTTCGAGAAGATAAACTCTCATTTCTTTTTCTATTTCTCTTCATTCTTCTTCTTCTTTCTTCCTTCTTATTCTGTTCTTCGCCTCTGGCGATTCTGCGGGTTTTCTGAGACTGTGATATCAGAGATAAACTTAGAGGAAATATTAGGTAACGATTACTGATGATGGTGTTGAAGATGAATTATCGTTGGATGAAGAAGAAATTACGAAAAAGATGAATCATAGTTAGGGTTTCTGCTCATAAAAGTTAGAATTCGATTTAAGGGATGATTAAGAAGAATTGAAGGATGTGTATTGAAGATTATGAGTTGAAGAATAGGTTAGTGATGTTGATTTAGAGATATATTTATAAAGAAGTTGAGAAGATCGAAGTTAGGGTTTCTATAAGAATTCAAAGATGAATTAGAAGATGAAATTTATATTATAAAAGGGTGTTTAGAGATAAGTTTAGCCTGAATTGAAGTATGAGGTTGAAGGATAACTCGGATTTCAGGGTAAGGGTTTGATTCTGTCTTAATGAAGGCTGTTGGAAGTTGGCTCTGGTGAACTGACAGATAAGGAAGGATATTGTGATGGATTGCTCGAGTGGAATCATTGAGTTAATTGTTCTTTCCAATAAAAGTCAGTTCAATTTTAATATTGAGTATTTGTTTGGATATGATCAATTGATGACGGATAGTAAGCAAATAGACTTATTATGGATATTGATGTTGATATGGTGATGTTGTTCTGTGACTATTGTGATATTGTTGAATGCATGGATGAGATTGGGTCTGCTGGTAGAATAGTTGTAATTGAGTTGGTGATTTTGGAATGAAGATTACAGTTTGTAATGATGGTGCTTAATGGAGATTGAGGCATGTGGTAGGTACTGTAGTTAAGTTTTATTCAAATGATGGTGTTGGTCTTACTTGAAGTTGAAACTACAGAACTGAAGGGATAGTTATGATGGTTATGTGTATGTCTGGTTTGAGAAAATGCAGATAGATGGTTGTATTGTGTTGGTGTTCGATTGGTTACAATTGCAGGTTGAGTTAGTATTGCAGCTGTGGGAGTTATATGAATAAACTGTTGATGTTCAATGTAAATAGATGGAACTGAAATGGTATTATAGTGCATGAGAATGGTGCTAGTGCTATGAGGGTTGTGGTTGATCTGAGATGAAGACGTAGTAATTGAATTGGAAGAAATTCAGGTCTGAGATGTATTTGAACAGGTGAAGTGGTAACTGGTGGTGTTGTAGGTGAAATAAGATGGTCAGTGGTATATTGTTATTGAAGTTAATGGAACTTGTAGAGACTCAGTTGAGTATATGCGATATTGAATTGTAGGAATGAGTGTGGAGATGTTTTTGGTGTTGAGTTGGTGGAGCAATGATTGGAGATGGGGTGGTTTTGCCAGTCAGAGGTCATGAAAGAAGTATATGATGAAGTTTGGATGTATGGGTTAGTGAATGTTGAGATGATAGTACAAGGATGTGAAGTTAAAGGTGTTGTTGGTACTTGGATGGAAATGCATATGAAGTTGTTAGTGGTTCAGGTCAAGAAGAAGGTTAGAATGGTGATTTAAAGTTGTGGGTAGTTGTTGATGGTGGTTTTTAACCTAGGGTTAAAATCGTAAAACCTTAAATCCTAGTCAGACAGTGACGTCACATACTTTAAGTAATAATCTTTTACTAGACGCATTTATTGAAACCTTTAATGTGTCTGTGAAAAATTAAACGGGGTATCTTTTTTCTTTTAATAGTAATTAAGGTTACGACAAGCCAAAACCTAATTCCCACGTGTGCCAATGGAAAACAATGCCAGCCACAGCTACCACGCCAAGGCATGCCAACCATGCTAGCCGCACCCCTGTGCCAATGGCAAACCATGCCATCAACACCTACCGCGCCAAGGCATGCCAACCATGCTAGATGCACCTCTATGCCAAACTTCCAATGGCAAACCATGCCATCCACACCTACCGCGCCAAGGCATTCCAACCATGATAGCCGCACCCCTGTGCCAATGGCAAACCATGCCATCCACACCTACCGCGCCAAGGCATGCCAACCATGCTATACACACCTCTGTGCCAAACTGCCAATGGCAAACCATGCCAGCCACACCTACCGTGCCACGGCATGCCAACCATGATAGCCGCACCCCTGTGCCAATGGAAAACCATGCCAGCCACACTAACCGCGCCAAAGCATGCCAACCATTCTAACCGCACCTATGTGCCAATAGCAAACCATGCTAGCCACACTAACCGCGCCAAAGCATGCCAACCATTCTAGCCGCACCTCTGTGCCAATGGCAAACCATGCCAGCCACACTAACCGCGCCAAAGCATGCCAACCATTCTAGCCGCACCTCTGTGCCAATGGAAAACCATGACGTCCACACTAACCGCGCCAAAGCATACCAACCATGCTATTCGCACCTCTGTGCCAATGAAAAACCATGCCATCCACACTAACTGCGCCAAAGCATGCTTACCATGCTAACCGCACCCCTGTGCCAACGGCAAACCATGCCAGCTACACCTACCGCGCCATGCCAAACGTACCTCGCCATGGCCCCATGCCAACTTAGCCGCTCCACCATGTTGTCCTTCCCTACGCGGATACCAAAACGAAGGAGTGCAATAATCAACGGTTTCCCTTCAATCCCAGGAGCAAATCCTAGCCATCTAAGGTTACCAAATGACCTTTGTCCCAAAACCCTAGCTTGGTCACGCACCTAGCCAAAGCTAGCCACTCCATGCGCCCAAGGAAAACCCTTGGCCCCACATGCCAAGCCAAAACCGCACCTAGCCAAAGCTAGCCACGCCATGTGCCCATGGCAAACCCTTGGCCCAACACACCAAGCCAAAACCGCACCTAGCCAAAGCTAGCCACGCCATGCGCCCATGGCGAACCCTTGGCCCCACATTCCAAGCCAAAACTGCACCTAGCCAAAGCTATCCACGCCATGCGCCCATGGGAAACCCTTGGACCCACACGCCAAGCCAAAACCGCACCTAGACAAAGGTAGCCACGCCATGCACCCATGTCAAACCCTTGGCCCCACATGACAAGCCAAACCACGCCAAGGAATGCCACACCAACCTAATTGCGCCAAGGCATGCCATCCTAGCCTAGCCATGCCACCATGCTTGCCTTCCCTACACAGCTACCCAAAACTAAGGCGTGTGATAATCCAGGGTCCCCCTTCAATCCCAGGAGAAAATCCTAGCCATTCAGCATTACCATACGACATATGGTAACCTTTATCCTGAAACCCTAGTTTGTCCACGCTACACAACACCAAGGCATGCCATGCTAACCTAATTGCGCCAAGGCATGCCATGCTAACCTAGACGTGCCTCCTTACTGGCCTTCCCCATGCGACTACCAAAAAAAAGGCATGCAACAATCAACGGTTGCCCTTCAATCCCAGGAGAAAATCCTATACATCCAAGGTTACCAGACAACGCATGGTAACCTTTGGCCCAAAAACCTAAGTTTGGCCATGCCAAACCATGCCATGCCAACGGCATGCCAACCCATCCGCGCCACCATGCTGGCCATCCCTGTGCGGCCACCAACAAGTGAAAGCGTGCAACGATCAACGACTACCTTTCCTCTTAAGATGCAAAATCTCGACCGTCGAAGGTCACCGAGCTACCAAGTCTCCCAAACTCAACTTGTCAGGCAACAATGACATGCCACATGTTTTCCACAAAACATTCGAGATATCAAACACATATCACAAACTGGGGGATCCTCTATGGGTATTGGTTTGGCGGTTTACAGCGTGCGGCGTACACTATGCTCGTTATAAGTAAATGTCATAAGGGTGAGGCGGTTAGTAAATACAGGGAGTTAAAGGTGAAACATTCACGTAACATCAATTCCATACATTAAAAGTTTTATGGAACATCAATTCCATGCGTTAACAATTTTATGGAACATCAATTCCATGCATACGGTTACCACTTCCTCCCATTTACTTCCCCATTCCTTAATGAGACCAGTAAACCTGGCAATTAGGGTCAAAAACCGCAGGTTGGACCTAACCCGGACCATGTAAACCCGAACCTAACCCGACTTGTTAGTTAATAGGGCCGGGCTAGAGTTGAGGTTTCAGAACCCGTGGGTAAATAGGGTTGACACGTCTAACCCGCGGGTTAACCCGTCTAACTAATTTGATTTCGTGAATTTTTGAGTTCCATTGAATTTGGAACCGATTTCCCCATTATCACAAAAATTATCAGCAATTTATTTGATTTTACATTCAATAATACCCAAAAACAACTTGTAATTTCTTCTTCAGACTACCCATATCTTCATAAAAAACCTTTAGTTCTGAATATTATTGATTTAGGGAAAAAAAAAACCTTAACTGATCCTCACTAAATCAGTTCAAACTTCAAACAACATCAATATCAATTTAATCTAACCATCAATAACAACTAATATCTATATTTTACAATCTCCAATGCTGAAAATCCCAAAATTGCAGATCTAAAACCTAAAAAAATGATTAGTTACATCCATTAATCCATTCCAAAAAAAAAGTGATCAACCCTTACCTAGATTCATTCATATACCCATATCAGTGAAAAGAAAGATCGAATCTAGATTCTAAAATCTAAAATCATAATGAATTAATTCATCATCTTAATAAATTAAAACATGATACTTAGTAGAGATATATAGATCATGATATTCTAAAGAAAAAAGATCACGAGATGCAGATCTGATTGTTTCCTTTGGAAGCAGGAAGACTAATCTGTTTTTATTTGGAAACAGGAAGACTCGAGATGATATTTGGAGATAAAAGAATATAAGGACGGTCGTACAAATGTGCTAGGGAATTGTACTCTGACCGACTAATAAATTAATAATGGGGAAGGATCAATTAGTACATAAAACTTCAAAAACAAATAAAACAGAATGATAGCCTAGTGGTTATGGTGCTTCTTGGTAGGTATCAGGTTCGATTCCTCTTGGTTGCTTTATTATTTTTTAGACTTTAATAAGCCAAACTAGGTGGACATTTAATTTCCTAGGTCCAACCCGTCAACCCGCGGGTCAACCATCCACGTGCTAGGGTTGGGGAATATGAACTCGTGGGGAAAACAGGTCGGGTTAGGGTTGATCAAATCTAGCCCGTAACCCGTCTAACCCGCCACGAGTTGACCCTAACCCGGACCGTTGCCACCTCTAATACCAGAGTACGTTTCACTCCGACATGTATAAATAGGTCTTACCTATTTCCACATAACAACAAGTTCAGTCAGGAATATACAACACTCAGAAAATACTTGCTAGCCTAGCATTTGTTAGCCTTCCCACTTTTTTGATACAAGTCGTAGTAACACAACTACTCTTCCAGAATCAACTATTCTGGTCTCATCACTTTCCTTGCTTCCCTCCCCAAAACCAACCCATTCTCCTACACTTTGTGACCGAAGCAATTCCGGAACGGCCATTTCTTGGTTTAGGATGGATTTGTACAGATTGATCTCTCGAATCTAAAGTACTCCCTTGCAGTATATTATTTAGGGTTTAAATTGTTTCTCACCCGCACACCCGAAATTACCGAAATCAGCAGAAACCATTTTCACCTACAAACAATAGTGTTTGCAGTAAAAGCTTGGAAAAGATGCAACTACAGGTAGGCTATAGTTTTGTTTGTAATTGAATTGTTGAATTCTTTTTGAATGAACGCAATGTTTAGCAATTGTATAAGCTTTTATTCGTGAGTATTAGAATTGTGAGTCATCCCAGTCAGTTTAGCTGACTCAAATTGTTTAGCTGACTTAGTTAACTCAGTGACTAGACATGTCCAGACTTGACTTAGTGTACCTTGACCGATTTGACTCAGTTGACCATGGACTTGACCTTTGACTTACGTTGATTGTTAGTTGACCTTGGACCATCAGTTTGACCGTTAGAGACCGTTAGTTGATTCAGATGGACCAGGCCTTTGGTTAATGGGCCTGTTTAGAGAACTTAGGCTTATGAATAGTTATATTATCTTATATAGTTGAATTGGACCTCTTATGGTCTGAATTAGCCTTTGGTTCCTTCTACAAAGTTGTAGAGATTCATAAGACTTATCTATGGATTATATAATCAATCTAATTGGGTTAGTAAACTCTTAGTTATACTAAAGATAGAGAATAAGATATTATAATGGGCTTAGAACCATTAGATAGAATTGTATGATTCTTCTATGAGCCTTTTGGCTAAACTCTTAGAGTGCTTGTATTATAAACAGTTAGACTATTAACAACGATCGATTCAAAGGATGAACCAGTGGATCGTGGATCTCGAGGTAGGCGTGGCTTGTCATCAAAAGAGGTGGGAATACATTTGACTTTGTAGTAACCATTATTATTTCTGTTACAAAACTTTATGCTTATCAAACTCATGCATTGTCTATTCGTACATTCCATGCTTTGTTTAAATTGCATTCCGATAATTCTGTTGATTCTGTTATTCTTTCCATGAATTGGAAAGTATTTGTGATGTTTGCTTGAATTGTTATGGGAAATAAGGATTTCCACTTGTGGTATATAGGATATGCTCCTTCGCATTTATATCTAGTGCTTTTATGGTAATCGGAGTGGAAATGGGCTTCAATATTACTAATCGGAGTGAAAGTGGGCTTCAATATTATACTTTGTTTGAAGAAGGACTTTGTCCATATACATGTTTGTTTATTTCAGTAACTTGGTCATTGTTTAATGCTTCAGAAAACATGTAATGTTTTCCAAATCTTGCATTTGATTACTTAGAAGTTAAATGTTAATTATTCTCATTTTCAGTTTCAGAGACAGATCAGAGTTGCGTAGTGGAAGCTTTGTGGTGTTGAGTCTTCTTCTATGTTTATTATAATGTATATTCTGTTTGTGAACCAAATGACTATTGTATATGTATCATTTGAGAGGATTTCTTGTATATATATATATATATTTCTGAGTGGGGCTAATTTTGGGTTAAGTTTTGTAGTAGATTTCTTAATTGATTGTTTAAGTAAATGATTTAGTTTTTAGTACCTCTTATTTAGTTAATCTCTTGGATTAGTCAGCTGCTAGCTTAGGGGGTGCTACAGTGTTGGTATCAGAGCTCATTAGTAGATCTTATATGGGAAAAGATAGAAATAGCCAGTGCCAGTTAGTGAACTAGGTTAGTCTAGAACTGGGTTGGGTTTGTGAGATAAATCTTAATCACTAAAAGTTATCAATAATTAAAAGATTTATCTGATCGATTGATTTGTTTATAATTGTAATGAAGTAAAAATTGTAGGGTACACCAATACTTTAGGATTTGATAATAATTAATCTAAAAAGTACGTACATAATCCAATAGAAAAATAGTGAGATTAACACAATTGATAAATCTTGAAATTTACATAAAATTTATTGAATACCTTGACTTATACATAGAAATCAACAATTCATAATCACATAAATGTTAATAATATTCTTGGAACTTAATAATAATTGAAAGAGTAGTGAATAGTAGTCCAACCATCAATGTTAATAATTTTTTTCTATAGTTATCAAAGAGTAGTGAATAATAGTTCAACCATCAATATTATAATAAAAATATTATAATAGTAATCATAAAGCATAATAAAAGCGATAATTTTGACAAGTAATGTTAGCATTTCTTAATTAGTAATATATTGAACTTAAACTTAACTAAAATCTCACTAAAGATATACAGTATAAGGATAGAAATAATAATTATGATTAAATAACTATAGAAAATTAATAACGTTATTCTAAGGTTAAGTGTTGTAAATTCAACTAATTACAAATTATCTTTAGTCTAACAAATGATCCAGAAATTTATAAAATAGAACAAATATACATGAAATAGTGATAATAATATTCAGATTCTTAGAGTAAAATTAGAATTAAAAGAAAATAAAAATAGTATATTAATAAGATACATCGGAATTAATAATAGTAACATTTGGATAATAGATATAACATTAAATTATTCTTACATGAATTTAAAAGTTATTTAGTTATAATAATATAGTTTCATTTGGAAATTAAAATTCGATTTCATTTAAATAAATAAATAATAATAATAATGACAGATAAAAAAATAAAATAAAGTCTGATAATTAATTGTTTGAAATGTTATATAATTGGTGAAGTAAATTTTTTAGGTTAATCAGTTACAACTGAATTTAGAGATTAATTAATCATAATAAGTTAGAAATTAATAAATATTAATAAAATAATAGATAATTAATTCAGCATTGGGGAATAGTGAAGGTTGTGTTTTCTCTGTTCGTAGGAAGGCATTGTTGGGATTGACCAACCTTGACAGGGAAACTGCATTCAGAGATGACTGATCATAGAAGTATAATTTAAAGCTTTAGAGAACCGATAGTTTCAATCTTACTTAGAAAGATTTGTAGGATTCTTCCTTGAAGCTAGAGACATATATCTTATAAAATAGAAATTAGTTTAAAAAATTTAGACTTCCCTATTTGATAGGATTTAAAATCAACATAGTTGAACCTAGAGCCACAAATTTTAGTTGTAGAAAGCCATATAGGTTTGTGGTTTGTGTTTTTGTTGTTGTTTGCGCTTAGACATGAGATGGAATTATTCTATAAGGTGGGGAGTTTTTGAAAACCAGGAGGATGGTTTGATTTTCGAGGAAGAAAATGAACAAGGTCGGGAGAATGTAAGGACCCTCAAGCTCGTCAACGCTATTAGACCAGTCAAGTGACGAATTAGCCGATAATTACCCGATTAGTATAGCTCGAGCGTTATTTATTAGAAATTAATCTAACAACGATCTAGATACGAAACCGATACTATTAGATAAAACTCGAGAAGTTACGCGAAATGGACTACTTGAACGTGTCTTTTGGAAACTGGACGAAGAAGATATCACCGGATGAGTAAGAAGGGAAGATTAGTCAAATCGACTTGGTAGCCCTTATCCATGGTGTGGGTTCCTCAGTAAATTGGTCATCCTTATCTGTACCATTTCGAGAAGATAAACTCTCGTTTCTTTTTCTATTTCTCTTCATTATTCTTCTTCTTTCTTCCTTCTTCTTCTGTTCTACACCTCTAGCGATTCTGCGGGTTTTCAGAGGCTGTGATATCAAAGATAAACTTAGAGGAAATATTAGGTAACAATTACTGATGATGGTGTTGAAGATAAATTATCGTTGGATGAAGAAGAAATTACGAAAAAGATAAATCATAATTAGGGTTTCTGCTGATAGAAGTTAGAATTCGATTTAAGGGATGATTAAGAAGAATTGAAGGATCGGTATTGAAGATTATGAATTGAAGAATAGGTTAGTGATGTTAATTTGGAGATACAGTTATAAAGAAGTTGAGAAGATCGAAGTTAGGGTTTCTAGAAGAATTCAAAGATGAGTTAGAAGATGAAATTTATGTTATCAAAGGGTGTTTAGAGATGGGTTTAGCCTGAATTGGAGTATGAGGTTAAAGGATAACTCGTATTTGAGGGTAAGGGTTTGATTCTGTCTTAATAAAGGTTGTTGGAAGTTGTCTATAGTGAACTGACAGATAAGGAAGGATATTGTGATGGATTGCTCGAGTTGAATCATTGAGGTAATTGTTCTTTCCAATAAAAGTTAGTTCAATTTCAATATAGAGTATTTGTTTGGATATGATCAATTGATGATGGGTAGCAAGCAAATAGACTTATTATGGATATTGATGTTGATATGGTGATGTTTTTCTGTGACTGTTGTGATGTTTTTGAATGCATGGATGAGATTCGGTCTGCTGGTAGAATAGTTGTAATTGAGTTGGTGATTTTGGAATGAAGATTAAAGTTTGTAATGATGGTGCTGAATGGAGATTGAGACAGGTGGTAGGTACTATATGTAGGACCAGAATATCGCTACAACTATATTCACGCGGGATTAACAACACTTCTGTGAGCATCATCGCAAGCTCTCCAACAACAGTTAGCGAGAGTCATAGAATAATACAAAGAATGACGTAATAGACAACGACAGCATAAAACATGAGAAAGATGTGAAGATTTTGTAGTTAGAGAGAATGCTCGCGAGCACAAGGCGGGAGCTCGCGAGAGCAAGGAAGGAAATGAAGATTTTGTGGTTATAAAAGAGTCTCGCGAGCACGACAAAAGAGTCTCGCGATCACGACAAAAGAGTCTCGCGAGCACGATAGCAGATCTTGCGAGAACGAAAAAAGAGTCTCGCGAGCACGATAGCAGAGCCTGCAAGGAGCATAGCAGAAATCTTAGAAAATGGGAAAGATGAGTTGAATGTGAGTTGTCACCCACTATGAAGATACCTATATAAAGAAAAGAACAGGAGAGAGAAATATTTTTGCAGAGAGATTTTTAGAGAGAGAATGTATTTTTCTTTATCATCTTCTTCCCCAAAACTAGATTTAGAACTCCCTTAATGGAAATTATCAATGTAAAATCAAATGTAAATTTTAACAATCATAGTGAAGAATCATGGATGTAGATCAAATTGATCGAACCATGTAAAAAATCTTGGTGTCCGTTTATAATTTTAGCAATTTTACTACCATTTTTATATGTAGATCTAGAAATTAATATCAAGATATGATAAGGGGTGTGTTGTAGGATTTCCTGCAACTACATTTTGGCGCTAGAAACAGGGAACAAACTACTTGTCAAATTGAAGAAGATTCAAAGAAATTGGCTATCATTAGAATTGGATCTCACTGGATCTAAAAACTTCAAGATCAAATATGGAAGCTACAACGAAAGCTCATGATTATACAACAAATAGAGAGAAGGATATATATTAAGAGGCAGCTGAAGAAAAGACCAGCAAAATTATGTCAACAAATCATCAAAAAGGACAAATTTCTTCTCACTTTTCTTATTCTTTGTTTCATTTTTCGGATCTGGGAATTTCAAAATAAAAACTGGAAAATAGATTTTTTATAAAACCTAAACTTTGCTTTTTGTAGAAATTTGATTTATTGAGGAAGTCTTGAATCTAAAAATGTTTTTGTTACGAATTTGTAGTAACCAAATCTCGTTTTACAAATCTGTTTAATGGATCTCTAAAAATGTAAAATTTCAAGATTTTATGTTGATTAGAGATTTACATTTCGTAAAAAAAAAAAAAAAAAAAAAAAAAAGATTTCATTGAAAGTTTTCATTCTTCGCAGGGAGAAATCTAATGAATTTGGATCAATTAATTATTCAAACAGGACAAATTCTTTATTATCTTATTAAATTATATGTTCATAATATAGATCTGGAAGATTTTGAATTTTAGATTATTAATCTTTGTTTTTCACAAAAATTCTTGTTTAGTTGATATTTTGAATTCAAAAGAGTTTTGATCATAAATTTACGTTCATAAATCTTGAATTCAATCATAATTTTGATCGTATAAACAACTAATGTGAACGTGATTTTTGTGATTGAAGTCAAAGATGAAGGAATCAAAAGATCCAGTGAAATTTCCCTTTTGCGATAAGATGCATCCACCAATCTATCAATAAACAACGTCAGCGAATAAATGGATCAAACCAACACCAACAATTTAGATTCCAATGGAGAAAAAAAGCACAAAGGACAAAGACATCACAGTGGATAAAAGAAGAAGACTAATGATTTATTCACCAAGTACTTCATCAACAATCGCGAAGAAATAAAATGAAGTTACACCAACAAATAATTCTACAGGACAAAATCTCTTCTCTTTTCTAATTTCATATTAAAAAAAAAATTGATGATTATTCTTGTTTTCAATTTTATGAAGATTGATATAAAACTTGCATTACTCATAGTGATTTCTCGCAGGGAATGAACTCTCGCAAGAAAGAAAGATAAAATAGCATGACTAGAAAAGAGAATAGAAAGAACCAAAGGGAACTAAAAAGAATAAGTCACGAGAATCTCGCCACTCTTTCACAAGTTGAAGATAGTACAGTTGGTCAAACTAGAAGCATACAAGTTTAAGGTCGCAGGATCGATTCTTCCTAACTGCGATATTTTCGCATATTTTTGATTAAATACCAAGGACAAATAAAAGAACTAGTAATAAGTGTTATGCGAAGATATCGCAAAGAAACATTAGAACAGATGGTTCAAGGTTCAAAGAACAAACAAGAGGTCGCGGTTCGAATTCGCAGAGACTCATATTTTTCATTTTCTTCTCATTTTCATTGGCGAGTAAAAGAATAAGGAAAAAAGTTTTGCGTTAGTTTCGCAGAGAGGTTCTTGAACAGATGGTCTAGAAAACAGTATGGGATATTGTAGTCACAGGTTCGAATTCGCCTGCGAGTATAATTTTCTTCATTTTACAGAGGGTGAAAAAATAGACAATCTCTAAGCATTGTTTCATTATTTCGCAAGCAAGAGAACTAGCACAGTTGGTTGAGAGGCTTGAATGAAAGCTGCAGATCGCAGGATCAATTCTTGCTTCTCGCAAGTTTATTTTTGTTATGTGAAATTCGCAAGTCAACCTTTGATTATTTCGCAGATAAATTTCGCAAGAAAGAGAACAAGCACAGTTGATTGGGAGGCATTAATGCACGCAGCAGATCGCGGGATCAATTCTTGCTTCTCGGAAGTTTATTTTTAATATGCGAAATTTATACATAATTGTCTCTTGAACAGTTAAACTTTGATTACATCGCAAGATCTTTAATTAATTCGCAAGAGAGGGCTAGCACAGTTGGTTTGTTGCGAGAAAATGCAAGAGGCGGGCCAAGGGTTCAAGTCTCATCTCTCACTCTTCTTTTTGCTGCGGGACGTTCAAACAACTCACATAAGAGCTAAGTACCCTTTCCTAGAACATTTTACTTACCGCAAGTAAAGATTTTTGATTTAATTTACAAAAAATGACACAATCGCAAGATTTCAAAGATTATAAAAGATTACAAAAGGTGAAATCATCGCAAAATTTTTATAGATTTCAACAATTTTCAAAATTTTCAAAGATTATAGAAAATGAAATTATCGCAAAGATTTCTAAGATTTCAAAAAAAATTGACTTAATTTCCAAAAAAGCGATACCCTCGCAAGATTACAAAGACTTCAAAAATACAAAAAACCGAGAACCTTCAATTTATATATTTCTCTAGAAAATTTCTTTTACATAAGATTTTTTATTTAAAAACGTGATACAATCGCAAGATTTCATAGAAGATTTCAAAGATTTCTTTAGGATATTTCTTTTACAGAAAGAGATTCTTGATTTAACAATGCGATACAATCGCAAGATTTCAAAGAATATTTCTAAGATTTCAAAATATTTTAAAGAATATTTACTTCAAATATGATTATGAGAATGAAAGAAGAACTGACAGAAATGAAAGAAGAAATGAAAGAAAGGACATAAATGCAAGAATGAAGAAATGCGAGAATATCGCGAGAAACGCGAATAAAATTTCGCAGAGACATAAGAATGGGACGAACCTTTATGGTGTACACCCTAGTTCGCGAATAAAATTTCGCAAGAGGAAAATGTAAGACCTAATAGTGCGTCATGTACACCCTAGGCAAATGTAAGACCTAATATAAGGGGGTATCTCTTTACATGACTCAAGGATAAGGTTATACCGCTGCTGGAACCTGAGTCATGAAGATGTTGGGGTTAAAGAAAACCTATCCAAGAGAGGGATCTTGGATTTCCAACTATATAAGGTTATACCCTGGTTGGACGACTAAGGACCTATTGTAAGGAGTGCAGAGTATGACCAAGGCGCCGCGGTACACATTTGAGCCAAGGGTGCCCAGGGCGTACGAAACTACCCTGGCCATTCTTGGTAAGTCTTGTCTATGATGCACTCGGCCCAAAGAAAACCCCACTTTGGGTGCAGTCTTGTAACTATAATCCATATATGCATAAAGGACAAGAGGCTGCGAAAACAACTGGTTGTTGGAAAATCTGGATGGGAGGAGATAGTCTTGTATGGCCAATGTGCCCTCCTTGAAGGGGAATCCAGGGGGAAGATAAGGGCGGCACCCTCCATTAGGGAGATGATAAGTGTATAAGGACGGCAATGTCATGGGGCTTTATGATCGCAAGAACATTTAGGAATGTCATATTGTCGCTGACGAAAATTATACAGAGGCAACAAGCCATAAGAGAAAAAAATATAAGATGAGATCAATGGGTTTTTACATGAAAGTGTAAAGAAGTCCTGCGATTTCATCGCAAGGCGGCAATGTCATAAGATGTAGTTCTCGCAAGGGAGCTTAAACTTATCATATTGTCACAGATATGTTGAAAAAATGTGGATAAGGAAAGATCAATGGGTTTTTACATGCAAATGTGAAGATATCCTGCGATTTTGTCGCAGATACAAAAGAAAAATTGGAAAAATAAGACCTTTAACTAGGAAGGCAAAATAAGACCAATAGAATAATCTCAAACATTAATTATTTTATTTTAAAAATGCAGGAAAGATTTGTTCATCGCAAGAGAGATAGCAAGTACTATTTAGAATCTCTCAGCAATACTATTCAGAATCTCTCAGAAGTATTGTTCAGAATTTCTCAGAAATATTATTCAGAGTCTCTCAAGAGGATTATCTACAATCTCGCAGCACTACTCATCGCGAACTATTCACGACACTATTCACAATCTCGCGTCGATATTTCAGGAACATCATTCAGAAACTCGCAGATACATTTAGAATCTTCCAGACACATTCAGAAATTTGCAAACTCATTCAGCACCTCGCAAACTATTCCATAATTTCGCAGGAAATGTGATTATTTAGAAGAATATGATTATTTTATCGCATGAGGCAGAGGAAAGACAAGAATAAAGAAAAAATTCGTTCATTAAACATTTTCTCAAGGATTCTACCTCCATAGATAAAGAACAGAGGAAACTATGGATTAACAAGAAAACATTTTATGTTCTTTATCTTCTCGGCAAGAATCATTTCCAAAATAGACAGGGATTTTCAGCAAAAATGAAGTAATAATTTCGCATGAACAGAGACAATACTTATGATTTTTATTTAAGGACGAATACTTCTTATATTTTGAGGATTGAGTACTTCTTATATTTCTTCAAGGATACTTCATACTTCGAATACTTCAAGAGTTAATACTTCTTATTTACTTAGCAAAGATATGGAACTTCACAAAAGAATAGAGGCAAGTACGTACTTTTAGAGTCTAGTATTCTTTCGCTCGTTCCTTCATCAACAAATATCAAAGACTACTACAACAACAGATTTTTTTTCTTAAAGATTACTTTTCAAGCAATATTCAAGAAAAAAGAGGCAAGATGTAGGACCAGAATATCGCTACAACTATATTCACGCGGGATTAACAACACTTCTGCGAGCATCATCGCAAGCTCTCCAACAACACTTGCGAGAGTCAGAGAATAATACAAAGAATGACGTAATAGACAACAACAGCGTAAAACATGAGAAAGATGTGAATATTTTGTAGTTAGAGAGAATGCTCGCGAGCACAAGGCGGGAGCTCGCGAGAGCAAGGAAGGAAATGAAGATTTTGTGGTTATAAAAGAGTCTCGCGAGAACGATAGCAGAACTCGCGAACATGACAAAAGATTCCCTCAATCACGATAGCAGATCTCGCGAGCACGATAGCAGAGCCTGCAAGGAGCATAACAGAAATCCTAAAAAATGGGAAAGATGAGTTGAATGTGAGCTGTCACCCACTATGAAGATACCTATATAAAGAAAAGAGCAGGAGAGAGAAAGGAGGAGAGATAATTTTAGGAGAGAGAATGTATTTTTCTTTATCATCTTCTTACCCAGAACTAGATTTAGAACTCCCTTAATGGAAATTATCAATGTAAAATCAAATGTAAATTTTAACAATCATAGTGAAGAATCATGGATGTAGATCAAATTGATCGAACCATGTAAAAAATCTTGGTGTTCGTTTATAATTTTAGCAATTTTACTACCATTTTTATATGTAGATCTAGAAATTAATATCAAGATATGATAAGGGGTGTGTTGTAGGATTTCCTGCAACTACACTATAGTTGAGTTTTGTTCAAATGATGGCGTTGGTCTTACTTGAAGTTGAAACTACAGAACTAAAGGGATAGTTGTGATGGTTATGTGTATGTCTGGTTTGAGAAAATGCAGAGAGATGGTTGTATTGTCTTGGTGTTCGATTCGTTACAACTGCAAGTTGAGTTAGTATTGCAGCTGTGGGAGTTATATAAATAAACTGTTGATGTTCAATGTAAATAGTTGGAACTAAAATGGTATTACAGTGCATGAGAATGATGCTAGTGCTATGAGGGTTGTGGTTGATCTGAGATGAAGACGTAGTAATTGAATTGGAAGCAATTTAGGCCTGAGATGTATTTGAACAGGTAAAGTGGTAACTGGTGGTGCTGTAGGTGAAATAAGATGGTCAGTGGTGTATTTTTGTTGAAGTTAATGGAACTGGTAGATACTCAATTGAGTATATGCGATATTGAATTATAGGAATGAGTATGGAGATGTTGTTGGTTCTGAGTTGGTGGAGCAATGATTGGAGATGGGGGGTGGTTTTGCCAGTCACAGGACATGAAAGAAGTATATGATGAAGTTTGGATGTATGGGTTGGTGAATGTTGAGCTGATAGTACAAGGATGTGAAGTTAAAGGTGTTGTTGGTACTGGGATGGAAATGCAGATGAAGTTGTTAGTGGTTCAGGTCAAGAAGAAGGTTATAATGGTGATTTAAAGTTGTGGGTAGTGTTTGTTGTAAAAGCTTCGAAAATCTGCAACTGCAGGTAGGCTATAGTTCTGTTTGTAATTGAATTGTTGAATTATTTTTGAATGAACGCAATTTTTAATAAATGTATAAGCTTTTGTTCGTGAGTATTAGAATTGCTAGTTATCCTAGTCAGTTTAGCTGACTCAAATTGTTTAGCTGACTTAGTATGACTGACTGAGTTAACTCAGTGACTAGACCTGTCCAGACTTGACTCAGTGTACCTTGACCGATTTGACTCAGTTGACCATGGACTTGACCTTTGACTTTCGTTGACTATTAGTTGACCTTGGACCGTTAGAGACCGTTAGTTGACTCAGATGGACCATGCCTTTGGTTAATGGGCCTGTTTAGAGAACTTGGGCTTACGAATAGGGATGCACAACGGGTAGGGTGGGTAGGATATGGCCTATTTAGCCACCCTACCCGCTGACTGGCGGGTAAGAAATTTTTTACCCGCCACTAAACGGGTAAGATCCTACCCGACCCATCAATTGGCGGGTCGGGTAGGATAGGGTGGCGGGTATAACCGTTTTTTTTTTCCTATGTTCTGGATTTTTTAGTTACTAGTTACTACCTTGATTGTGTATACAAAAAATACTTCCCAAAAGACAAAAAAGAAATCTTGCAACAACAACACAACAAATAAGAGCCATCCTATCTAAATATGTACCCAATGGTATACCAATATAACTAGGGGAAAATGAAAAAACAAAAGCATCATGCCTTCACAATGGTTACACTTCCCCCATTTAATACCATCTTCATAAAAACTCATCCATAAAATGCCCCATACCCAAGATGGCGGAGATGGTGGAGGTGGAGGTGGCGGAGATGCAATAGTACTGGCCCTTCGTTGCACAGATTGATGTGGAGCTTGAGAGGAAATAGGAGGTATCGTTGACATCTCTTCTATAAAATCTTTGTCTTGCTTCCCATCACCTAAACCAAGAGAATATATCATTTACAAAGATGACAAAAAATAAAAAATAAAGTAAAATAGAGATAGCCTAGAGATACAAGCAAGCATTATGATTGACATAATTGCTAGAACCCTTAAGGAACCTTGCATCATAGTTTTGGTCATGAAGATGAAGTATAAACGGTTGAGTTAAGATTTAGTATGTCCCAAGTTTTGCCCTATGGCACAATTGGGTCGAATCAGGATCCAAGCATGTTGAACATTTACAAAAATTGCCAATTTAAAGTGCAAAAATAAGATACCTCGTACAACTGAACGACGTATGAGTGCTTACATCAGAATACATTTACAGCTCTATGAATGATCCTATCTTGTAGAGAGACTCACCCTGGGTTCAAAATAGAACCCCCAACGTTTGTTTGCAGGACCCGCTGAACTGACAGCAAACCCGTAACACTAATTACAAAGCATTCACGAATAATGCTAATTACAAGCAAGGTTAAATGGTTAGTATAAGAACAACCACATGGAAGAGTAAATGAATCCTTATAAACTTCCCGCCCCAGTCCAAATAACTGATATTATGGATCTATTATAGCCACATAAACCATTATATTGATGAACAAAATCATTAATCAACAAAAAGTGTTTTTCCAAGTCTTTCTAGTTGTATGCACATTTTCATCCATCAACCAGCAAACCAAAACAGCCTTATCCAAAGAAAAAGTCCAGAAAATACTAGGAAGAAACAGATAACACTTGTATTTTATCCATTAAAAGTTTTAGAGCCAAGATTTGACAACGAATCCAGTACCAACTCTACGCATTCACAAATTCTGTAGGACCAGAATATTGCCACAATTATATTCACGAGAGATTAATGATACTTCTGCGAGCGTCACCGAAAAATCTTCAACAACATTTCACGAGCGTCACAAAATAATTCATAAAATGACGTAATAAACAACGACAGCATAAAACATGAGAAAAATGTGAAGATTTTTGTAGTTAAAAAGAATGCTCGCAAGCACAAGGCGGGAACTCGCGAGAGCAAGGCAGGAGATGAAGATTTTGTGGTTATAAAATAGTCTTGCGAGCGGATAGCAGATCTCGCGAGCACGATAGCAGAGCCAGCAAGGAGCATAGCAAAAATCCTAAAAAATGGGAAAGATAAATTGAATGTGAGCTGTCACCCACTATGAAGATACCTATATAAAGAGAAGAGAAGGAGAGAGAAAGGGGAGGACACAATTTTAGAATAGAGAGATATTTTGCAGAGAGATTTTAGGAGAGAGAATATATTTTTCTTTATCATCTTCTTCCCCAAAACTAGATTTAGAACTCCATTAATGGAGATTATCAATGTAAAATCAAATGTAAATTTAAACAATCATAGTGAAGAATCATGGATGTAGATCAAGTTGATCGAACCATGTAAAAATCTGTGTGTCTATTTAGAATTTTTAGAATTTTAATCATACTTTTAATATCAAATTAGTTTAGATTAAGAGATTATTATCAAGATGTTACAAGGGGTGTGTTGTGGGAAAACCTGCAACTACATTTTGGCGCTAGAAACTGGGAATTAACAATTGTTAATGATGAATTCAATTGGATTTATGAGATACAGGGGAAAATATAGAAATTTTGGGAAAAGAACGATGAAGAACAACCAACACAATTTAAACAGAAATGTTTACAGAGAAAAAGAAGCAGAAATATTGGGAAGCAGGAGCAGATTCGAAGAAATCTTTATAGGAATGAAATAAAATGAATCGGAATCAATTAATTGTTTAAACATGACAAATTCTTTCTTATCTCTTTAATCATATTTTAATAATCTGGATCTGGGAGATTTTGAATTTTTTAACTATCACACTTTGTTTTTCACAAAAATTGTTGTTTAGTTGATATTTTGAATTCAAAATAGTTTTTTATCATAAATTTACATCCATGAACCTTGAATTTAATCATAATTTTGATCGTATAAACAACTAATGTTAACATGATTTTTGTGATTGAAGTCAAAGATGAAGGAATCAAAAGATCCAGTGAAATTTCTCTTTTGCGATAAGATGAATCCACCAACTTATCAACATACAACGTCAGCGAATAAATGGATTAAATCAACACCAACATTTTAACAGAAAATTTAGATTCCAACGGAGGAGAAAGCACAAAGGACAAAGACAACACATTGGAAAAAGGAAGCAGACTAATGATTTATTCACCAAGTACTTCATTAACAATCGCGAAGAAATCAAAAGAAGTTACACCAACAAATAATTCTACAGGACAAAATATCTTCTCTTTTCTAATTTCATATTTAAAAAAAAAAAAAAAATCGTACTTTCTAGGTTATGCGATTTCCAAAATAGAATAAAATTGATGATTATCATTGTTTTCAATTTTTTGAAGTTGATATAAAAACTTGCATTACTCATGGTGATTGCTCGCAGGGAATGAACTCTCGCAAGAAAGAAAGATAAAATAGCATGGCTAGAAAAGAGAATAGAAAGGGCCAAAGAGAAAGCTTATACAAAGGACAACTAAAAAG
This sequence comes from Papaver bracteatum, assembly GCA_023529315.1. Classification (NCBI taxonomy): domain Eukaryota; kingdom Viridiplantae; phylum Streptophyta; class Magnoliopsida; order Ranunculales; family Papaveraceae; genus Papaver; species Papaver bracteatum. Next base: position 53,931 of record JAJJWX010002335.1, read on the forward strand.
AATAAATCACGAGAATCTCGCAACTCTTTCACAAGTTGAAGATAGTACAGTTGGTCAAACCATAAGCATACAAGTTTAAGGTCGCAGGGTCAATCCTTCCTAACTGCGATATTTTCGCATATTTTTTATTATTTTCTCAAGGACAAATAAAAGAACAAGAAAAAAGTGTTATGCGAGGATGTCACAAAGAAATACTAGAACAGATGGTTCAGGGTTCAAAGAACAAACAAGAGGTCACGGGTTCAAATTCGTAGAGACACATATTTTTCATTTTCTTCTCATTTTCATTGGCGAATAAAAGCATAAGGAAAAAAGTTCTGCGATTAACTTCGCAGAGAGGTTCTTGAACAGTTGGTCCAGAGAATAGTATGTGAGTTTATGGTCACAGGTTCGAATTTTCCTGCGAGCATAATTTTCTTCTTTTTACAGAGGGTGGGAAAATGAATAATATCACAGCATTGTTTCATTATTTCGCAAGCAAGAGGAAACACAGTTGGTGATCTGCGAAGTTAATGAGTTCATGGTCGCGGGATCAATTCTTGCTTCTCGCAAGTTTATTTTTGTTATGTGAAGCTCGCCAGTCAACCTTTGATTATTTCGCAGAGAAATCTCGCAAGCAAGAAAACTAGCACAGTTGGTTGGGAGGCATGAATGCAAGCAGAAGATTGCGGGATCGAGTCTCACCGCATCAATATTTTTTCACGATTTTTCTAAAGTTGCCTGACGAGAGGATAATAATAGTAAGATGACGATAGTATAACTTTTTATCGTAAACAGAAGCTAGCACAAATGGTCAATAGCGAAGTTAAGAAGTTCAGTATCGCAGGTTCGAGTCCCTCGCCAAGCATACTTTTTCTTTTACTTATTTTTGAACTTCAAGGAGCGAAGAAATAGAGTAATATATCAGAACTAGGCCTCTCTTTCGCAAGCAACAAGTAGCCCAAATGGTTAGAGAAGGAGTATGCAAGCTAGAAGACTAGGGTTCGAATCTCCCTCCTCGCAAAGAATTTTTTGCATGGCAAAGAAAAGAGTTGATGATTATCCCGCCAAGAATGAAGACAGTTGACGAGAATTTCGCAAGTTAATTTTGCAAGAGAGGGTTAGAACAATTGGTATGGTGCGAGCATATGCAAGGGGCAGATCAAGGGTTCAAGTCTCATTTCTCCCATATACTTCTTTTTGTTGCTGCGATAATTACAATTCTATTTGCGAGATTTATACATTTCAAGGATGCCAATTTTGCAAGCAAACCAAATATTTCGCGAGAGACGGCAGCAACAGGACCTCACATAAAAGCTAAGAACCACTTCCTTTAATATTTTATTCACATAAAATAAATTTTTTAATATTTTTTACAAAAAGCGATACTATCGCAATATTTCAAAGGATATTTCTAAGATTTTTCATATTTCAAAAAATTTGATTTAATTTACCAAAAGCTATATAATCGCAAGATTTCTAAAATTTCTAAGATTTCAAAACATTTCAAAGATTTTTGATTTGATTGACAAACAGCGATACAATCGCAAGACTTCAAAAATTTAAAAAGATTACAAAAAATGAAATCATCGCAAAAAAAAATAAAAAAATTTACAGTTCTCCAAAATTTTCAAAGATTTCCAAGATTACAGAAAGCGAAATTATCGCAAAAATTTCTAAGATTTCAAATTTCCAAAATACGCGACGCAATCGCAAGATTTCAAAGAGGATTTCAAAGATTTCTCTAGAATATTTCTTTTACAGAAATAGATTTTTGGTTTAACAAATGTGATACAACCGCAAGATTTCAAAGAATATTTTTAAGATTTCAAAATATTTTAAAGAATATTTCAACTCACAGAAGTGAGCAATTTTTTTTTTATCAAAGCTGCGAGTGTAATCGCGAGATTATTCAAGATTATATAAATAATTGACAGAAATGAAAGAATGAAGAAACGCGAATACAATTTCGCAGAGACATAAGAATGGGACGAATCTATATGGCGTGCACCCTAGTTCGCGAATAAAATTTCGTAAGAGGAAAATTTAAGACCTTAAAGCGCGTCATAAAGGGTGTATCTCTTGACATGACTCAGCGATAAGGTTATACCGCTGCTGGAACCTGAGTCATGCAGATGTTGGGGTTAAAGAAAACCTATCCGGGAGAGAGATCTTGGATTTCCATCTTTATAAGGTTATACCCTGGTTGGACGACCGAGAATCTCTTCCAAGAAGTGCAGACTATGACCAAGGCGCCGAGGTACACGGTTGATCCAAGGGTGCCCGGAGCGTACGAAACTCTCTTGCCATTCTTGGTAAGTCTTGGCTATGATGCACTCGGCCCGAAGAAAACCCCACTTTGGGTGCAGTCTTGTAACTATAAGCCATATAGGCATAAAGGACAAGAGGCTGCGAAAACAGTTGGTTGTTGGTAAATCTGGATGGGAGGAGCTAGTCTTGTATGGCCGATGTGCCTCCTTGAAGGGGCAACCATGGGGAATATAAGGGCGGCACCCTCCATTAGGGAGCTGATAAGTGTCTTAAGACGGCAATGTCATGGGGCTTTATGCTCGCAAGAGCATTTAGGCTTGTCATATTGTCGCGTAACATAAATTATACAGAGGCAACAAGCCATAAAAAGAAATGTTAAGATGAGATCAATGGGTTTTTACATGAAAGTGTAAAGACGTCATGCGATTTCATCGCAAGACGGCAATGTCATGGGACTTTATTCTCGCGAGGGGATTTAGACTTATCATATTGTCGCAGAAAATTCAAAGAAAAATGGATAAGGCAAGATCAATGGGTCAATACATGCAAATGTAAAGACGTCCTGCGATTTTGTCGCAACAAGAAAAGTTGGCAAAATAAGACCTTTAACTAGGAAGGCAAAATAAGACCAACAGATTAATATTAAACACTACCTATTTTTGCAGGAAAGATATGTTCATCACAAGAAAGATAGCAAGTACTGTTTAGAATCTCTCAGAAATATTATTCAGAGTCTCTCAAGAAGATTATCTACAATCTCGCAACACTATTCATCAGCTCGCAGCACTATTCATCGCAGAACTATTCATCGCAACACTATTCATGTCACTATTTTAGAATCTCGCAGAAACATTCAGAAACTTGCAAACTCATTCAGCATTTTGCAGATTATTCCAGACTTTTGCAGGAAATTTGATTATTTCGCAGAATATGATTTTTTTATTGACAGAGGCAGAGGCAATTCGTTTATTTAACATTTTCTCAGAGATTCTTCCTTCATAGATAAAGAACAGAGGCAGCTATGGATTACCAAGAAAACATTTTATGTTCTTTATCTACTCGTCAAGAATCATTTCCAAAATGGGCAAGAATTTTCACCAGAAATGAAGTAATAATTTCGCATGAACAGAGACAATACTTATGATTTTCATTCAAGGACGGATACTTCTTATATTTTGAGGATTGAGTACTTCTTATATTTCTTCAAGGATACTTCATACTTCGAATACTTCAAGAGTTAATACTTCTTATTTACTTAGCAAAGAAATGAAACTTCACAAAAGAATAGAGGCAAGTACGTACTTTTCAAGTCTAGTATTCTTTCGCTCGTTCCTTCATCAACAAAAATCAAAGACTACTACAACAACATATTTTTTCTTAAATATTACTTTTCAAGAAATATTCAAGAAAAAAGAGGCAAGATGTAGGACCAGAATATCGCCACAATTATATTCACGAGAGATTAATGATACTTCTGCGAGCGTCACCGAAAACTCTTCAACAACATTTCACGAGTGTCACAAAATAATTCAGAAAATGATGTAATAAACAACGACAACATAAAACATGAGAAAAATGTGAAGATTTTTGTAGTTAAAAAGAATGCTCGCGAGCACAAGGCGGGAGCTCGCGAGATCAAGGTAGGAGATAAAGATTTTGTGGTTATAGAAGAGTCTCGCGAGCGGATAGCAGATCTCGCGAGCAGATAGCAGATCTCGCGAGCACGATAGCAGAGCCAGCAAGGAGCATAGCAAAAATCCTAAAAAATGGGAAAGATAAATTGAATGTGAGCTGTCACCCACTATGAAGATACCTATATAAAGAGAAGAGAAGGAGAGAGAAAGGGGAGGACAAAATTTCAGAAGAGATAGATATTTTGCAGAGATATTTTAGGAGAGAGAATGTATTTTTCTTTATCATCTTCTTCCCCAAAACTAGATTTAGAACTCCATTAATGGAGATTATCAATGTAAAATCAAATGTAAATTTAAACAATCATAGTGAAGAATCATGGATGTAGATCAAGTTGATCGAACCATGTAAAAATCTGTGTCTATTTAGAATTTTTAGAACTTTAATCATACTTTTAATATCAAATTAGTTTAGATTAAGAGATTATTATCAAGATGTTACAAGGGGTGTGTTGTGGGAAAACCTGCAACTACAAATTCGGTCACCCAAAAGTCTACAGAATCATCATCAGCTTTCAAAACAAAGGAGGGGAACATTAGCTAGAACTAGTTAACATCAACCTATAACACTCAAAGCTTAAATTCTTATCCGAATTATAGGTGTAGTTAATAGCAATACCCAATAGGCATTCTGAATTAGCAGGCAAAAATCAACCCCACATGATTCTTACATATCTATTATAAGTGTAGTTAATAGCAATAGACAATACAAATTTCAGATATGTACCTTCGTAATGTTGAACTAAGATTGGAAAGGAGTGAGGATTTGAGTGTAAAAACAAACTAAACAAGCACGATATATTAAAATTTCACATGTGACTCACGACTTACAAAATTGGTTTCAAACAAAAACATATATCCTATTTATATACAAGCTCAGTGACACTCCACACCCACATGCTTATGGTCTCAGTCCCTGGTATATGGGATACATAAAAACCTCACCAACACAATGTAGTACAAAATAGTAAGCTTAATTTAGCTTTAACATGTCATAAGGTTGTTGTTGATCAACAAGGTATGATTTCTCTACACTGGGTATCTCGTTGGGTAAGCCATAACTCAAGTGAGATACACCCATGGAAACCCAAAAACAAAACCTACCAGTCTAGTCCACATTCATACACACAAAAATTCACATAAACCTTTTGATTTACACTATGCACATTTCATATTGTAATGGAGGAAGAAAAAAATAAATCCATGTCAATTTTCATAAACTAATCATAACCCATGAATCATAATTACCCAATGAACAATCATATGTTAAAATCTTACCACAAAAGGCAATACAAATGAAAAATCTTTAGCTCCTGTAACTTCCATCTAGGTACAGATAATTTCCTAGCATGAAAAAGAAGAGCATAATCAAGGACTAATCAGATTGCATCATTTTCAGTACAATCATAGAAACAACTAGAAATGTTCGTTACAAATTAAAAAACCCATAATTCATGTAAAAATAAGGAACCCTAATTTAATTCCCTAAAACAAATTAAGAAAACACGACCAACCCAAGTTATAAATTCAAAAAATGAAATCAATCTACAACACCTTGATCAAATACCTAACCAATTGAATTAAGGGCAGAAGAAATTTTAGATTTGTACTGATACATACGTTTCGATTTCGGTTAGGATGATGAATGATTTGTGACAGTGAGTTTCGATCTTTGATGTAAGTGTGAACTGGATTTTCAATATAGGGTTCTCGTAGGTTTTTGTGTAGAGAGGAGAAGTATGAAGTGAAAACGAAAATGAAATGAAGAGGAAAACTAAAATCAATTTAGTTTTTAGGTTAATAAAAAACCAGTGGCAGAGATGATCATTAAGAGAAAGATCAAAGGCTACTATAAGCTGTTATATTAATAGGCGGGTAGGATAGGATAATTTCGAGATCTACCCGTCACCCTACCTATTTAACGGCGGATAAGAAATCTCTAACCGTCATCCTACCCGCCAAATAATGGGTAGGATAGGATACGGTTAAAACACTGGCGGGTAGGGTATGATTGGCGGGTATGAGTAGGGTATGTGCACCCCTACTTACGAATATTTATCTTATCTTATATAGTTGAATTGGACCTCTTATGGTTTGAATTAGCCTTTGGTTCACTCTACAAAGTTGTAGAGATTCATAAGACTTAGCTATGGATTATATAATCAATCTAATTGGGTTACTAAACTCTTAGTTATACTAAAGATAGAGAATAAGATATTATAATGGGATTAGAACCATTAGATATAATTGTATGATTCTTCTATGAGCATTTTGGCTAAACTCTTAGAGTGCTTGTATGATTAACAGTTAGACTATTAACAATGATCGATTCAAAGGATGAACTAGTGGATCGTGTATCTCGAGGTAGGCGTGGCTTGTCATCAAAAGAGGTGGGAATACATTTGACTTTGTAGTAACCATTATTATTTCTGTTACAAAACTTTATGCTTATCAAACTCATGCATTGTTTATTCGTACATTCCATGCTTTGTTTAAATTGCATTCCGATAATTCTATTGATTCTGTTAATCTTTCCATGAATTGGAAAGTATTTGTGATGTTTGCTTGAATTGTTATATGAAATAAGGATTTCCACTTGTGGTATATAGGATATGCTCCTTCGCATTTATATCTAGTGCTTTTATGGTAATCGGAGTGGAAGTGGGCTTCAATATTATACATTGTTTGAAGAAGGAGTTTGTCCATATACATTTTTGTTTATTTCATTGACTTGGTCATTGTTTAATGCTTCGAAAAATGTGTAATGTTTTCCAAATATTGCATATGATTACTTAGAAGTTAAATGTTAATTATTCCCATTTTCAGTTTCAGAGATAGATCAGAGTTGCGCAGTGGAAGCTTTGTGGCGTTGAGTCTTCTGTTATGTTTATTATAATGTATATTCTATTTGTGAACCAAATGACTATTGTATATGTATCATTTGAGAGGATTTCTTGTATATATAGTATATTTCTGAGTGGGGATAGTTTTGGGTTAAGTTTTGTAGCATATTTATTAATTGATTGTTTAAGTAAATGATTTAGTTTTTAGTTCCTCTTATTTAGTTAATCTCTTGGATTAGTCAGCTGCTAGCTTAGGGGGCGCTACAGTCGCTATGTAATGTTTGGGAAAACATGTATTGTTTTCCAGATCTTGCATATGTTTTCTTAAAAGTTAAATGTTTATTTCCACTGGGCACCCCTTTTAGAGATGATGTGCTCACCCATTCCCACTTTCAGTTTCAGAGACAGATCAGAGTTGAGAATCGAAAGCTTCGAGGAATTAAGTCCGTAGTGGTTAACTTCTGATGTGTTTATTATGTTTGTAAATTAAATGACCATTGTATATGTATCATTTGAGAGGAATTCTTGTATATATGTATCATTTGAGAGGAATTCTTGTATATATGTATATTTCAGAACGAGGCTAGTTTTGGGTTAAGTTTGAAATAGTTTTCTTAATTGAATGCCTAAGAATATGATTTAGATTCCTTAGTGCCTCTTGTTTAGTTAGTCTCTTGGATTAGTCAGCTGTAAGATTTGGGGGTGCTACATTACCAGTGAGCGGAGTGACTCATTTGGTCCTCGAGCTAGATGGAACAGCATGTCGATTTCTGGTTTTACTCTGTTGTTATGTATGTATGTTTCAAAAAATAACTCGGATAAGTGGGCAAATGACTTAACCGACTCCTTCGAAGAGTTATTGAACCACATTAGGGATTCTTCTTTTATACTAGATGGAAATAAACCTACACATTACTACATCATAATGGTTCCACTGCGTTAGTGTCATGAGGTATGATCGGAGATGTTCAATTGCATCCCATGTCCCATTGAAGGGAGTTTTAAATGTTGGAAGCGAACATTTCCTTGGAAATGGTTTGGCCAATAGTCTCCCGGATAAGGGAGACTGCCCTTCCTCTTGCATCACTTCTACCAACCTTTTGCCTTCTTGCCTTCCGGTGGCCTCTCTGCACATCGCTTCAAGTTGGTAAAGTTGGACTTCCAACTGATAGTCAATATGCCTCCTTTCGGCCTTCTTCTTTCTTCCTTGTGCTTTCTCGGGCGAGAAATAAGTTCCGATTTTTCGATGTAGGATATTATCTTAGAGCGAGTGGACTCTGAAGTCTCCCCTTATTTGGGATTGATGGCTGCGAGGTTCTCGGCCTCACAGTTTGTCTTAACTCCGTCTTCTCTATTCTTCTCTCGTCTATGCTTAGGATCAACATCAGATGATTCTTCAGACGGGCTGTCCTCCTGGTTTGGAATACATCGGCTTCTCTTGGAAAAGTAATCTATTGTTTCCTTATTCGAGGTGTCAGGGATATTGATACTCTCATCATCCTGCAAGTTCTCGAAAGGATTCTCCTCCTCGGGGGCCTCCTCAATGGTGGTCAGTGGCACCTTCTTCCTAGATTTGCGTTTTAGCCTGCTGTTCCTCCGTACTAGCCTCCTATTACGTCTTTCTAGCTTTTTCATTCTCTCATCCTGCGCTTCTTGAGCTTTTAGGATGGCTGCGATTGTTGTAGTGGTTGTAGGACCAGAATATCGCTACAACGCTATTCTTGCGATATTAACAACGTTTCTGCGAGCGTCACTACCAATTCTTTAACAACATCTCACGAGCGTCACAGAATACTCAAAAGAAACTGACGATGAAAGAAGTAAAATAAGAATATATTGATCCTGTGATGGTCATCATTCTTCCGATAGAAAAGGTTGTAGCAATCGCGATGAGATCGCAGAATAGATCCGAAATAGGAGGAAAACTTAACTGTCATCCATTATGTAAATCCCTATATAAAGGGCTCGATAAATCCAGAAAATTATGATGTATTTTTGAAAGCTGAAAGAGTCTTGAGGAGAGAGAAACTTCAAGAGAATATTTGTAATCTTGATTTCTTCCAATTCTGTAAACATTTCTAAAATTTGAATAGTAAAGTGTCGTTTAAATCTTTGAAGTTTAATTGATTTCCAACAAATTTCTATAGAATCTTAACAAGGGTGTAGTGTAGGAATTCCTGTAACTACATTTTGGCGCCCGAAACAGGGAATGAATTAACGAAAATCGAAGAGAAAGTGAAGAAGAATATAAGAATTGTTCAATATTAAGGAAAGTAAATCGGCAAGATAATTGAAAGAAGGATGATCAGAATCAAAAAGGATTGTAGAAATTTGGAATGTGATATGGTAACAAAAGCAATGGTTGATAGATTTCATGAAAACATTAAGGGGAAGATACATAAACGGGATTTTGATGGAAGGAAGATAATGACAGTGGAGAAGATATCATCATTGAAAGATTGGGAAAAACAAGAAATCACGTTTACAGTAGTAGAAATACCAGAAGAATATTTAAGTCATATATCTCCATTGGTGGTCACAGTAACCACTATACCAATGAGAAAGGAGAAATCAATAAAATCTGTAGAAGAATGGGCTATGAATAGAACTTCGGTAGACACAGGAAGTTCTGTAGACATGATATTTTATCATACCTTCAAGAAAATGGGATATAAGGATGAAGAAATGTCTCATTCAACATATTATGGTCATGGCTTTGGAAAGTCTATAACAAAACCTAAAGGCGAGATAGTGGTACGAATTCCACTAGGAGAAATTGAAACACAAATATCATTATGTGTGGTAGATGTGGAATCACCGTACAATATGATACTAGGAAGACCGTGGATACATGCAATCAAATCCATAGCATCAACATTGCACCAGTGCATTAAATTTCCTATGCCCAGTGGAATCGGAGAAATTAGAGGAGATACGGATTTTGCAAAATTATGTTACCAAATTGAAGTGAAAAATTGTGAAAACCGTCCAAAGTTGCGAAAAGCTCGCAGAAAACTGGCGAGGGAGTCATAAAAGGAAGAAGAATTTAAAGTTTACATGATAAGAGAAAAAGAAGGAAAAGGAATACCCAGTGAAATCCCACAAGAAGAAGATGAATTCGCGAGAATTCTGAAAACACCAACACCAATGGGAGAACCTGAAGCCAGTTATGTCGCAACAGAACCAACAAAGGAAATAAATATTGGGATTAAAGAAGAGCCTAAAATGCTGAAAATTGGGACTAGAATGGAGGCAGATGAGGAAGAAAGAACTATAAATCTTTTGCGAAAGTATGCAGATATCTTTGCGTGGAGTATGGACGAGATGCCAAGGATAGATCCGTCAATAGCATGTCATAAATTAGAAATCAACAAAAATGTAAGACCATTCAAGCAAAGAATAAGAAAAATCGCAACAACATACCATTCTCAAATAGAGGAAGAAGTACAGAAAATGCTTGATGCAGGAATTATAAGGCAAGCAAAGTATCCAGAATGGATTGCAAATATGGTGGTGGTCCCGAAGAAGAATAAATGGATATATAAGAATTTGTATTGATTTAAACAAGGATTGTCCAAAAGATAGTTTTCCATTGCTAGATATCCCACAAATGGTTGAATCAGCAGCGGGAAATGCAAGAATATCATCACTGGATGGATATAAAGGATATAACCAAATTCCTCTCGCTGAAGAATATCAAGAACATACAACATTTTTTGCCCCAAGAGGGTTGTATTGTTACACAAAGATGCCATTTGGTTTGCGAAATGCTGGAGCAACATATCAAAGAATGGTAGAGAAGGTGTTTACAAAATGAATCCACAAGACACTAGAAGTGTATGTAGATGATATGCTGATCAAAAGCAAAAAACCAGAAAATCATGTACAATATTTGAAAGAGATTTTCGATCAAATGCGGCAATTCAATATTAAAGTGAATCCTGATAAGTGTACCTTTGGAGTAACTTCAGGGAAATTTTTGGGGTATATTGTATCAAAAGAAGGAATACAAGTTGATCCATAAAAGGTACAAGAAATTCGCGATATGCCAACACCCGCAACAATAAAATATGTACAAAAATTGAATGGACTCTTACCCTCGCTAGGGAGATTCATTTCGCGATCTTCAGATAAGTGCAAACATTTTTTCGACATATTGAAGAAGGGAAAAAATTCAAGTGGACGGATGAATGTGAAAGGGCTTTTCAAGGAATCAAAGAACATTTAGTGAATGTATCTATTTTACAAAAGGCTGAACCAGGAGAAGAATTATTGATCTATCTCGCGACAACCACATACGCGCTAAGTGCAGTATTGTTCCGAATAGATGAAGGAGTAGAAAAACCAATCTACTATATCAGCAAAACATTCAATTCTGCAGAGAGAAATTATTCTAAGATTGAGAAGTTAATTCTAGCATTGGTACATGCGACTTTCAAGCTTCGAATTTATTTTCAAGCACATAAAATCAAAGTATTAACAAAGGTACCCATTGAATCAGTAATGAAAAATTCAAAAAGATCAGGCAGGGTTGAGCGATGGAACGCACAAGTAGGACACTTTGATATCCAATATGAAATTCTATCTTCGCCAAAATCCCAAGTCATCGCAGAGTTCTTGGCTGAATTTCCTTTGGAGGATGATGAAGCTGTGGAAGAGATGATGGATATAGAAGAGGAATGCGGAGATCCAAAAGAGCTATTAACAGAACCCAACAGATGGGAAATATTAGTGGATAGATCATCAAACGGAGAAGGAAATGGAATTGGAGTTGTTTTCATATCGCCAGAAGGAAAAAAAATAGCTTTTTTCATTTGGATTAGAATTTGCATCTAAAAACAATGAGACAGAATATGAGGCTGTGATCCATGCTTTAAAATTCGCGATAGAAATGAATTTGGAAAATGCCAGAATTACCAGCGATTCACAATTGGTTATTCATCAGATAAAAGGAGAATACACAACAAATGAACCATCCCTAAGAAAATACAAAAAACTCGTTGAAGAGTTATCTGCGAGAATTCCAAAAATAAAATGGAAACACATCTCAAGGAAAGATAATAGGATCGCGGATTCTTTCGCTTTCATATCTAGTATGATGACAAATCCATTGGCGAGGTGCATAAAAATTCAAAAACTTTCATTTCCATCGATAAACAAAGAAGAAAAATAAACAGATGTAATGATGGTAGAAGCTGACGAGGGAGAACCCACGAGCAATATCACAGATTGGCAAGAAAATCTTCATGCATACTTGGCGAGAGGAGAAATTCCAAGAAATCGATTAGAAGCACATAATTTGAAAAGTAGGGCAACCAATTATGAGCTAAGAAATGGAGTGTTATATCGCAGATCTTTTAATGGACCATTGCGGAAGAAAAGATATAACATGGAAGTTATGAAGAGACAAATAAGAAAGATTGGAGAATGAAAGTAAAAATTGGCTTAAATAAATAACATAAGTTAAGAAACATACCTTGATGACTCCATTAGAACAATAGCAGAAGAATATGAAGAAGAAGAAAAGTTGCAGACAGAAAATGAAGTAGATAAATAAAGAAGATGAGGAAACGAAAGAAGAAAATTATTTTTGAAACTTAACTCTACCTTTTATAGGCAAAAGGGGGTGGGCCTATTAAGCAGAGACGTGTCAATAAATGAAGGAATTCACAACACATGTAAGAAAGGCTAGATTAACGGAATCTTGTCGAGAAGAAAGTATAAAAGAGAAAAAAGTTGCGAGGGTAATAAAAAATATTGGTTCTCATGATCTTCTCTTCTTCGCAGAAAAGACATGAGAAGAGGCAAGATGTAGGACCAGAATATCGCTGCAATGCTATTCTTGCGATATTAACAACGTTTCTGCGAGCGTCACTACCAATTCTTTAACAACATCTCATGAGCGTCACAGAATACTCAAAAGAAACTGACGATGAAAGAAGTAAAATAAGAATATATTGATCATGTGATGGTCATCATTCTTGCGATAGAAAAGGTTGTAGCAATCGCGATGAGATCGCAGAATAGATCCGAAATAGGAGGAAAACTTAACTGTCATCCATTATGTAAATCCCTATATAAAGGGCTCGATAAATCCAGAAAATTATGATGTATTTTTGAAAGCTGAAAGAGTCTTGAGGAGAGAGAAACTTCAAGAGAATATTTGTAATCTTGATTTCTTCCAATTCTGTAAACATTTCTAAAATTTGAATAGTAAAGTGTCGTTTAAATCTTTGAAGTTTAATTGATTTCCAACAAATTTCTATAGAATCTTAACAAGGGTGTAGTGTAGGAATTCCTGCAACTACAGTGGTATTGTCGAGGTTATAATTGTCATTCTTCTTGGCCTTATTGTTTTCTATTTTCCTTGGAAAACTATTCCACCCTCCTGGTTGAGTTAAATAGAAATCAGCTTAGCCCACGAAGGGGTTTCCCTCTTCGTCAGAGCTAGAGTTTTCAGTTAGTCCTTCCCGATAGGTTGTCCCTCTCCTGGGATTACACCGTTGTGCATGGTTTCGCCTGGCTCCATTTCGTCTAGTCTGGCTGGCTGGGATCCACCAATTTCACCTTGGCTCGTGCGAGAAGATCATCTCGTCACCATCGCCTTACTTGCGATATATGCAATAATACTTAATTTTTCTCTTCTTTCAGAAAATTAGGACCCTAAATTTGCAGGTCACGTGCATTTACTAAGTTATAGTTCAGACTGGACAGTTTAATACAAGAAGACTTTGCTGTAAATTTTGGAGACATGTGAAGATGTCAAAACATTCCCTACTTGCATAATGTTTTAGTGATGAAAAAAGGTATTTTGTTTGTCTCTCTTTTCGAGAAAAATACCTCCTTCCACACGGCATACCTCTGCTGGGAGATACCAAGTTATGACGATTGAGCATATCTTCCCATTTTAGGAAATGTCTCTCATCATCTTTAAACTTTTACTTTTGGACAAACTTAGGGTTAGATGTATGATTATGTACTCATTAACCCTTCTCCTTGACTTAGAATTATATTTCTAAGAAGAAGATAGTGGATTATCTTGAGTTTCTTATAAGATGAAGAACATCATGAATGATTTGTATTTTCAACTTTCATAGGATCATATTTTCCCTTATGAAGTTTACTGGCCAAAATTTCTTCCCAGCCCTTTCATGGAGGAGATCGTTTGGGCGCCGAAGTGTTTAAGACTTAATTTTCACTCCGATCTTCAACTCTTCTGAGCGTCTTGAGGAAGATATAGAAAATCTTAAAAGAACTTTTTTTTTTTAATAAAATCAGTATAAAAGATGTAAATCTGTTGATTTTGAGGGCCTCAAAGACTCCACAGATTGTGTAGACTTTGTTGAGTCCGAGCTCTATTCATAGATTCTAACAGAACTCTACAAAGTGGTATGAAATCACTTCTCTCAATGAGATTATGAAAACAATATAGAGTTGTTACTAGGGAGGTATATTAGATCTTCATACCTCCCCGTTTCTAGCGCCAAAATGTAGTTGCATCTTTTCTGATGACTACACCCAAGTAAATCTAAAGGGTATAAACTTCCTAAACATTCAAGATTCAAAGATAAAGAAGATGCAACGAACATGAAAGTAAAGATTGACACAAGCGTATAATGTGGTTCGGCCATGAAGACCCACGTCCACGGTAAACAAGATGTTTTCTTATTGATTATAAGGTCTTACCCTTGAAAGAGCTACACATATCACTTAGATTTCTTACTCACTCTCTATCTAGATGTCTCTCAGGAATTCTCTGTAGAAAGACCATCTAATAATACATTAGTTGTCCATCTCCTTCTACATGGACCGATATTAAACTCGTGAAGGCCTGGTCTCGCCGAGCTGGTGAGGCTATCGTTCACCTTCTTCATCGCTTCATACGAGCTCTATACTATCCCTCGTGATGGCTTGCTTGGTTCTCCTCCCGAGTCATCTCGCTCCGTTCACCATCGCATAGCTCTTCCTTGGAGAACCTCGTGCTGTATCACCCCTGAGTCGCAGTATAGATCTCCCGAACCTTCTGCTGCGATGTAGATTCGCCCACGTCTCTTCTTAACCTTCATTAAATACAGTCTTTCTTTTTAGACTTGATCGTCTGAGAAGATTAGACTAATCCTTACACGCGTCATTCATGTGACGTTGTAGCAGGTGTCTCGATTAGAAAAACTCATATTTTTAGAGTATGATTCGATGCTCATATCTCATCGTTTCATCATGGATTCATCCCTTGGGATGTTGACACGTGGCCATCGGGTATTTTACCCTCACAAACTCAATGAGTTGGAGGGTGCTGAGCTGTAGAAGACGCATGAGAATAAAAAAATAGAGAAATAAGAAGAAAGAAAACCTGAGGAGAATAATAGAGAATATTTAGAAATAAACACGAGAGATATTGATCCTGTGAAGTATATAAAGGGTTCTGGGTGTTCATAGAAAGGGGATGGACAGTTAGGGGAGGCTAGTGAGCAGAGAATCGAGAGTTACCAAACCTCTCTGTTGCTGCCATTGAAGAGGAAGATTAAAGAACAAAGACCTTCCATAAACTATCACAAATATAGTCTATACTGAATCGCAACAGAAAAGTATCGTTTATATTTTCAGTTGCAATAACCTTTCTGTAACTGAGTTGACTTGGTCGCTGGAGATATTTAGTTACTGAAAATCGTTGTAAGCAAATTTATACTCTTTTTGAACACAATGATTAATCAATTTTTCTCCAATTCATGATTAGCTAAATTACTTTCTAGGGTTTTGAAGGAAGCTATTTTTGATTTGTAGTATTAATATTTTTATTTCTTAGACAATAATTACTCTATTATTTGCGTTATTCATAACTAATAATGTCTCTTCTATAAATGCTTCATTTTAATTGTTCTAGACGGTTTTGAAACTGTTGATCTTTTATAAGCGAATGAGGTTATATTTTTGTGTAACGACGAAAATTGCATAATATTATAAATGTTTTATCTTCCAAAATATGAGATTGAGTTCAATATGGTTTTGCTTATTTTATGAGTAATTTTTTGAGATAATAAATTGTTAATTTTATAAGTATCGGAAGTAGAAGTAGTGGAATCCAAAACCCTATATTTTTCTCTCCTTGGTAAACAAAAATTAAGTTCAATTAGTTTTTCTTTAGTATTTTTCTTAATTAATCTTAAACCAAATCTTCATAAAAGTCTGAGAATTGAATCCCTTTCTTACCACGGTTAAAACTACATCAGAGGGAGACCAAACTCGCGTCCGGACTTGGGAATTTAGGAGCAAAGGGTGATAAATGAGCCTCCAGGTTCAGAGGTCTAAAAAGTATTTGTAAACCTTGGTAGGCATCATCAGCCATTGCCCCTTACTCCACTACCCGGCTCCACTGTTTGCTCTACTTTGCCCTTGGTTCTTGCCTTCTGAATGCAAACTAAAAACACCGGAAGTTAAGCTCATTTGCAAATAACAAACATTTTTAAAACAGAATAATGCTAACCACTAGAATTCTGGAATGGTGCCTTCCCACTCGTACTAGTAAATCCCTAAATCAATCATGGAAAAAAATTTCATGGGAGTGCCAAGTCTCGTTTCGCTAAAGACCCAAAGAAAACTTCTGTTTGCCGATCGTAGATTAAGGATATTCGATTTTTTTTTGTTTCTTGTCTAATCGGATGTATCTTTACTTTATAACCTAGTACCTGTAATTTTGTTGCTCATGAGCTTACGTTTTGGGCTAAAACAAACAATTACCTCTATTTACTAGTATGTTCCTCCTATTTGGCTTGTGTAAAACCTTTTTGAAGGTCGTTGCCTAAAAAAAAAAATTATTATTATCTCCAAATGTGAGCGAGACACGCCAAGATATATGGGTCATGGTATGATAAATTTGGTGGGTCCCACATTGGTATGGTCAACCACAATTATAATCTTGATTACAACGGAAGATGCTGTAGGGATGCTGGATTTATACCCCTCTTTTTTACATCACTATGTGGCAGCTAAATCCACAATTAATTCCATCTCACCCGATCCTACCTGGAAAAACAGGGGATCCTATTTAAAGAAATGAGCCAATCAAAACTTGACACATAGTGGTGTCAAAATTTTAGGGTATAAAAGCGGGGGCTCTTAAGCATTTTTGGATTACAACGGAAATGAAGTTTTACATGTTTACATGGGCATGATTTATGGATGGCCCACCATCATCGAGAATAATCCATAGGATCCATTTACCTCCATAACTAATCGAGATAAGGATTATCCAAGTATTACTTGGCCTTTAAGAATTTTTACATCTCTAGTCTTGGACACGTAATCTCCCATATGTGTAATTTTTTCATGCTCCCCACTTATGTATCCTCTGGCTATAAACAGCCACTTGCTCTTTTCAACTCCTTTAAAACACGAAGTCATATGAGCTCCCACGTCGCACGATGAGTGCGACACAAAAAATACTAAACTTTGTGTAGGGAAGGAGAATTGACCCCGAGACCCACATCTCACACAACCGTCACCTAACCACTAAGCCATTAGCTCTTGGGTGATTAATTGCACAAATGTTTTATTGATATACATGTAAACCACATATTTGTGTTATAACCGAAATTGTCTCAACTTGAAACCACAAATCAGACAACAGCACACCAAATCGAAAACCCAAAGCAATCACCAAATCAAAAATCTAAAGCGGCGGGGTTGAGATTCATTTTACGTGTTGTACAGTAATATGCTATTAGCAAGTCCAATAGAGTCCTGGAAACATAAAAACCCACAAAGTATAAAAACCTTTTTTCCGGTTCGCCCAGCCATACCAAATTAAAAATCCTAAGTGTCAGGGTGTAGCGAAGCCGAGCCACACCAAATAAGAAATCCTAAGCGACGAGGCGAGGTAAAACCGAGCCACACCAAATCAAAAATCCTAAACATGCATTAGGACGGGGCGAGGCGAAGCCGAGCCACACCAAATCAAAAACCCTAGGCATGCATTGGGACGGGGCGAGGCGAAGCCGAGCCACACCAAATCAAAAATATACCACGGGGCGAGGCGAAGCCATGATACACGAAACAAAAAATATGATATATGATTTTCGGGTCCACCCGGTGCGTAGCACGGGCACAAAATCTAGTTACTCTGAAAAGAATAAGTAATATTCCATTTACCACTTTACAACACTTTACATTCCTCGTTTAATTGGGGGGCCTTGAAAACAATTAGGGGCCCTTCACTACATGACAAAAAGGGACATGAAATAGCAATTTTGGTTATCCCTTATCCCAATTTTTTTGAAATGGCTAAACTACCCCTAAGTCATTAGTGTTAATGAAGTTAATTAGTTAAATTAAGATGTTAAGTAGTTTAGTTAGATTAAAATCATATTTTGGGTAAATTTTATGATAAAAGAAAAATTGTGTTTTTGTGTTGTGGGGAAGGAGAAGATGAGTTTTTGGGGGAAAAGTTAGGGTTATTTGAAATGAATGATTCTAGTGGAGGAAATGATGTTGGTGAAGCTTCAAATTACAAACATGATTGTGTTGATGGTGAGATTGTCTCAACTAATCCTATGGATTGGATGTTTGATGAAGAGATGTTAATAGAGGAAGCCATCAATAATGGTGCAAATGAAGATCCCATTGCTCAAAATGAAGGAACCAACCCTCAAAATGAGGAACCTGAAGCTCAAAACAATCAGGTAAACACCTTAAACCCTTCGATTTGTTTGTTTGTTACTCCAAGTGCTCGAATCATCCACACTATGGAACAACTCATTGTAAGGGTCATCGTAGTCGGGGGGTGTATACCCAAACGACTCTCTAATGTCGTCACTTTATTGACACTACCAATGACGACTCAAACCTGCCACTTTTCCAGGTTATGAAAAATCGTTAGGGTAGTGTGATAAACATTAACGACCCTTTTTAGCTAGGTCACTTAGAGTCGTTATGTTGTTTTTTTTACACAAGAACGACTCTAAAACCAAAACTCTCTGTAAAATATAACACTTAGGGTCGTCATATACATAGTCATATGAAATGACGATTCTTAAATACACAATGAGGATTCTACTGAATTAAGATAACGATCCTTCCATTTTTTTAGACCGAAAGGTCGTTTCTGGTCATATAGAGTTGTTAGTGTATAAAAAAGGGTCGTCAAAGTAGGATCGTCAATTGGTTCTATGATACATTGACGACTCTAATCTAAGGAAAAAAAACCTTAAAACCCAGAAAAAGGGTCGTTATCTCCTACACCTTAGACATCAACGATTTTTCATATAAGTAACATGCAGATGAAAAATCGTTAGGGTATATAACTATCGAGGTTGACGACCCTTATTTTGTAATTGTTATTTTTCAGTTAGAAAATGAATTTTACAAACAAAACTTCAAATTAAACGCAAATAGGAAGTAGATTAGTAAGTTTTAGTTCACTTACTTTCTAATTGGGTGAAGAAGAAAAAAAATCTAATCGGGTGAAGAAAAAAATAATCTTGGAGTCATTAATGGAGTCATGATGGAGAGGTGAGAAAGAAAATAGAACTGATTTTTCTTTGGTTAGAAATGAAAATGAATTGGGGCTTAGGGTTAAAGGATTAAGAGGTTTTTTGTTTTTATTATTAGGAAAGGGCAAAATAGACCTTTCACTGAATTTTGGAAACCCCTATGATTTATGGTGTGGGTATAAATTGTTCAGGGCCCCTATTTGTTTTTTGGGCCCCCAATTAAACAAGGTTTACATTGATAGACACATTTTTGTGTCTGATATAATCTCAATTGTATATATTGCTAGTGCTCATTTTTGTACTTATTATGGTGTTTTGTGTATTTATAGGTATTTTTGGAAAATTCGGCTCGAAAAGTTGCTAAAGACATCTCCAGAGGACATCTGCTAAAGGCACTCTCATTTTGGATAAGGGGCAACCAAACTGTTAAGGGCCACCCACCTGTTATTCGCACCTCAACAGAGGATAGGGGGCAACCATCTTCTACATTTGAATTATCGTATTTGGCGGGAAAAGAAACCAACACGCCTACAGAATAAGGGTTGGGATTTTGATAGAGCTCCATGAATACTAAAGGGCTGAAATTGATTTGGCTTACTTCTAAGGCCTAAACAGGCTTGGTATATGGTTGTTTAGTTGGACCCAAATTGGTTGGAACTCCGATTGACGTGACACAGGGCAGGAATTATTCTCAGTAAAGAAGTTACATGAAGTTTGAGTATTTTTGGAAGCTACGTGGGAGAATAGGGGATAATATCCTCCTTTGATTCGTATCTGTCAATAATTGAATAGTTTTGATATGCTTAGAAACAATTGAAACGCGTCAGGAAGCTTAGGAGAGAAAATCCCATGGCTTGAGAGCAAAGAAAAAAAGGGATTTAGTTCGAAGATATCTGAGAGATTTAATTATCCTTTCGGTGTATGAATAGAGAGTTTCAAGTCAGAGGAGGGTGGTAGAGACTTTGGGGTTAGAATAGAGAAGAAAGAAAGGTTGCAGGAGGAGTTGCAGCAGCAGCAGAGAATTGCAGGAAGAGTTTCAAGAACACGAAGAACAGACTGCCAGAAACAATCGTTTTTCGACAATACCTGTAACACCCGCTTTGCAACAAATAATTTGAATCTGTAACAATTCTTGTAACAGTCTTTCTGTAACGTAGACACAGCGTTGCAATTGAGCTGTTTTCTTATTTTTCATATATTTCATCAATAAAAACAACTTTTGAGCCATGGGTTATTATTTTGAGCGAGTAGTTGACATCATGAGCTAAACCCCAACATTGGGATGACGGAGGAAGTCATTCTCTACACGTGTGGTAAATATATTTAATTCTTTTATGACTTTTGCACTATTTTAAATCGTTTTATAATTTTTCTTAATTGATTGTGATTTTGTTTGATGACGTATGCTTGGTATTAGTATTTTTGACATGTCATGCTTGTGATTTACAGTCAATCTTTTAAAAATCTACCTTGGCAAAGAATTAGAGTCAATATTATTTTATCTATAATTGTTTGGAATAAATATATGAATCGCATGAATGAGTTTATGGTGGAATCCCAGTCTTAGTACCTCTCGATATTTGTGACAATCCTTTGTATATAAGTCTAAAATCAATCTTTACAAGTCTTTGAACGAACTTTTACTTTCCACTTGAAAAACTACATCAATTTTTGGCGCCGTCGACGCGGACTTATATTTTGGTTTTAGGTTTTAGATTATTTTTTATTTATTTTTTTATTTTATTTTTTTAGATTTTTTGTTCTCTTTTATGTCTTTGGTATTTTTCGATTCTTTTCAGGTTTGGAGCGAAGCTAAAAGGAAAGAAAAAGTGTTATAAAAGGAAAGCATCGCCAAAAAAGGAAAGAAAGAGGAGTCCAAGGAGTGAAGAAGATTTTGTACATTTTTATTTTTTATTTTTTATTAGAAACTGTAAATTGGGTTTCACTTTTGTAATTTTTATTTTTATTTTTGGACTTAGACATTATTTTTAAAACCCTAAGGAAGGGTTAAAATTAAATATAAATTGTTTGCAGGGAAGGACGACAGTTACGATACTGTCTCGGCCCCTCAGGTTCGTACACTGGCATAGGAGTTGGTGGCCTGAGTCGACTTCAACGGTTCATTGCCTGTCTGGTACGGGAAGTAAGACTCTTTCCACCCACGAATCCCCTGTCAGTAGGTTTCTTTTGTGTTGAAAGCACGTGCACACACCAATTGCATCGCCAGACATTGATTTTTAGGAAAACACGTGGTTTAGTATGGTGAACCCTTTGGGCGTTATCATCCGAAACAACATAAGCCTTAGCCTTGTACCTTTCACTAGTCTTTGAATGTAGGTATATATTTCTAAAGGTAACCCGAGCCTACCCATTTTAATCAACCCTGCATTTGCACGTACACCAAAGTATGTCGAACTGGTATTACAATAGCCAATACAATGATTATCCCGACTGATCAAAATGGACATTATTCTTTTTATGACCATAGTGTGAATAGTGGTTGGGAACATCAACCTTTTCAAGGTTATGGATCATACCATGGTGATCCCAATTACTATCCGCATGCGCACCGGTCATACGAGCAAGAAAATTAGGAATATAATAGTACTAGTTCCCCGTTGAATGATTTAATCAAACAATTATACCCTAGTGATACTTATGATCCCTCCATTTATCTAGAAGAGTCTCTCAAGCAGTTAACTGAACAGACAAATAAGTTTGTGTTGGAAATTAACGGACAAACTGGACCAATGAATAAACCTTCTATAGAGGAATCCCTCAAGCTGATGGCTGAGACGAACGAAAGACTTGCTCGAAATAATCTTAAATTCCAATATAGTGTTTCCAATAATACGCTTAAAAATGAGGATAGTTATTTGCATAATCAAGATGACAAGGATAAAAAATGATGTTCAACCATTTTCATGTTATTATAATGATGATTATGATGAGGATAGTGTTGATGAAGAATTTGAAATAAATAGGCATAGTGATCAGGAATTTGTTACTCCAATTGAGCTTAATAATGATAATGTTTCTAGTTCAAATCCAAATAATTTTAATAATTATTCACCTATTCAAAAGGATGAGGATTTGACGAGAGATACCCCCGTTATAGACGATGTAGTATTTCCTTTTGATTACGAAGATAATAATGGTTTAGAGGAACGAGTTTATTCTGAGAATACTATTTTAGAGTCTAGCGATTTAATAGTCTTAGACAAAGAAGATGAACTCGTAGAGCTTTTAAATATAAGTGAGGATGCATCACCTGAGTATAACCTACAAGAAGCAATTGACCATTTTCAGGATTCTGATGATCTAGAAATTAGGAAAATTGTATCTAGTCTATCTAGAGACACCCAAAATTCTAAGTTTGGGGGTGATTATCATTCTCCATGTGCCTTACCTTTAGCTCTTATAGAGATCCCTCACTTGGGACTTGATAAATGTGCCACAACCATTTTTTCCGGATTACATTCACACTAGCTCTCCCGAACCTAATAATGTCTAGGAAGAAGTTCAGTTGTTAGAAACCCATCCTCTGGTTTATGTGGTTTACCCAGGCTATGATACCCAGATTGATTTTGTTTTCCCATCAAATATTTTTCTTCCAAATGTGGGAACGTATAAGTTTCAGATGTGTCAATTATTTAGTTTTGAGACTAAACCTAAGTACTTTATGAGATTAAAATCGACACATATTTGCCTAATATAGACCGCCACTCTCATTGTGGCCAGTTGTGTGAGTCAATCCTGATTGACTTTAAGGATGCTCGGTTATATAGGTTATTATTATGTGCTTCTAAGTTTTTACTTGAGTTTTTCCAGACCATAATACCTGAATCGGATCTTATCTATGAGGAAGTGCAGCCCAAAGAAATTTATTTAGACCATGTCATAGAGCCTGAACCTGAACCACAGCTAGATTTAGTTGTCTTAAACATGAAACTAGACAAGGGTATGCTTTATTTGTTAATTTTCTTGGCATGTTGCTTTTACTTGTGATAGCTTTATTTGGTTTTGATGACCCACAAATATTTCGTATATTACTCTATGATTTTATGAGGTGACTAATCCTTTCTTAGTCTGGCTGAAGACGTTAAACTTAGAACTTCTTGGGAGGTTACCCAATATTCATGCGACATGGTAATATCTTTCCTTATCTCTTTTGCTTCAAATGGTAATAGTTTCTCCTTGTTCATGTTTTTAATTTTATCTTTAGAACATTGAGGACAATGTTAGATTTAAGTTTGGGGGTATGGGAGAAACAAAAACTTTTTAGTTGCAATAAAAACTCCATAGCCTAGAAATTTATGTTTATTAAGGTCGGCACTAACCAATCTAAGTGGATGGAAACATTTTGGTTGTAGGAGTTGAGGAACCAATTTGATTAGATGCAAACATCTAGAAAAGTTTATTCATAAAAGCACAGAGCTCAGGTGTTAGAAAAGAAAACATGGTAGTTTCGCCATATCCTCGTGATAGAAACATCGAAAGAATCCTGATCACTTCTTTTATTTTTATTTTTACCATTGCTAGGGTGAAATAGAGTGATTGACATAAAAAAAAGTGAGACCAGACCATTAGACCAACATGAATAAAGTGTTCAATAAAGTCGACCACTGGTACCCTTGTATATGCCAGTTGTGTTGACCTAGAGTTAGGATTATCGACCATTGGTTCCCTTGTATATGCCAGTATGTTGATATTAGTCCAGACCAGTATCTCAGTCCATTAGGATAGGTTCACCTTAGTCAACATCATCCACGTTTTTCTCTACATCCATCTTCTTAATCTATCCATGTGATTGGTTGACTCCGGTTTGTGATGTTCAGAAACTATCTGAGTAGAGATATGTCACTTATATATGAATTTTAGTATGCTTGAGTGCAAACTCATGTACAACAATTGAAATTTCGCATTAGGGTACTTCCTCTTGTAGCCAATAAGTATGCCAACCAAGGAGATTCTTTAGTGCCTTCCAAGGTTCTGCGTAGATAGCTATGGTCTGGAGTAAAAATTTTGTGGGTATATCTCTTGTAAGCCCTTCCGAGACTATAACTCGGCCACTAGGGACACCTAGGGGTTTAAAGTCTTGTTGCATACGCTAAATCCAACCGACGATGCCTACGACAGTGAGTTAGGATTTTATTTTGTAGCTTTGATTTGCTAGGGATTAGCAAATAATAAGTTTGGGGGTATTTGATAGACACATTTTTGTGTCTAAAATAATCTCAATTGTATATATTGCTAGTGCTCATTTTTTTACTTATTATGGTGTTTTGTGTATTTGTAGGTATTTTTGGAAAATTCGGCTCGAAAAGTTGCTAAAGACATCTCCAGAGGACATATGCTAAAGGGACTCTCATTTTGGATAAGGGGCAACCAAACTGTTAAGGGCCACCCACCTGCTATTCGCACCCCAACAAAGGATAGGGGGCGACCATCTTCTACATTTGAATTATCGGATTTGGCGGGAAAAGAAACCAACACGCCTACAGAATTAGGGTTGGGATTTTGATCGAGCTCCATGAAGACTAAAGGGATGAAATTGATTTGGATTACTTCTAAGGCCTAAACAGGCTTGGTATGGTCGTTTAGTTGGATCCAAATTGGCTGGAACTCCGATTGACCTGAAACAGGGCAGGAATTATTCACGGTAAATAAGTTACGGGAAGTTTGTGTATTTTTGGAAGCTACGTGGGAGAATAGGGGATAATATCCTCCTTTGATTCGTATCTGTCAATAATAGAATAGTTTTGATATGCTTAGAAACAATTGAAACGCGTCAGGAAGCTTAGGAGAGAAAATCCCGTTGCTTGAGAGCAAAGAAAAAAAGGGATTTAGTTCGAAGATATCTTGGAGATTTAATTGTCCTTTCGGTGTATAAATAGAGAGTTTCAAGTCAGAGGAGGGTGTTCGAGACTTTGGGGTTAGAATAGAGAAGAAATAAAGGCTGCAGGAGGATTTGCAGCAGCAGCAGCAGAGAAGTGCAGGAAGAGCTTCAAGAACACGAAGAACAGACTGCCAGAAATAGTCGTTTTTTAACAGTACCTGTAACACCCGCTTTGCAACAAATAATTTTAATCTGTAACAATTCTTGTAACAGTCTTTCTGTAACGTATAAACAGCGTTGCAATTGAGCTGTTTTCTTCTTTTTCATATATTCCATCCATAAAAACAACTTTTGAGCCTTGGGTTATTATTTTGAGTGAGTATTTGACATCATGAGCTAAACCCCAACACTGGGATGACGGAGGAAGCCATTCTCTACGCGTGTGGTAAATATATTTAATTCTTTTATGACTTTTGCACTATTTTAAATCGTTTCATAATTTTTCTTAATTGATTGTGATTTTGTTTGATGACGTATGCTTGGTATTAGTATTTTTGATACGTCATGCTTGTGATTTACAGTCAATCTTTTAAAAATCTACCTTGGCAAAGAATTAGAGTCAATATTGTTTGAGCTATAATTATTTGGAATAAATATATGAATCGCATGAATGAGTTTATGGTGGAATCCCGAGTCTTAGTACCTCTCGATATTTGTGACAATCCATTGTATATAAGTCTAAAATCAATCTTTACAAGTCTTTGAACGAACTTTTACTACCACTTTCTACAACAAAATTAAAATCACATCATACATTCCGTATTTCTACGAACTAAACTTAAAATATTAGTCTACTTACATAATAATCGAGTAATCTTAATGTTACATAAAACGTTATCAGCATAGATTTGTCGATAACTACGGTGGACTAGTTTGATCGATATAACGGCAGCGACGTCTATAATCGGTGATGATTATTATTTTATTAAATATCGTCTATGGTGAACGTTATTTAATGTTATATGTTTTGTTTTAATGTAAATATGGTTTTAACCTTTTACTTAACTATATTACTTTTGTTGTAATCAGGATATCATAATGGATTAAGGCTTCAATTCAATGAAACCTTATATTAACCTGGCTTGATTGGGGTATACCCGGACTAATTGGGGTATACCTAATGAGACAAAACTTGGGTCATTTTTAAGTAAAACAGCACATCTCTTAACCATATATTTTCTAAATGGCTAATATACCCTTATTTAATTAAAACTAAAAATATGATTTGGCTAATTATTGAGTAGATTAACACTTCTCAAATTATGAATTTGAGTTATGAAATTTTGTTTTTGATTGAACTTATTTGGGAAGATTTTTGATGATTTTTTTTTTTTTGAGAAAATCTTTTGGAACGGAAATGAAAGCACACTACCCAAACACTTCTAAAGAGGGGATTGCAAAGATGTTGTATGAAATCATACTCAAAATTAGATCAGAAAATCAACACTTTCAGTTCTGAAAGTATGAAAAGTCGGCAAGGTCGATGAATGAAGACCATGCCGACTAACTTTGGCCGGCAATGTTTGTTTAAATAATAGTGCCGACTTTATTTTTTTTTTGACACATAGGAGACGACATAATAAATTTATTAGTTGGCAAGGTCTTCAAAAAATACCTTGCCGTCTGTTGAGAAAAATGTGTTAGTCGGCAAGGTCTTCAACAAATACCCTGCCGGCTGTTGAGAAAAATGTGTTAGTCGTCAAGGTATTCAACAAATACCCTGCCGGCTGTTGAGAAAAATGTATTAGTCGGCAAGGTCTTCAAAAAATACCCTGTCGGCTGTCGAGAAAATGTATTAGCCGGCAAGGTCTTCAAAAAATACCCTACCGGCTGTTGAAATTTTTTACATTCGCCATGGCTATTATGAAAAGTCGGCAAGATATGCATGTTACGACCTTGCCGACTAAAGACACAAAAATCATAATTTTCGGTCTTTAACCTAATATAACAATCATATGACAATCAAAACACACAACTCAATAATCGGTTTGAGTTTAGACATCATTTACAGTCTTCTTTTCGGTGGTAGAGGGATCTTTTCAACATTTTTAGGGATTGAATTTTTGGGTTCATGGTTTTTTTTATGGAAGAAATGGAAGAAGATTAAGGGGAAGGAGAAGGGCAGAGAGATTATACTAGTGGAGAGTGGGGTTTTATTTACCCACATCCTCGGCCCTCAATAGCGGTCAATAGACAGTGGACCGGTCAAAACAGTCCTAGATATAGTAAATTTCCGGAGCACAGATAAAAGCGTTAAAAACGGTCGTTCTACAAAAAAAAATTAATTACAATTATATCCCCGAGTCACCACACTGTGACCGCTGGACCTAGCTGAATCAGGGATACTTTTCTTAGGTGGGTCCCTCTATCTCCCACCTCGTTATCATTGATACATATCTCCTTCACCTTATCTATTCATCCCCTCTTATCATTTTCTCTTCTATTCGAGAGAGAGACTGCAGCTTTTTTTTTTCCTTCATCACCACCACACCACTTCCATCACCACCACAGATCTACCACCACCATCCACTACTTCCATCACCACAATAAGACCTTCTTCATCTTCTTTTTCTCCATTGACATGCCTAAGTTTTATGTTTGTTGGGAATCTAAAATCTAATGTTAACTAAAACCCTAAAAACTATCTCGATTGATCTCTAATTCTACCACCACTACCAACACCTTCTTCTTGTGTTTACTGAAACCCTAAAAATAGTCACCAGTTGATTCATGCACAACTCCAAAAACAATCAACATCAGGAGCAGTTGGTTTACTCGGACAACCAACACCTTTCTTATTGGTATTGATTTTATTACTTCTAATTTCGAGTTATTGTTAAAATTATGTTTTAAATTTGATCGATTTGTTGTTTGATATAAATCAGGGGTTTTCATGAAAATGAAACCCTAGTTTTTTTTAATTGGGGTTTTCTTAAATTGGGGGTTGTAGAGGTATCCGACTCATGTCATTAGTAGTGCTTATGGTGCTGATTAATGGATAATTTTGTAACTATGATTTTTTCATGATTTTAAGTTTTATGGGATCAGTTTTGTTTTTGAATGATTGTTGTTGTGATAGAATAAAAATTGATAGAATCTGATTTTGAAGTGTTTGGTACCATTGTAGAGTTCAATTTGAGTTCATTCTTTTTATTGATATTTTCATTTTTTTGCATCTTCTTGATTGGAATTTAATGTATTCTATACTATTTTCATGGCTTGAATGATTGCTCATGGATTTGTTATTGGTGGTGAAGTATGATGGCGCTATTAGTGGTTTGGAGGTGCTGCTGCTGCTACAAGGTGGTGGTGGTGGTGGTTGTCTCTTAACAATTACATAGTATGAAAATAGTATGTACTTCTTAAGCTTAGAAATATAAGATTCATGCTTACTGATTCAATTGAATGGTATGGTTATCCGATAAGTTATTGTTTTCTAGGCTGAACATGTTAAATCTCAGAGCAACATCTCAACTGAAAAAAATTATTTTTCAGAGAATAGATAAGGCTGTTGCTGAATCATAGGTGCTGATACATTTATTACCGCCTTATGCATTCTAAAATTTGTGGAGAGCACTTTATTTTCTTCGCAATATTTGTTTGTTAGCCCAACTTTGGTTCGTTTCCTTGTGCAGTATGTGGTGGGGAACGAAAGACTTGTGCAGGATGTTGGGACCAAAGATAAAGGTGTCTCTGACTTCCTTAAAAAGTTCTACACCACCAACTACTTCTAAATCTGAGAACAGGGCCATCCATCCTCCAATATTGTCTTGTGTTGTCCATTATGATTCAAAATTTTATCGCGTTTTTGGGGTGGGGAGATAGAACTGGAAATGAATTGTTCAACCCTTTAACAACTTGGTAAGTGTATACTTCGGGAGAAACCACAATTAGCATGTAAAATACCTTGGTATTCTGCTCTCTAATTTAGTTAATTGTTGTGGACACAGGTTTGCTATTGATGGTGTTAACAATAATGGAGTTATGGATCTATATTTGATTTAACAAAGCTAAGGTAAACTGCTCTTGCTTCTCTCTGCAGTTTTGCTGAAACCCCCCTTTCATGCTTGTTAAAGCAACTAGTTTTTTATCCTCTCATTGCCGCATCTACCACAAAGATGTTTAGACCATGTCAATTTAGGTTTTGACGTTTGTTTGTGAACTGTTGGTGCATAATATAGGTTTTTACATTTTTTTGTGAACTTGGATATGATTTATTGGTGTTTTTTTGTTTGCAGTTACTAGCATCCTGCTTTACCAAGGCTTCCACACATGAATATTACTTCATAATTAGAGTATGACTTTCTATCTATTCTCATAAGTATGATTCATTGATGTTTCATATTATCAGTTGATGAATGAAAACATGTGGTTGTTTTTTTTATAAGCATTTTATTGAGTATTCTGACCTCCCCATATTAATCAGCTAATGGCCTAACTTTAGCATCACTTAGGAAGTTAATAATAGAGTTTTATGAAAATTCAGTCATCAATCAAGGTTATTTTTAAAATTTAAAGTTTTGCTGGAAACACTATTGGAATGACATCAAGTTAGAGTTTTCGAGGTTCTTTGAAAATTATTTTCAATTCTTGTAATTGTCATGTACATCATTTGAACATAACTTGTTATGCAGCTCATCTTTTATAGATCCACAATCAATAAAAGAAGACGAGTTTCCATTACACTCTATGTTTTGAATCATCTCCTACTTAAGCCTATCAAACACGAGGTTGAAAAAGCAAGGGCTTTTTCTCTTGGACTACAAGCTCTCTAGGTAATCAAATTTATTAGTTGTTAATAAGTAATAACATGACCTATCTGAAGGTTGATCATTTATTTCCAGCGTCTCTCGCATCTATGTAGTGGTTTCTCTTTTAAGTTATTTATTATAGCCCATAATGCTTCGTTCTGAGCCTCAAACTTAGTTTACAGGTCCTAGGAGTTTCGTATTTGGTTATTTTGATTTTCATTACATGGACTGTCTTGCAACAACATCTAATTCTTAAACCTGTATCATAAGATAGCATGTGGCTCAGGCATTTCACTGATCTTTCAAGTGATCGAGGATATTCTATCTAATTACTAAGTGGCAATACATCAAATTTCGTCCGTTATACTAAGATCTGACCCTCTTAAATTTCATCTCTTTCATATATCTTTTATATATGCTAACATCTCACCAGAGGACGTACTACTGAAGTAAAACTTGAATACTCTAAAAAACAAAATGTTTTCAATATGCTTCCCCCTTCCTCATGTATTCATTTTTTATGTTTACTTGGATTTTGGTTTTAATGGAAGATTTTTATCAATGTAGGGTCCATTCAGTGTGTCAAGAAACAAGTGATACAAACACTACTATTTGTATCTGCCATAAACACATTTCTACAAGTTTTGTTTGGAACCAGGTTACCGGCAGTCATTGGTGGTTCTTCTTCCTATGTTGTACTTATCCTTTGCATTATTGGATACTTATCTGTACAACGAATCACTGAACCTCATGAAGTAAGTTCTGCAGAAAAACTTTGATTATCTCTCTACCTCTTTCCATTTCTGCTGCTTGACTTTGACGATTCAGTTAAATTTATGCACATGTATTCTCTACTTGCAGAGATTTTTACACAGTATGATGGAAACTCAAGGAGTTCTGATTGTAGCAGCAAGCTTACTGATTTTATATGTTTTTAAATCATCTCTTAACTAATTTTTCAATAGTTGGAAATTGCAGGACGAGTCCTGGTTCAAGTTAAAGAATCCCAAGCATGTACTTTCTTATGGTAATCAAGAATTAATTGTAATAGCTTGAACCTTGGTTGCTTTTATTTTTATCCTTTCTATTATTTTATTTGTAAGCTAATGAAGTGTGTTTTACTTGCATCTGTGGAGATTTCCTCGGCGTTAGACAAAATATTTATGGATTAGCTAGCTGAGGTTAAAGGACCTTCAAATTTCAGTAAGTGTCCACAATCAAGAGTTCATTGTAACTGCTCAGACTATATTTCGCTTCTATTATATTATTTGTAAGATGAAGGTAATGATGAATGATTGATTGGCTTGTAGGTGTAGAGTCTTTCGTAGTGATAAAGGATAAGGCTGAGGTTAAGGGAGCCTCAATTCCAACAGGAGGCGATAGTCAAGATTTCTTTGTAACTGCTCGGACCATGCATTGTTTATTCCTTTCATGTTCTGTTAGCTTTGCAGGTGGTCGATGTAATCTAATTCATTTTAGACGAAGCATTGTTAATTAGTTCTCTTGTTAAAAGGTTTAGATTTCTTATGGTTTAAATTCTCATGACATATTAACTAATGATGTGGTTGTGTATATATATACAACTTTATGTTTTCGAACACATGATCTGATAGACCACTTTGAATCCTTAATGGTTTATGTGGTATGTCCTGTAGTACCATCCTGGTGACCTCATATGCTTGGGATGCTTGGTATTTCTTATGCCATAGTTGGCTATTTTGATTTGAGTTTACTAAAGAGAGGTTTATTAGTGATGCGTTTATTACTAAATTTGAGCCTTTACTCTGATTATTTGGTACTTATCTACCGGGTTCATAGATCTATCCTTCCTCGCTTACATTTCTTGTTAGATACCCTTAACCATCTCATTCTTTCATATGCAGTTCAATTAGCTATTGGATACTTATTTCTAAGCATGAAGTTTCATAGTTCTCTTAAAATTATTGTCACTGTGATCTTGAACATTCTAGTTTAAGCATGAAGTTTTAGTTGTCTTAAAACATTTGCCACTGTGATCTTGAACATTCTGGTATTTGCAATCCATTACGAATAATGGCACTTGTTTGCTCCTATTCCCTGTAGTGCAGTTGGATTGCAGTTTTCATATTTGTTTCTTGCTTTCTTAGTCTTCTTATATAAGATGGTTTATTAACTTTCTTGTTTGATAATTCAGGGAGAAGTTTGGCCCAATGATTCTGCAGGGAGCCAGTTGTTGAGGTTTTACATTTGTGAGTTTTAAGTCCCCATCCAATGACTTGTTTTTTTTCTTTCTTCTCCTCTTTTCTGGTCTTATTTACTATTGATTTTGCCTATTCTTAAACTTTTTGTTTAATTGTTGACTCGCTTGAGCAATGGGAGGTTCCCACCTGCTTTAAAATCTATAGTGGATGATGGGTTGTTATAGGTTGGAAAGCATACAAGTAATTCATCGGAAAGATGCAGCTAAAAAAAAATGTTGAGCCTAGACTTATCTTAACAGACTCTTTACTATGATTAATTATGGATACCATCCAAACTGAAATCCTCAAATTGTTTCGATGCACAGGTGGGTTTTGAGCAATTTCAATAATCTAATTGTGCTTTGGTGGAGTTACAAGAAGTTGTCAGCTTGTCTTTGTTAGTTTTATTGATTTTGAAATATTAATTTTTCTGCAGGTACTCGATTGTTAAGTTTGGGCTCAGTTCATCATTTGAGAGGAAAGACTGCTGGCACTAAAGGGGTATGAGTAACTATCCCATGAGATCTTGTGATCTTCTGTTAGTTCTAAGAAAAATTGCAGGGGAATTTCAATTACTCTCTATTTTTGGCTATTACATAGTTTTTTTTCTGAATGAAACTTGCCTTTCTTTGGTATGTCATTGATAAGAGATGTGGATTGAACTGAAAATGAGACTTTATTGTTGTTTGTTGTTTTACTTGTGTAGAGTATAACTTGATTGCTTAAATTTTTGTAATATGCAGGAAAGCAAGATTGTGTGTAATGCTGAGAAAGCTTTGGAACTCATTTGTTAATTGGCTGGAGGAGCCAGGAAATGTTGTTGACCATGGAGATTATTATTTAAGCCCATAATCCATCTCTCATCAAATGTATTATCCATATGATTGCGGAGAGCCTCAAATATAGATTGCAAATAAGGTACCAAGTAATGTCTATCTTGATTGATTAGTTTCATAATAGTGTGTTTATAGGTGAAAATAATTTCTGCTGGTTTTGGTAATTGCGAGTGTGAAAGTGAGAAACAATTTAAACCCTAAACAATGTACTGCAAGGGAGTACTTTAGATTCGAGAGATCAATCTGTACAAGTACGGCCTAAACCAGGAAATGGATGTTCCAGACTTGCTTCAGTCACAAAGAGGAGGAGAATGGGTTGGTTTTGGGGAGGGAAGCAAGGAGAGTGGTGAGACCAGAATAGTTGATTCTGGAAGAGCAATTGGGTTTTTACGACTTGTTATTAGAGAAGTATGAGAGCTCACGAGGAGAGCTAGCAGGTAAGTACTTCTGAGTGTTGTGTGGTCCGAATGAATTTGTTGTCCAAATGGAAATAGGTAAGACCTATTTATATAAGTCGAGGTAGAAACGTACCCTGGTCTCATTAAGGAGTGGGGAAGTAAATTGAGGAGGTGGTAACCGTATGCATGTACTTGATGTCCCATAAAGTGGTTAACGCATGAAATTGGTTTTCATGAAACTGTTAACGTTATGAAATTGATGTTCCATAAAGTTTGTTAACTCACACCTTTATGTCACATGAACATTTTCCCACATAACTCCTGTATTTACTAGGTGCATCACCCTTATGACACTTCCTTATGAGGGGCATAGTGTACGCCGCACGATGTAGACCACCAAACCAATACCCAAAGAGAATCCCCTAGTTTGTGTTGATGTCTCGAATATTTTGGAAAACATGTAAAACGTTATTGTGGCTTGGAAAGTAGAGATTGGGGAAATTGCTAGCCAGGTGACCTTTGATGGTCAAGATGTTGCATCTTGGGAGGAGGGGAAACCGTTGATCATTGCACGCCTTCGTTTTGGTATCCGCGTAGTGAGGTCCAATAGGGTGGCACGGCTAGGGTGTGTTTGGACTTGGCATGAGGGTCCAAGGGTTCTCCATGAGCGTATGGCATGGATAGGGCCAAGCAGAGGGCGCTTTCCTTGGCATGTCGGGGCTAGGACCAAGGAAAAGTGTGTTTGGCATGGCGCGACAAGCTTGGATAAGTTAGGTTTGGCTTGGCACGTGGAGCCAAGGGTTTATCATGGTCATATAGCATAGTTAGGGCCAAGTCAAGGGTGCTTGGCTAACCGTGGCATGACTAGCACAGACTAGGTGCGCGATCAAGTTAGGTTTTTGGGCCTAAAGTCGTGAGGGGACTTTAGACGGCCAGGATTTGCTCCTGGGATTGAAGGGCAACCGTGGATTGTCACCTGGATTCACTTTGGTAGCCTCATGAGGAAGGCCATCATGGTGGCATGGCATAAGGGGCCATGGATTGGCATGGCGCAGCTAGCTTGGCTAGGTGCGTGACCAAGCTAGGGTTTTGGGCCTAAAGTCGTGAGGGGACTTTAGACAGTCAGGATTTGCTCCTGGGATTGAAGGGCAACCGTGGATTGTCGCCTGGCTTCACTTTGGTAGCCACATGAGGAATTCCAGCATGGTGGCATGGCATGAGGGTCCATGGTTTGGCATGGCACGGCTAGCTTGTCTAGGTGCGTGACCAAGCTAGGTTTTTGGGCCTAAAGTTGTGAGGGGACTTTAGATGGCCAGGATTTTCTCCTGGGATTGAAGGGCAACCGTGGATTTTCTCCTAGCTTCACTTTGGTAGCCGCATGAGGAAGGCCAGCATGGTGGCGCGGCATGAGGGGCCATGACAAGACATGTTTGGCATGGCGCGGCTAGCTTGGCCAGGTACGTAACCAATCTAGGGTTTTGGGCCTAAAGTCGTGAGGGGACTTTAGACGACCAGGATTTGCTCCTGGGATTGAAGGGTAACCGTTGATGGTCGCCTAGCTTCACTTTGGTAGCCGCATGAGGAAGGCCAGCATGGTGGTGCGGCATGAGGGGACATGGCGCGGCTAGGGCCAAGGTAGGGGTGTTTGGCTTGGATTTGTGGGACTAGCATAGCTAGGGACAAGGCAAAGTGCATTTTGGCATGTCGTGGATAGCTTGGGCTAGGTGTGGCTGGCATGGTTTGCCATTGGCACGGAGGTGCGGCTAGCATGGTTGGCATGATTTGGCGCGGTTGGTGTGGCTGACATGATTTTCCATTGGCACAGAGGCGCGGCTAGCATGGTTTGCATGCCTTGGCGCGGTTGGTGTGGCTGGCATGATTTTCCATTGGCACAGAGGTGCGGCTAGCATGGTTGGCATGCCTTGGCGTGGTCGGTGTGGCTGGCATGATTTTCCATTGGCACAGAGGTGCGGCTAGCATGGTTGGCATGCTTTGGCGCGGTTTGTGTGGCTGGCATGATTTTCCATTGGCACAGAGGTGCGGCTAGCATAGTTGGCATGATTTGGCGCAGTTGGTGTAGCTGGCATGATCTTCCATTGGCATAGAGGTGCGGCTAGCATGGTTGGCATGCTTTGGCGCGGTTGGTGTGTCTGGCATGATTTTTCCATTGGCACAGAGGTGCGGATAGCATGGTTGGCATGCCTTGGCGTGGTCGGTGTGGCTGGAATGATTTTCCATTGGCACACATGGGAATTAGGGTTTGGCTCATCGTAACCCTAATTTAAAAAATATACCCGGGTAATTATTTTAGAGACACATTAAAGATTTCAGTAAATGTGCCTAGTAAATGCTTGTTGCTTTAAATGTTGTGACATTACTGTCTTCTAGGGTTTAGTGTTTTATGATTTTAACCCTAAGCTAAAAACCACCATCAACATTAAGTCTCCTGCTTATCTCGGAACAGGTGCCTTGTTGCGAGGTAAGCATATGATGGTGACAGACAAGGACAGAATCGAGACGTAAATCGTTTGCAAAGATGGTCAGGAGAATCCGACTAACCTTTTTGAGTGTTAAAGAGAGTTTTGGCCTCCCGTGTTGGTGGCCCTGTATAAGTTGTACTGAGAATGCAGACCGTGGAGTGGTGAGATGAAAGTTTTCGGCTTGGTCTGGTCGTACATCTCCAAGGCGAAGGGGCGCGGTCTTGGAAGGCAAAGCAAGCGGACGTCTTGGCTCACGGGGCCAAGGGGGTAGAAAATACGGAAGAGGGTGGAACTCTGAGACAGTAAGTCATGAAAGAGGGCCGAGGAGATTTGTCTGAACTTTTTCGAGATGTAAGTTGAATCCGCAATCCTTGCATCCGGTAACTTTGCACAAATCCCAGTATGACTAGGTGCCTTTGGGACCAGGATTTGGAACGCGAGGCGGAGCTTCTAGCATAGACTTGGCATGAAAGGGATTTTTCAGCACCAATGGTCTTGGAATGGGCGTGGGCCTCTTGGAAAAGCATGGCGTCGGTAATGGAAGCGCGGCAAGGGGAAACGCATGCTGCTGACAAGGCTCTGACATGGTCCACTGGCAAGGCGTTGGCATGAAAAGCGCTGATTGTCCTGGCCGGTGCGGAGCGTTGGCATTAGCTGGCATTAGCATGAAAGGCGCATCTTGTTGAAAAAACTGAACGTGGAGTGCTGGCAAGACTGGGCCTGGCAAGGAAAGAACGGATGTCTTGAGAGTGGCAAGGCTTGCTCTTGTGGGACCAATTTCCTTTCTTCATGCGTGTCTTTATCATGGAATTCTTTCCTTATTCAAAAATATTTTTCGATAGGTAGGTAGCATCCGCAATTCTTTCATCTGGTAGCTTCGCGCAAATCCCGGTATAATTGGGTGTATTCAGGGCTAGGCTTTGGAACGCGAGGCGGAGCTGCTAGCACGGACTTGGCATGAAGGGGACCCATTATCCTTGACGCGCATGGAACGGGCGCGGGCCGCTCTGTAAGGCGCTTGGCAAGGCATGGCGCTAGCAAGGGAAGTGCTTTGGAAGAGAAACGCTTGCAAGGGAAGAGCTTTCAGTTTAGGGTTTGACACGCCAAAATCCTAATTAGCACCCTTTACTAGAATCGCTGTAGAATCCGTGTACTGGCTCGGATTTTGATGGTCCGCCACTTTATCGGACACGAAACCGAATTTTGTATATCTCCCCTCGAGAGAATATTTAGGTTTCGAGCTCGATTAAGAGGTGAAAATGGCCCCTCAGTGAAAATCAGGAAGAGTTCAGGAGGGACGTTGCGGACCCGGGGTAGCATAGTCGCGCCGAGTCATCCATTCCCGTTCATGGAGTAAGAAGGAAACTTTATTCTGTGCAAACTCTAGAAATTTCATCCATATAAAAAGAGGTATTGACCTTATTCTATTTTCGGTTGCTCGTCCGGATCCGTGCTTTCGTCCGCATTGTCTCTCCAGTGGATTCCAAAATTTACCAAACTCCATTGCGTTCTTGGGATGAATGGATGTGGTTGCGCTGTCGGTTCATCCTTGATTTTAGGTTGTTCAGTGCCTGGACATTCTGACCGCGATGATAGTATGTTGTGGATTCTTGTATGGTTGAAATATTCCGGAGCCACTGTATGAAATAGATGAGTTTGGAGACGTTTCGTTGCCGACATGCTGTTATCAAGTCTTCAAGGACTTTGTTCCAAGAGACATCCTTTGAACTATCTTCTGAATCTTGAACTATCATATGGGATGCGGTGAGCAGTTCCCAGTTATATTTCTGGTTGAGGGGGGTGAAAGCACCCCGTGATGGTAGTTCCCATGTGTAGCCTACTTTCATTGCATCGCCTTGAATGCACGTCCATGGGATTTGATACAGGCTTATTGTACTCTTCTGGATGTGACGCTGGGATGCTCAGAATATCACATGGAAGAAATACTCTGGATAGTAAAGTGGTAAAAATGAGAGAGTTATGTTGTTTATCGTGGCTCCCTCTGCTTTTTCTAGAAAATATTTCAGCCGTGTCTCTGGGGTTATCTCATGAATCTTTGATGGTCATCGGGATGGACTGTGATAAGAAATCCCCAGTCATAATTTTCTTTAGTTTCTGAAGTTATTTCTCCTGAGTAGGCTTGGGATCTACCACGACCTTGTCAAGTATTGTAGGCTTCTTCTAGACAGAGAGGTGATGATATTCTTACGCTGCACCCTTGAAAAGTAAATGACCTCGTCGTGACTATGACCTTTTGGTTGACTGTGCATTCTGAGCTTTGACATTGAAGGGATTCTGTGTAGGTCCTCAGTCCCCAAATATGGTTTAAATGTTTCCATATTTGTAGTGATCATGCTTTGGTGAAGTTCTCGCTAGTATCAATAAACGAGCGGCACCGGTTCTCGGCAGAAGATGTGATCGGAAGAGACTACATTTTCATGGGAACAAAGTAGGTTGTCTGGATGCGTAAGAGAGCAAACTATCCATGAACACGAGCTTTGGAAATAAGGAAGGGTTGAAGCGTCTTCGGTTCTTGGAGAGAACGTTGAAAAGATGCCTTGCAACTGTCAGAGCGTTGACGGTTACCATGTTGAAGTCGCATGATACATTATGTTCTGTCAAAATCGACATCCCTCAAGTGTACAGAGGTTAGGAGTCCCATGTTTCATCTATAGATCGTGATTTCCAGGAGTGGTTGGGGTTTGGGGACGACTTCCCTAGATGGAAACTTCTATTTTCCTGATATAGTGCGATTGTGGGATGAAAACATGTCTTGACGCTACGCCTTGGAGAAATATAAAATCTCACATAACTATTTCATCATAGACTGTATGACTTTATGGGCCAAGTTCCCATCGTGAAGGTTCTGACGGGAAGATGGTCTTTATGAGCTCAAGAGGGTTGTTGATTCCCTTCTACCGGGCGTTC
Source organism: Papaver bracteatum (assembly GCA_023529315.1). Classification (NCBI taxonomy): domain Eukaryota; kingdom Viridiplantae; phylum Streptophyta; class Magnoliopsida; order Ranunculales; family Papaveraceae; genus Papaver; species Papaver bracteatum. The sequence goes on from JAJJWX010002335.1 coordinate 92,711, forward strand.
AAGGGCAACGAGAGCCCCTTCATCTATAAAGGCACGTCCTTATGAAGTGCCGGCGCCAGATGTTAAAAGTATTCTTTTGTCAGCTCCCTCTTGGGTTGACGTGACTCTTAGGAAATAGTCATCTTCTTACGAGTTATAAATACGTCTCTCTAAGCCTTACGAGAACCTTTTTTCTTTCCATTAAATCAACAGTGGTAAAGGGGGGTCTGCTTCTTCCGGATCTTCCAGTATATTTCCCTGACAGTGGAGTAGCAGCGTCTCTGGTGATGGTTGGATCTGTCATACTTGAAGAAACGTTGGGGTGATAGAAGTGTCTCTGGTTCTGGTGATCATAGGTGTATCGTGCAGCGATGGCGCGGTTTTGGTCACGAAGTGCTGGAGCCATGGTGCTAATTCGAAGGGTGAGGATAGCTCTGCTTTGGATGGTTGTGGAGATGGGAAGATGACGATGGAAGGGCACAAGATGTTAGCACTGGAAGGATACAAGATGTTAGCGCAAGGTGTGGTATTTCGGATGGCATGCACATGTGGCATGTGTGTCTGGTAAGCGCATCTGGGAAGCACTTATGAGAAGCATGTATGGGAAGCGCGTATGGGAAGCGCCCGTCTGGGAAGCGCATCTGGGAAACGCGTATGGAAAGCGCATCTAGGAAGCGCGTCTGGCAAGCGAGTCTGTTAAGCACATCTAGTTAGCGCTGGATTGGCTTGGAATAGGTAATGGCTTGGCGTGGAAGCTGCTTAGGCATGGACGCTGGCTTGGACTTTAGTACGGCGTGGACCGTTGGCTGGGAATGGCGCGAACTGTTGGCTTGGCACAATGCTGGCTTGACACAGTGCTGGCTTGACACGACGCTGGCTTGGAATTTGGTACGGCGTGGACCGTTGGCTGGGCATGGCGCGAACCGTTGGCTTGGCATGGTGCTGGCTTGACATGTCGCTGTCTTGTACTTTGGTACGATGTGGACCGTTGGCTGGGGATAGCGCGAACCATTGACTTGGCACGGTGCTGGCTTGACATGACATTGGATTGGCATGGCGCGGACTTGTTCTTGCAGGCCAAGTTGCCTCTTCCCATACATAGCTCAAACAGGAAATCCTTTCCTTAATCAAATTCCAAAAAGTGTTATGCTTATGAAATGGGTTGGCTCCCCTTTTGATCTCGTATCTTTTTTTTTATCACGTCCTGGTGTTAGTGGTACTATGGGAGCAATAAAGTGGGCAAGAATATTCCAGCTATGTACTCCAGCACTTCTCTTTCAATTTGTTCTCTTGTTTTCTTGTGTGATGCAAACCCTAGCCATAGGTATGCCTTCCATAAGTCTGTAGAAATATTTTTCTTCTGAACTGGTGAAAACCCTGGCCATGGGTATGCCTTTCTTGTAGAAATACTTTATCATAAAAAATTCCACTTCGAATATCACCGTAGTAACGTCGGTTACCTCATGAATAGTGACGGGTAAATATCATGCAAAGTAGGCAGGTACGGGTAGGTGACTATTTTTTTTTTTTTTTTTTGAAAGGCAAACAAAGCATCTGGCTTATGGTTTTTGACTTCCTGGATTTCTTGGGTTAATAGACAAATACTACCTTGACGGTTTTGGGTTATTCTTTTTGGAATGAATTGTTTAGGAATTGATTGTTTTGGTTATGATTGAAAGTGATACAGACATCCCAGGAAAAACCTTAGAACCGTGTGTTGGTAGGTAACATGGGGTAAACTATGTATCTTGTCTTGAAAACTTAAAATAGAAAACCATGTATCTTTTCTAGGTAAGACATACTTGGTTTTTAGGTCCCCTGATGAAAAGTGAACCTTCCGGGTGTAAGACCGAGTTTATGGGAGACACCGCCATGAGAAGTCCCCAATCGTTACTGAGCCGTCTGATAACCGATCCGTTGATCCTTGTGAGGATCGTCTGCTTCTATCCTCTGGGAAGTCCCTAGTCATACCTTGTCGTGTCATGACTGATAGTCGAGTCGCCGAGTGACCAAGTTGTAGTGAGTCGCCTTCCCCTACCATCTTGACGCCTGGGTCGAAGAACGATATTGACAGTCAAAAATTGACATTGTAACCAATAGATCAATCCTCCCGCTGTGGTCGCCAATTTTTTATAGGTGAAAATAGTTTCTGCTGGTTTTGGTAATTGCGGGTGTGAAAGTGAGAAACAATTTAAACCCTAAACAATGTACTGCAAGGGATTACTTTAGATTCGAGAGATCAATCTGTACGGCCTAAACCAAGAAATGGTCATTCCAGACTTGCTTCGGTCACAAATAGGATGAGAATGGGTTGGTTTTGGGGAGGGAAGAAAGGAGAGTGGTGAGACCAGAATACTTGATTTTGGAAGAGCAATTGAATTTCTACGACTTGTTATTAGAGAAGTATAAGAGCTCACGAGGAGAGCTAACAGGTAAGTACTTCTGAGTGTTGTGTGGTCCGAATGAACTTGTTGTCCAAATGGAAATAGGTAAGACCTATTTATACAAGTCGAGGTAGAAACGTACCATGGTCTCATTAAGGAGTGGGGAAGTAAATGTGAGGAGGTGGTAACCGTATGCATGGACTTGATGTCCCATAAAGTAGTTAAAACATGAAATTGGTTTTCATGAAACTGTTAACGTTATGGAATTGATGTTCCATAAAGTTTGTTAACTCACACCTTTATGTCCCATGAACGTTTTCCCACATAACTCCTGTATTTACTAGGCGCCTCACCCTTATGACACTTCCTTATGAGGGGCGTAGTGTACGCCACACGCTGTAGACCACCAAACCAATACCCAAAGAGAATCCCCCTGTTTGTGTTGATGTCTCGAATGTTTTGGAAAATATGTAAAACGTTGTTGTGGCTTGGCAAGTTGATCTTCGGTAACTTTCTAGACAGGTGACCTTCGACGGTCGATATGTTGCATCTTGAGATGAGGGGCAACCGTTGATCATTGCACGCCTTCGTTTTGGTAGTCGAGTAGTGAGGTCCAACAGGGTGGCACGACTAGGGTGTGTTTGGAATTGGCATGAGGATCCAAGAGTTCGCCATGGGCGTATGGCATGGCTAGGGCCAAGGCGAGGGCGCTTGGCTTGGCATGTCGTGTCTAGGTCCAAGTCAAAGTGTGTTTGGTATGGCACGACTAGCTTGGCTAAGTTAGGTTTGGCTTGGCACGTGGAGCCAAGGGTTTTCCATGGTCATATGGAATGGTTAGGGCCAATGCAAGGGTGCTTGGCTAACCGTGGCGTGACTAGCACAGACTAGGTGCGCGACCAATTTAGGGTTTTTGGCCTAAAGTCGTGAGGGGACTTTAGACGGCCAGGATTTGCTCCTGGGATTGAAGGGAAGCCGTGGATTATCGCCTGGATTTACTTTGGTATCCGCATGAGGAAGGCCAGCATAGTAGCACGGCATGATGGGCCATGGTTTGGCATGGCGCGGCTAGCTTTGCTAGGTGTGTGACCAAGCTATGGTTTTGGGCCTAAAGTCATGAGGGGAATTTAGACGGCCAGGATTTGCTCCTGAGATTGAAGGTCAACCGTGGATTGTCACCTGGTTTCACTTTGGTAGCCGCATGAGGAAGGCCAGCATGGTGGCGCGGCATGAGGGGTCATGATTTGGCATGGCGCGACTAGCTTGGCTAGGTGCGTAACCAAGCTAGGGTTTTGGGCCTAAATTCGTGAGGGGACTTTAGACATACATGATTTTCTCCTGGGATTGAAGGGAAACCGTGGATTGTCGCCTAGATTCACTTTGGTAGCCGCATGAGGAAGGCCAGCAAGGTGGCGCGCATGAGGGCCATGGCAAGAAAAGTTTGGCATGGCGCGGCTAGCTTGGCTAGGTACATGATCAAGCTAGGGTTTTGGGCCTAAAGTCGTGAGGGGACTTTAGACGGCCAGGATTTTCTCCTGGGATTGAAGGGCAACCGTTGATGGTCGCCTGGCTTCACTTTGGTAGCCGCATGAGGAAGGCCAACATGGTGGTGCGGCATAAAGGGCCATGGCAAGACGTGTTTGGCATGGCGCGTCTATGGACAAGGTAGGGGCGTTTGGCTTGGCTTGGTGTGACTAGCATAGCTAGGGCCAAGGCAGAGTGTGTTTTGGCATGGCGCGGCTAGCTTGGTCTAGGTGTGGCTGGCATGGTTTGCCATTGGAACGGAGGTGCGGCTAGCATGGTTTGCATGCTTTGGCGCGGTTGGTGTGGCTGGCATGATTTGCCATTGACACAGAAGCGCGGCTAGCATTGTTGGCATGCTTTAGCGCGGTTGGTGTGGCTGGCATGATTTTCCATTAGCACAGAGGTGTGGCTAGCAAGGTTGGCATGACTTGGCGCGGTCGGTGTTTCTGGCATGATTTTCCATTGGCACAGAGGTGCGGCTAGCATGGTTGGCATTCTTTGGCACGGTTGGTGTGGCTGGCATGATTTTCCATTGACACAGAGGTGCTGCTAGCATGCTTTGGCACGGTTGGTGTGGCTGGCATGATTTTCCATTGGCACAGAGGTTCGGATAGCATGGTTGGCATGCTTTGGCGCGGTTGGTGTGGATGGCATGATTTTCCATTGGCACAGAGGTGCGGCTAGCATGGTTGGCATGCCTTGGCGCGGTCGGTGTGGCTGGCATGATTTTCCATTAGCACACGTCACTACACCAAATTGAGTAATTTGTAACACTGAATTGTTACACTAATTTGTGTGACAAATTTTGTTACACAAATATGTGTGACATCATTAAAAAGTGTGACATTAAATCTTTATCTAATTATATTTTAATTTTAACTAATTTTGTCACACTAAATAGTGTGACTAATAATCCACCCTGATAAAAATATTTAGAATCTGAAAATGATAAGTGAAAATAATTTTCCCGCTAGCAAAATAAAATACCGCCAAAATATTTCCTCTCGCGTATTTTCTCCCTATCGACCAGTAGCCACGTTTCCATACACGGTTATTATACCCGTGCATTATTAAAACCTAGCCACACAGATAAAAACCAAAAAGTAAAACATAATATTATCCTCTTTCTTCCTCAAGGTATGCGCCTGTGTTTCCTTTTTCTCTTGTAACCTCCGCTCTATAGAATCGTGTGAATCATGAAAAAAAAATCCTTCGAAAAATCCTTTTGATTTCGTGATACTTTACACCATTTTATTTTTGGAAGATTTGTATCCTTTTTATATTCTTCTTCAATAATTAGATTTTGTTACTATTATTCTACCGTAAGTTACCAACACGATTGGGATTTGTTAGCTGCAGATGAAAATTATTGTTAGGGTTTTCTGTAGATTAATATTGTTAATCTGATTATAAATATTCTTCTGCCCTAATCGTATGATTGAGATCCTACTATTTCTTCCGACTTTGTTGTTTTCCCTAATTTTTATTTTGAGGTTAAAAGAATCAGTTGAGATAATATAATGATTTTGAGGTTAGATTCATTTTTGTAGTTTGTTGTTATGTGAACAATTTGTGTTTCTTATCACCATCAGCAACATAGGACTAATCCTATAGCTACCTATGTGCTTGTGAATTTTTGTTTGCAATTAACAATTTTAGTATTCATACCTTACAAAAGCTTGAATCTTCTACAATGAAGGCAAGCAACAGTATTGTTTCAATGGTACGTGCTTTAGTATTTTTTTCTTATTTGGTGATTGCTTGATTCTATAAATTCCAAACCTAAGCAGCCTATTTTACATTTCAAGGTTTGATTTCATAGTGAAAGAGTTTTAGATTCTTAGAATATAAAGGTTGTTTCTTTCTATCTGGGACTTGCCGGCTTGTTGGATCAAATGACATCCTGACATCTTGTTTATTTGGTAGTGTGGTGATCTTATAGGGATAAAGTAAAGTAGTGGACTTAGTGTTTTTTATCCACCAGTTACTGACAATGTTAATCCTTGTGACACTGTGTTTTTAGTCGGACTATACGATGTAAAAAGAGAGTAAGGTTCCCTATAAACTAGCTGGCCTATCGATGGTCTTAGTCCGGTATCTTTGCTATTGTTCTCGAGTCCACGGATTCTTCAACTTCTGAAAAATGCTAGCAACATCTGTTGTATGACCTTGAGGCTTTAATTTTAACTGGTAAGACATGATATTTGAAAAAAGAATTTATTCAACTTCATCGAATTCAATTGTATTATATTTTGTTGAATCAAAAAGTTTGTCTCAGGAAGATCTTACCTTAAAAGCAAAATATCGATGGGAAGGTAAGCCTCTCTTACTAGTAATCTGCTAAGTATGAATTTTTTTTCTCTAAAGTACCGATCAAAAAAGAAAACATACACACTTTGTTACTTATTCTATTCGTCTCTGCGTACTGTCTAGGTATGAGGCAATAAAAAAAATGTTGGTTTATTGAATGATGACACAATTTGATTTTCTTAAGCATTAACAATCTTGCGGTGTAAAGCTCTAGTTAGCATATGTCAAATGCTACCTTCCATTTGGTCCTTTTTCTTATTGAGATTTTGATTTTGTTCTTGTAGGTCGAAACAGTCGCTCAAGTTGGCATATATTATAAAAGTGATTGAGGGTTTTATATGTAAAACTTCTGCACTATTGGAGCAGAAGTTAAAAAATTATGAAATACATGATAATTTAACTTTTATATTTTCTTGTAGTAATTGGGTAGCATTGTCATCACATGTCAGATAGTTCAAGAAAGTACTTTTTCTTTTACCGTATAAATTATTGGTCAAATTGCTTGGTTCACTACAACAACAACCAAGTCTTTAATCCTTAGATTACATGGCTCACTAGTGCGCCCAAAAATAATCAACAGCTATATGGCCTTTTTGATTGATTTCATGTCTCTCTGTTAGGTAGATGTTATCCAGTGCATGTTGGAGGAATTGTTTCGGTAAAATCAACTGGAATGGAAATATATATCCCGCAGCGTCAACTCAAGTCACTTTTCAATTTTGGAGAAACTCTTGGATAAAAACAAAGTTGGTGATGATACCGTTCATGGAGGTAAATGGGATAAGACCAATTTGTGAGTTGAATAGTTTGTTCCCAAATTTTTTCTTAGGTTGAGGTTTGCAGTTGAATTATATATCTCATCTGTAATCTAGAGTCAAGTAGCATCTACTCTTGAATATGAACTATGAAATGGCAGCAAATTTCAGCTAATACAATGGGAAAAAGAAGGTGATGTAGGAAAATTGGAACTTTTGTTTCTATACTATTTTTCATAATGGTGGAAATTATAGTTGTTGCGGTTAGAAATTTTTGAATCACTAGGTTGTCCCTCCATTTTCTTATGTATGTTAATCATTAGATATTAAGCCTTTTGTGGTGCCGTTAGGTCCTTTGGGCTATGGGTTAAGAAGCTGTGTATACATCCCTTAAAAGTTGATTTGGTTGTTTAAAAATTGTTGTTGCAGGGAAGTGAAAATACTTAAAAATGACGTTTTAAATTTTCTTACAAAGGTTTTGTGGTGGATTTATGAGATGCTAGCTAGACATTATTTGTTGCTTATGCTAAGCACTTCCCGTTTATTGCATGTGCATGATTGATTCACTTCACATACAACGATTGAATATTAGGAAAATATGACTTGATAGCGTGTAAGGTAATGCCAATTACATCCTAAAACATATATTTGTTGTTTCATAAATTAATATTTCTCAGCATTTGCACTTCTTCAAGAATCTTCTATACAGCTAGTCTGCTGGCATCTGATTGTATCTTGGTATGGATTGTACTTCTATGATTTTGTTACCTTATCATGACTTTTCTTTTATTAACTAACATCTGTAATAAAAAAAAATATGTGTAGGATTAAAATGCCCGAGCATGGTGTATCTTATAGATAATAAAGAACTAATGGAAGTACCTGAAGATAGTGTGGCCAGAAGAGTTTAGGTGAGCACATCTGGGAAAGTCTAGGAGCGCAGAATGATGAAATAAAAGAGTAGCCGGTTATGATGACATTAGAAGTTTCTTCTGCAAATATATATCAGAATTTTGATTTTCTGACTACTAGCTTGTTTGTAGCCTTATTACTTTGTAATGGAATGACTTGTATGAAATTTTAATGCAATTCAATTTTTTCTACTACTTCGCTCAATATGGGTTTAGAAAAATGTCTCTGGGGTGGGCGCCGGACAGGCGATTTTGATTTTTTTTTGATTTTTTTTGTTAATTACTGCCAAAATATGTGACACTAATATGTGTAAAACTCTTGTCACATATTTAAGTGTAACTTTAATTAATTTAAGTCACACTTATTAGTGTCACCCTCGATGTGTAACAAAAAAATAACACCATATTTATTACACTAATAAGTGTGACAATAAATAAGATGTCACACATATTTGTGTAACAAAATCTCTGTTTTGGTGTAGTGCGTGGGAATTAGGGTTTGGCTCGTCGTAACCCTAATTTAAAAAATATACCTGGGTAATTATTTTAGAGACACATTAAAGATTTCTGTAAATGTGCCTAGTAAATGCTTGTTGCTTTAAATGTTTTGACATTATTGTCTGCTAAGGTTTAGTGTTTTATGATTTTAACCCTAAGATAAAAACCACCATCAACATAGTGATATTCAACCTTAAAGTTTGTATTGGTTGCCTAAGTTGTAGGATTACTAGAAATTTTCCCACTGAAGTAACTACATTGAAGGCTCATTTTTATGAATGTCTGAAATCAAGGAATTTGTATATACTTCTAGAGATATTTTAGTTCATGAGTTCTTTTGGTTATTAATCTTGGGGCCTCTCTGCAATCTTACCTGCAATACCTGTTACCGTTTCTTACATTAGGATTCCATGTATAAACCATTATGTATCTTGTGCTTGAGATATGTCAAGGTCATGATTTAATGAACTTGTTACGTTTGTGCCGTTGTGTCAAAGATTGACATCATATTGGTTAGGATACCCACCTTTATAGATCAATGTCCTCTCATGTGCTTGGCAATGGTTATTGTTTTTATAAACATTTTCTTGAGTATTGTGACCTCCCCACATTAATCAGTTGATGGATTTTTCTGTGAAGGTACACCATTATGAAGTAGGAATAAGTTTTTCATCATCATCAGAGTATAATTTTATTGTTTAATCAATAGTTTTTTAGTTCATTATTTTGTAATTGAATCATAGAACTACATATTACACTGGTCAAAATTACGGATTTTAATCCTTTGTGTAATTTGAAACCAATGAATCAATGCATGTTAAATTGAATGATCATTTGTGTGCAAGTTTAATTTGATTCTTATTTTTATTTGATTTGAATTTGGTTTTCATTTGATTCTCATTTGAATTCTAATTTGAGTTTCATTTGAATTCTAATTTGAGTTTCATTTGATTCTCATTTGAATTTGGTTTTCATTTGAATTTGGTTTTCATTTGATTCTCATTTGAGTTTCATTTCTGTTTGATTTCATATTCAGTCATATTCAGTCAGGCCAGTCTGCTAGTCTGAATATTTTTTTTTTATATTAAGATTTATATTTATGACTGATTGAAGACATTCATAAAGTTTTGACCGTTAGAATCGGTCATTGATATAAGATTTTCAACGACCCCCAGAGACACGTCATAGTTGAAAAAGACGCTGAAACAGTGACCTTTTCTTCGACCGACAAAGCAAGTCATAGATACTAGTTAAATGACTTGCTTTGTCGGTCGCGAAACTGATGATTTCCACTAGTGTTAGGAAAAATTAGGAGTTTTTAGTTTTTAATTTTAGGGTTTTGTTTTAAGTTAATTAGTTCAAGGGTATTAAAGTAAACGCTTTAGTTAATATATCCGGCGAAAAGAAGACTGTAAATGATGGCGAAAAGAAGATTGTAAATGATGTAAGTTAGTATACCCAGATTAACTAAAGTGTTTACTTTAATACCCTTTCCTAATCTCTCTGCCCTTCCCCTTCATCTTCTGACCTAGTGTATGTTAGTATACCCAGATTAATTGGGTTTTCTATAATAATCCAAACATTATGGGTTCCAGCAGTAATCCATAAAAATAGACTCCAGAAGCGGTCTACGAAAATAATAGGATTTCATGAATATATAAGTCATGAATTTTTGGGTTCTTGGAGTAGCCCATGGTTACTAAAATGTTTTTGCTAATGTCTTTATTATTTTATCGTTTACCTATACTAAAAGGATCTGGATTCCAGAAATAATCTAAGTATCAATTATTAGATAGAGGATCAAAATGTCTCATAGACAACAGAACAACAATCAGATTTTTTCGAACCATTTTATAACCTTGTAGAGGTTCTAAGAAATATGAAACACCATTCCGGGTTCGAATAGTATGATAGGCATCTCCTCAAGAGTGTATATTATTTTATGTGGTGGTGTAGTATTTGCCTTATATTCTATCAGGTTCCTGAAGAATCTGTTGGTTTTTAGAAATATTTGGCATTACCACCTTGAAACAATAAATGAGCATTTTATGGAGTATTTAGTACTTCATCTATTTTGTGCCAGAAGCACCTTGTAGAGAAGCATAATTCTATCTCTGTTTCATGGGGTGTGCCTTACGAGAATTCGAACTGTCGATTCTAGCGTCGTCATTAGACATAAGTTTAATGACCTTGAATTTTTCATTCTTAGACATGATCGGTTTTCGACATCCGAATTTTACTAAGATGGGTATAATGACACAAAATTCTCATGAACATCCTTTTCCGAAGCTAAAGCTTGTATCGTATAAGGATATACATTGTGTTGTTAGTTCCTTGAGACATTTAGATTTTTAAGTGCCATTAACGGAAACATTATGGTAACACTTCGAATTAACAACTTTCCTGCAGAGGATTTAAGGTGGCATTTGTAAAGATTTTTCACCTTGGACTGTGAACAACTTTCAATATTTTATGGTGTTGTAGACATATACAAAGGATGGTCTCTTGTTCATATTCTAACACATATATAATGTGGTGTTTGGTTGGATACCCATTTAGCTTGATGGTAAATTTACATGCTTATGATGCTTTTCCTTTAGTTGGTATTATGTCGAGCATTAAATAACACATGTGCGCACTCAACACTGTATAGTTGAGTTATTTTTTTTAAGCATCTTTTATTGATTGCTTTACCAACTGTTTTATCAATATTGTTTTGAGAATCAACCTTATATTTCGTATTTACATGTTTGGTCCACGAAGTCACCTAACTACATATGTTGGTTTGATTCATCAAGACACTTAACACCTTAAATAAATAATATCTTATTGCGGATGAGACTGTATTCCCACCAGTAGGGGGGAAGTAATCCGTCAAAGGGAATGATATAAAAATGTCTCATCTATTGTAGATCTTGCAGCTGTTTTTGGGATACCTATTATGTGGTTTTTATAACACTCAAAAACTTTCACGAGTAGAATTTTCTTTGAAAATCAGACAAAATTATGGAACCATAAGTTTCTAGAAATAAGATGGTAATATTTCCGCCATGATCAGGAAAAATAAAATTCCACTGGAAGTTGGCATGAGTAAGGTTGGTAACCTTTTAAGATTTTCCTAATTTTATCATTGGGAGATAAGTCACCACCATAGGTTGGTGTGAATCATACTGATAACCTTAAAAAAAATCGTCTTAACCAGGGGAGAAAAACAGCCACCCGAAGGTAGCACGTGTTATGTCGACAAACTTAAGGTTTTTCCCTTGAAGTCCAGGAGATGAAAAACACCATATCAACAAGAGGTTGTAATAAGAAATGTCGACAACTAAGTAGGTTATTCAGGTGACTTCATAATCATGATCATAGAGAGTTTGGTTCAACTAGAATTGGTGTGAAACATCTCATTTATATTTCTCACACCAAGATATTGGATGTAATTGACGTATTGGAGGCTATTCATGACTAAAACACATGATTGCAGCAGTTCGGTAGGTTAAATCATACATCCCGCGGTGACTAAGTCGCATTTTAATTCACGCTTACGACGTAAATGACTACCTTATTTATTTCTCATGAAAGGATCCAATCACTTTCATTTTATGTAGTGCTCTTGAAGAGACGACAAAATAGTGGTTGTGGAGACTATTGACATATGTTCACATTCTCTAAGTTTAAACCTCCTTATTAAAGGATAAGGAGAAGATAATTCCCCTGAAGTGGCGTTGGTACCATTAAGTAAAACATTTATTGAATGTGCATGAGTGAATTAGTATTTGAGTCGTAAGTTTTGGTATAGTTTAGTGTTTGGGTTTTAAATTTGTCCAATTTTGAGTTTGTTCGTTGACCCATTAGTCTACTAGGTAAGTTGGTCAAACCGTTAAAAAGGTTAACGTAAATTAGTGTCGATATTTACACGTTTGCCATTAACCCTCTAATCACCATCTCTCATGGATACACTTTTTTGAACGAAACCTTCGTTATCAGTTTGATTAAAGTGATTAAGATGTTAAAACTATTGGTAAATGGATTAGTTTTCTCAACTTTCTTAACCTTCATTATTCTAAACACCGATAAGATGATATTATTAACACCGATAGGATGATAATATTAACACCGATATAGTAATAATATTAACTAAGAAATTACAGTCGTATGAGTAGAGGTCTTGAAGGAGGAGATAGAATATAATTTTTTTAGCGAAAGATTTTCCTATTAGTTAACCGAATATTTTGGCCAAAATATTTAAATCCAAGAATTGTATTTTGTTATTTTGATTAATGTTTATGGGGGTTATTTAAATGGGTCTGGAAATGTCATTGATTTTTTCAATAGAACCTCTAATGTCAGGTGGGTATATAAGTATCTTCTTTCGTGCGCAAGAAGTCAGGAAACTTCCATGCTTTTCGTTGGTCAACAACCAACAACAAAAAAAAAATTCTTTTCCATTCACTTAATGCATTACCTTCTGAACTTTGTAAATGGAAACAAGGTCTTCTACTTGTGAATAAAGTTTTAATGAAAAACACTGATTACTTGTGCGGAATTAAAAAATTTGGTAATAAAATTGAGTTTTTACATATGATATTTGCTAAAAACGGGGATGGTTTTAAATTGAGAGATAATAATGAGTTCATCAGTTAATGAAAATCAGTAATGAAAGGCTTCTCGGAAAATGATCAGAAAAAGATAGATCGGTGGAAGATGATCAGATTAGGATGAGAGTTAGATTAATGGCTAGGATTGAATCAATATCAAACGTGTAAATATTATCACTAACGGAGGTTAACTACTTAACATTTTCACCCGAATTCCTAGTTCACTAAAAGGTCAACGAACAAACTCAAAATTGGACAAACGTATGACCAAAACACAAAACCATACCAAAACTTACGACCCAAACACTAATTTTCTATTAGAGAAACATCCCACAAACACAAGCTTTCAACAATATCAAATTGGAGTCTAAGTAAAAATGAATTTGGAAGATTTTCTCAGAGGGCCCTTGACAAAATATACATGCCAGGAAATATGTATAGGTTTGGTGAGATCTTCAGTTCTTTGTCCCAACAGAAGATGGAATCTTATGTTGCTCAAACTTCACCTTGGACCCAAAAACATAGATTTCATATGGGCATATTTCTGCATGACTAGTCATGTCCTTCAGGTCTTTTTGCGACAACCTGCACCTGCAAAACTTTAGATCTTTGGGGTAAAGGTTTTGTGATAATCCTATATTTCTCAGTCAATTCATGGATAGCATCAAGGTTGTTGATAAAGTAGTCAGTGTTGAACCCTTTCCATGTTTTCTTGTTTCCTACTTCCTCAAAGTCCTGCGATATAACGTGGAGGTGCAGATGCTCATGCTAGGATTCCTCACATCATATGAAGATAAAATAAAACCCCGACGAGATTAAGAATTGAAATTTCTAAATATTGGAATCTCACATCACATGAAGATTAAGAACTCACCGAGTGATACCCAAGGAATACTATAACATATGGGTTATTTTTAAAAAAATTAATAGCATATTCTATCCTTTTCAAGTGCATAGCTCTAAGGAAATCAATATCATCCTTATTTGGGGTGAAGCACTGCAAGTCGTCACGGTTTTCGCCTCTTGTAATTACAAGAATGTGTAATTTTGACTTTCAAAATCTATCAGTGGACACAACCATGTCCCTGTGAACTTCTATAACTGTATCTTTGTATTATTTTTTTATCATTGGTATTCAACAAAATCAAATAAAAATTCTGGGACTTTCCCCCCAAGTCTTCGTGCTAGGATTCTCACCAATGTTATTATGCAATGTTTTTGTGACAGATTCACGTCTTTTGAAAATTTTTTCTTCTTTTTTCTGCGATTAGGATTCATTACTTGACTGTCGTAACCAGATGTCTGACATTCACCATCATTGTAGGAAATGCTTGAATAACTTGCAGATAAGGTAAGAGGCTAACGAGGAGAACCTGACTTTCTAGGATAATCTTGGTGATATCCAGTTCCATAACCATAACTATATGTAATAAGTTTTGAACGAAAATACAAAGAATCATATTGTACTAGAAAAATATATGTAATAAGACTTTATTACAATGTGTGTTTTTAATACATAGGAAACATTTAGACAGTTAAATTAGTAGTAATGCGTATTGTAAATACATTAATGAAGATAATTGAAGGCATTATCGATTACTTTCTTAATTTCTATTTTAAATATTTTTTTTTGTAATTATTATTTACAAAGTAATAAATTTTCAACAACAACTACTTCTTTATATTATCATCTACGGAATTTATTTAGTTAAATTTTTCATTGGAGATAATTGCAATAATTGATCTTCATGAATAGATGTTATATGTATTGTTTTCCATGATATTCATATTCTTCCATTTTTTTTCCATTGTGGTCGATCTCATGATAATCTTCAAAAGTTATGCTTATAAATTTCATGTTCTTCCTTGAATAACTAAAGATCAATATTTTTGACGATTGACCCATATCTTATATCTTCTTGTGAGATTTGTTAAAATTCGAGAAAATCATTTTTCTAGTAAAAAGATCGCCTTAGTTGTTCTATTTTGAGAATAACGTCAAATGGAGGTGAGTTCTTAATTGAACTAGCGCTTAATTAACATATCTTTGGAGGGGAATGTGTTTGTGAAATTTAGGAAATAAAAGTCTCTTTAGTCTCTTTAAGGTGAAAGAACTATACGTGAAATAAAAGTCATACATGCAAATCCTGAAGGGTAGGAATATTAAAGTTGTTGTTTATCATATATATATAAGTTGTTCACATTACAAAATATACAAAATAAGTATCCAAACAACTTCTCAAAAGAAAGCATACCCAAACAAAGGATAAAACATTTCGTTCCATCAAAGCCTATACCAACAAAGATAGAGCCATCCGAAAATATCTACAAGTTAACGTCGAATTTTCAATTTCTTGTCTTGACTTTCATCATATTGATTTGGTCTGCTACACTTGTGATGTTTGATTCAATACAAAAGCTACATTGAGTGGCTTTTCAATCACAATAAATGAATGACATTGATAACGTAACGTTGATATGACTTGCATTGTTGCAAAGGTCCATATGATAACCACCTCACTCTAAGTTGTCCCCATGCATATATGTGATTGCACACTGTCAAAAGAGTACTCTCATAAAGATATGAAGCTTAATATATTGGTATAGAAAATAGTGAAAAAGTAGAATATGTTAGACTAACTTTTTCTTTAAACCAATCAACAAAAGTATCGTGAGTGTGCCTTCTCGAGATGGATTTCTACATAGTCTTCTATCCAAACTTTAACTCTTCCATATGCATACTAAGATTAAAAATGGCGAACAGCTAGGTTCTGAAGTGGAAATCATTTATCGTCCACATTAAAAAGAGCACGCAACTTGAACATAGAACAACTAGAAGAATCATAAACATCCACACCATTCCATAACTTTTTCAAATCATCAATTAATGGTTGGAATTAGTAAAGACAACATAATATTTTCTCTTTGCATGCAAAACTCTAAAATACCACGTTAGAACCATCACAGACCAACAAATGCGACGGAGAAAGGTCACATAGAATGGATTAAATTCAAGCAAAGCCAAGTCGTAAAACTGAAAAATCAAAGCCAAATTTTCTTCCAAGCCATGAATCCTTCGGATGACGCATTTTACCATCTTTACTTTTTCAACTTTTATGTGATTGCAATTGTTTAGTCATTGTCTCTAATGACCCAAATATTCTTTCAAGACGCGAATAATAGGAAAATACCTAAGAACCTTTTTTGGAATCCTCCGTTTAGGACTCTCATCTTTATCATCATCTTCATTGTTGGACTTATCTTTTTTCCAACGAAGCATGACATTTTGGGTAAGTATCCCTATCTCACAGTTCATTTCTAAATAAGCAACAATCATTCTCCACATGCATGAATGCTTACAAAACCAAGCTCAAATCTTTCAAAAACTTTTCGGCATTCATATGTGGTTGTAGGAAGACAGTTATCCTTGGGTAACATCTCATGAATTTTCTTAAGAAGTTCATCAAAAGCAACTCGAGATAACCCACTTATCGCTTTGTGCTTATACAATGATACTCACGGCAGACAACTTGTGTGACCTGCACCCTAGATATAAAGGAATATCGGCGTCTTCACTAATTTTTTCCAATGGTGTTTTCATTAGTACCTTCATTAATAACAGGATCATCAATCAAATCATCTTGAATATTTGTATCGAAAAACATTGCATGGTCGAAGTTATCGGGTCTTAGGATCTTTCATAGAAGTACTAACATGTTCACCGTGAAAAACCCATTAGTGTAGTAGGATCCATTCCCTAACAAGTAGTGTTTATATACCTCATTCCTCGGTTCACTTCCCAAATTCTTTACAATCAACACAAGGACAATAATGGTGGAATGAGTTTTCAAAAAATTTGCCAATGCAACTCCATATTCTCGTTTTGATCTACATTAACGTAGATATATAAAACACAATCAGACTTGGAAAACATAAACAAGAAAGCATGTTAAAAAACACAACAGGTTTAGCTTTAAAACCTTCGCAAGAGGTCTTTCTCCATCATGGAAGATTCAACCTAGCTAGTATAAATAGCTTAAAAACATGTTGCATATCAAAGATAATATCAAACGTATGAGTAATACCCAACAACTCTTACGGGATCAAATACATCTATCGGATGTCAACAATTGCAACAAATAAAGCATTTCCAAATAATCCATACAAACCACAAAAAGCATTCCAAGAGATTTGAAACTTACCAAGTTGTCTAGATCTCAAAGCTTTGGAGACAAATAAAAAACACAAAAACAAACTTATAAATATCATGAGCCACATAAGTATAAAAAATCGGTTAAAACAATAGCATTTGCACTCAAATTGTTAGCTGACTCAATTCGCAGCTAAACACAATCATCCACAAAATAGTAAACAAATTTAGGTAAAGAACACAAATCTTTCTTTATAATAAAGACCAAAATGCCACATGCCAACACCACAATCACTCTTGATTGTAGGAAAAAAAGACTTTCCAAGTCATCACAAGTGAAGTGCAAAATCCACGAAAAGGTAGAACCTAATACATTAACAAGCAAGCTTAATGTATGAGAAGCACATCCCACTTTAAGGTGAGGAATGATTACATGCATCCTATCCTATGACACCATCCCCAAATAATTGTGTAAGTTCATTCCATTACAAAATTTGAACTTTTTCACCTTATGAGATGACGCAAGGCATATACATCTATGTGCACGTGGTATAGTGTATATAAGTTAATATGCAAGACAATTTGGTATGATTGTATAGGAATGCCTAAAATGGCAATTACAATTAGCGGGGAAAAAAACCAAGTCTACATTGGATCGCATAGTGTATTTAAAGAGAGAAACACCATTGAACAACAACAAAAATCAATCAAAAATTAAAATAGATGTACATGATGTCAATGACCTCATGTCCTACATAAGGTGAATGACTAACCTCAACCAATCTTCTTCTTCTTCTAACATACAAACATCATCATTGGGACATGATTCACTAAACATGATACTGATCTTAGTAATCAAATCACATAAAACCATCCTAAACATGATATTTCAGGATCTAAGATTACTTGCACAAAGAAATTGAAGTAACTACAACAAATGTAAACACTAAGATTAACACTAAAATACAATCTATTTCTTTGCTAAATACAACATTGACTAAACATGGCATACAAAACTACAAAAAACAAACAAAGTTGTGAAACTTGACCATTAAATTAGTGGAATTATTATTGATTCCAATAATATGAAAGAATTTTCTTAGTGTCGGCGATAAAGATTAAGTTAAAAGGTTAGTAGTTGTTCTCCTAATGGCTTAATTCATTGATCTAACAAAACCCCTAAAGGAACCATGTTTATGAAAAATCTCATCACCTATGTCAACTTTGTGACAAACTTTCAAGAAAAGGGGAAGAAAGGGGTTTTTTGGGGTGAGAAAAAAATTATAATTTACTACTAATAATATATGGATTTTTGAAATATTATCTTGGGTTAGGGGTTGGAATTAATTAATATGTGTGCTCATCATCCTATCTAGCAAAAATTGACATGTAAACACTAAGGGGAAGTGTACATATCAAAATAAGAAGTAGTAACTCTATATGTTGAAAAAATATATTATTTGTGCTTAAAACTGATAAATGATACTACTCATTGGGATAACAACTATACGTGAAATAAAAGTCATACATGCAAATCCTGAAGGGTAGGAATATTAAAGTTGTTGTTTATCACTGTCGAATTTTCAATTTCTTGTACTGAACGAACATATGAAGAACCGTAGAATAATAAAATTGAACTTTCAAGAAATCGAGAAAGCATCATGGCGTTTGTATTGAAAGTCAAACTTGTCAAAGTTCATATTATTTCAAAAGTTTTATTACCAAAATTGATAAAAGGGAGATATTGTTAGAGAGAATGCTCGGTTGAACCTTCACGCATTGATATGGAAAATATGTTGTCAAATTTTGATGCCAAACCTATTTCTCGATTCATAACTTAGTAAAGTTAGCTTCGGTCTAGACAACAAATACAATAATATTTTTCTCCTCATACATCTTGCGATAGAAAGATTTAACTGAGAAATTTACATTTCTCTCAAGCATCCAGGCGATTCTATCTTCATGGAAGGTACGAATAAAAATGTGAAGAATATAACTGACCGTGTTAGTATCAATTAAACAACTCTGTAAAATATTTAGGTTCCATGAATTAAGCTGATTCTTGATTGAAAAGTTAGTGAACATGAGTGAAGTCTTGATGGGTAGAACATCCTTTCTTTGTATTTGGGGAATTTCGTAACTCCGGTATCCATCTATGCTTCCAAATGAGAATCTTGTTTTCATCTCCTAAGCTCCAACAACTGTGTTTTTTAACAAATTCAAGCTCTGAACTTGTGCTCGTCCATGACCAAGTGGAATGTTTTTTCTTCAGATCAAACAAGTTACCACTAGTGGAAAATGGGCTATTTGAGACATAATGAAACGACACTAACTACATATCGCGATTTAACTGCATTCTGAAAGTGTAGTTGACTAAAGTCAAGATGTCGTTGTGGTATGACTTTGGTTGACTTTCACAACGACACTATCTGATGTTGTTGACTAAAGTCAAGAAGTCGTTGTGGTAGGACTTTTGTTGACTTAATCAACTGCACTTCTATGGAGTTGATTTCTTGATGGGATTTTACTTTCCAGCCCTCGTCCATATCGACTTTATCTATTACAGTATCAACTTTATCTCTCATTCCTTTATATCTTTCTCTCTCCCTTTCGTTCCTTTCCTTCTTTTCTTTTTTCTCCTTCACAGACCCAAGATCCCCTTTTCTTAACAATTACCGATCGAAAACCCAACCTCGTTTTTTATCATCACAATCAGATTGCTAAATCATAAACTCTAATGTTAATGAAGTTTATTATTGTTTAGTTTTTATACTTGAAATCAACAAAACCCCAAACCCTAGAATCAAAATCCATTTTATTTTATCAATAACTAAGATCTGAGAAACTAGAGTCAAACCGAATGAGAAAAGAGAATCCTTCTTCGGCTTCTGTTCAGTTTCGCCATTCTCTGAGGTATAATTTCATGCTCTTACTTCTTTTCCATTTTTATTTATATGTATCAATCAAATCACGGTGTTTTTGTTTTTAGCCCTATGGTAATAATTACTAGTCAGATCTTATATTTTTTTCGTCAATTTTGTTTATTTCAGATGTGTATTTGGTTTGCTCGTGATTTTTTTTTTTTTTTTTTTGGGATTTCTGATTAATCTGAGGATTGGTTTGCATTTATTTTTTATTGTTATGTGTTTAATTTTTGTCATGATTTAAGAAGGACAGAACCAAGGACCAAAGTTGTTAATGTGGTGGTTGAATGCAGACTTGGAAGGCATCCAGAAGCAAGTTCTCAAGTGGCCCTGATGCCAGTCCATCCAATCCTTCATTGATAGGATTAATGAGGTTTGTTTTATTTATCTTCATGTTTTTCCTTGATTTTGGGAAGTTTTGTTACGGACACCTAATATCATTGTCTGTAATACCTACAGATTTGGCGATGCTAGACAAAGTCATGAAACAGTTGTTTCAAATATTGATCATCACATGACTTCGTATGGAAATATCAGAGAACCCACTACAATGGTGGACCAAATACCATCAGGAACTTCTTCTAGAGGTGACCAGATTATACTATTTTATACTTTGTCTCATTATCTTTTTCTTGTAATTATTTAATAGCCATGGAAACTCGGTGTTTGTCTAATATCTAGTTTTCTTGGATTCACAGTTATGGATTCCCTAGAAAACATTGACCTGGAGTATGTACTTGTCCCTGAGTGGAAGACTCATATTTATGATCAAATGCAAGCCGGGTTCATCATTTGCCTTACCAATCTGATAGTTTTTCAATAATTTCTCTATGTAAAAACAGCGTGCCAGTGCCAATCACCGGCATAGGAACAAAGAACACCTATGAAGCTGGGAGCATGGAAAGCCACAACTCTTTACCTTCCGGGTCATCTCGAGGATCCATGGATGTGGGAGATGCTTTGGATCAGTCATATGCCCGTTATTTAACAAGGATTAGGTCATTACAACAGTCGGTATCTGCCATAACGGAATAAGTGAATCAGAAGGTAAACCACTATCTTTATTCATTCCTCTAGAAATTTATGTTTGTGTAATTGAGATTCAGCATAATTAGAACACTGAAGTACGGAACTGTAACATGTTTGCTAGTCTTATCACACTTAATATGTCTGGTGTCCAGAGGAATTGCAATGGTCGTGTATGTACTACGAATATACGGTTTCATGGTTATGTATGTACTAAATGGTATTTTTTGAAGTTCTGAAATTCTTCATGAAGTAAATTCTGAAATTTTATAAAGTTGTGGGCTTGAATGTTGTGAAGTTGTGGGTTATGATTTCTATTTGATTGATCATGTGTAGTTCAATTCTAGCTAAGGTGCTACTGTTGCTGAAAGAAAAACCAAGAGGCAAAGAAATACGAAAGAAGATTGGGAGGCATTTGTGGATGTGGTTAGTGACGATCAAGAAAAGGAAGTAAGGATGAGAAGGAAGGAATCAAGGCAGGGAGTTGAATCTTTACATAGTACTAGAAGAGATGGTATTGCGTGGCCTCAACATGTAATGGAACAACAAAGTCCAACTGGTAGTGTAACAAGATCTGTAATATTCATATTTGTTTTCGATTCACTTGGTACTATTTTAATTTTCTTTCCACTTACTTATAATTTATGTTGTACTTTGCAGGGAATGGTAAGAGAGCTACACGAAACTGAGCAGTATAGAGAAGAGACCCATTCGGACAGGGTTGCAGTTTTGGCGGAGGGTAATTGATCCAAATCTTGTACGGACTTTCAATTTATTTCTTTGCTGGTTCTAATCCGTGTATTGATGGTTTCAGTAATAGACAAGTTCCAGGAGAAGTCAATGAAGTCATCCTATAGTAAGATTTTCTTTCGTTGACTCTTACATTGAAATTGAAATGCAAATCTTTCTATGTTATTCTATTTTCTTATTGCAATTTGTATTTTTTTCCCGGGGCTATACTCAAAGATTCATTCATGAGAGTAAATAACATTCTTGTAATGAAAAAATTTGTAATGCAATCTATTTTTGATATTTTTTGTGATAAATTATTTAGGTTATGTGTGATGCTGCCTACACTAAACTGCAAAGATCTTCGGTAATATTATTGGTTAGAACTAAGTTCCATGGTAATGATTCTGATTCCATTATCAACTTTGTGAAATATCTTTGAGCATGGAGTTGTTTGATGAGTACTATTGGTCTGATTAGTGTTGTGTTGTTGAAATTGACAGATATGAAATTTAGCAAACAATACCTACATGCACATTACATTATAATATGGGTTTACCTTTTAAATATAGTCAATGATATATGAGAAAAAGGGGAACAAGCAGTCACATGAAATGAAAGGTTTGTTACTATCATGCCTAGCTTCTTTTGTTGCAATCTTGTTGTGAAATTTTCACTGTCCCATCTTGATTTAACTTGTGTAGTAAGGATTAAGGAATGTGGTGCTTGTACAATCAACCTATTAACTGCTCATTGCATTTTCTACTTGGATGTATGGTATCAATGAATCTGCACTAGATTGTCTCTTCCTAGTTTTCTACCAATTAAGCAAGATAGATCACACCAGAGTCGAGACCCTATTGAGTATCTCTGTACTACCTGTACTAATATCCGTGGTAAGTTAAAAAGAAACTTAAGCATATGGCATTCTGTTATTAAGGTTTTATTTACTGATACGTGTTATTTTATTTGGTGGTGATGATGTTAATGGGAACCATTCGCACCAGTAGTGATGGTGCTATCCATGTTAAATCTTGTGTGTATATCTAGTAATTGGTGTTCCATTCTTGCAACCTCAGTTTCATGCTTCAACTAGGTTCCTCTTGGGGATTCTGGCATGCTTATAATGGATTGTCTAATCTATGTAATATGTGTAATGAGATTGAACAAGTGGATAGTTATTTTGCATGGCTATGTTTCATTTCATTTATTAGTTCTTACCTCCACTTGTATGCGTATTGCAGCTAGATGATGTAACTGATCTTGTGATCCCAAGGGTTAGATAAGAGTATCACAACTTCATGATGTAACTGGTCATGTGATCCCAAGGGTTAGCTATGAACTTGTTACTCAAATTAGACAAAGATTCCATATCTTGTCCATTCTGGTAAGTTGTTTATCTTTTTATAGACATTTCTTAGTTTTCTGCTATAGAAAGTTTGAACTTGCAAAGATAAGAAGTTTTCCTATAGAAACTGATTGATTGTGTTTTCCTCTTGTAGTGTTTTTGATTCTGAACAAGGTTATTGAATACCTAAGTCCTTTATTTAACTGACAATCTTTTATTTTCTACAGGTACTTGCAAGTTCTGAATTGGGCAGGTCAATACATCTTCTTACTGATTTTTGCTGCAGTTTGTGTTTATTAGGTTGCTCTGCACTGATTGTAAGAAATAATTATCCTTTTAGAACTTACGGTGTGAATTCCGCATTTGCCAAGATTTTTTTTTTGTTGGTATTTTTGAGTATGTATATACTGAATTCAAATGTTGAACTTGTAGACTGATTTTGTACATTGAATTTGAAAGTTTGGTTGAATGGTGAGTATATGAAATTGTAATTTGATTCCAGCAGAATTTCAGTGTAGTTTGAGTTTCAATTTAGGGTAATTTGAGTTTTGAATCAGAATTATTTCATCTTAGTCAAAATGGTTCTAATCAGTTAGCCAGAGCTGACTCGTATTTTTTTATATTAATATAATCAAATCTATGACGTAATTCAGGTGTCGTACTTAGCGACAACCTGAAAGTATCGTAAATTTGAGTCAACTTGAAAGTGTCGTTCCAGAAAAAGACACTAAATCTATGGCACTTTCATAGGCATTTCAAAAGTGTCCTATAATTGGTTAATACAACACTTTCCAACTATCTTAAAACGGCCTTTTTCCACTAGTGTACCATCTAGAAGATGTTTTCGCATGAAGATATTTGGACACCATAGAGGTTGTATCAGAACAAAGCTACAAAGCATACTTGGCAAGAAGAGCTCTATTGAAGATATGCATGTCTCTGAAACCTAAACCACCTACCTCTTTGGGTTTTTGAGTTCTTCTCTAGGTAACTATGTGACTACATCTGCGTGATATTTTATTTCTCCAGAAAACTAGTTGTACGAGTTCATTTTATTTATATATAGTGATATTTGGGAGCTTAAAACTTGTTATGTGATGGATTAATCCATTTCGGCTTAATCAAATTCACTGAATTAATTACAAACTGGGAACATTTATGAATATGTAGAAATAGTTAACCAAGCTGGTGGTTAGTTGGGCTTGTTATTTGGGCTTCAAGGTGTATTCTTCTCTTCTCTTGTTCTTAGTAAAGATTTTACCCATTTTCTCTCTCTCAAAATAAAAAAAGAAACAAAAAAAAATAAAACTGCGTTATACCACAAAGTTGCATAAACATATGAAACTGGTTTACATACATCGATAGTGCTAGACAAACAATATATACAATAGAGTCACAATGCACTTGTTAAAGATATTGCCAGTATCTCTTGTAACTTTGAACATGTTATTTTTCATCGTCACTTTAAAAGGGGAAATTTTGCAACAGATTTTTTGTCAAAAAAAAAAAAAAAAAACAACCCATGAAGGTATTACTAGAGTATGGGTTAGTATGTCCCCTGATTTTTTGTGTAATATTTCGTTTAACGATGTTTTGGGAAGAGCCTTCCCCGGTCTGTAAGACTAGTTTAGTTTGCGTTAATATATCCCTCTTTACCAAAAATAAAACAAAATGTATATTGTTATGAAATGAGTCAACCTTTCTATAACTAATTAATTTAAATTTATGCAGGGATGTAGTTGTACTAATATAGAATACTAATTAACTAAGAACATATTGAAGAGAGAATGAAAGATTGTTATTAGTTTCTGTTTTTCTTTCTAAGTTTTCTCCTACACATGAAACCAGACATATGAAAGATATTTATAGCTTGTAAAGTCGGCATATATAATCCATGTGGCAACATATAACATGCCCAATGATAATATCTGACATTAGTGCATGTTTCTCTTTACACCTTGCATAGAACAATCAGGATGTTTTAATGGTGGGATATCTTTGCATGTTTATCTCATAAACATGTTTATCTTTACACCTTTCATAGAAAAATCTGGATGGTTTAATGGTGGACCATCTTTGCATGTTCACACAACACTCCCCTTGGACCACCATTTCTCAGAACGTTGCCTTATTAAAAACCTTGCCAGTAAAACCCAATGGGACAAAACCCGGACGAAGGAAAAAAAATCAACAAAAATCTTAGAACGGTGTTGGACACGCATATGATGCCTCGTTAAAACCTTGACAAGGAAAACCCAGTGGGACAAAACCTTGATGAAGGAAAAAGAGTACAACACTTTATAGTCCAAAACTCCCCCTGATTGAAACATCTATTAATTTGTCTGTTTGGACATGTGGCGCATTCCGACTCCATATACCAGTTTCCGGAAGACTTTTGTTGATAACGACTTGGTGAATAGATCAGCATAATTCTCACTGGATTGTATCTTTTGGATATCAATCTCGTTTTTTTTCTGGAGGTGGTGAGAGTAAAATAACTTTGGTGAAATGTGCTTTATTCTATCACCCTTGATGTAGCCTTCTTTCATTTGTGCTATGCATGTCGAGTTGTCTTCACAAATTGTCATTGGCATACTGGTTATGGAAGTCAGACCGCAAGAGATTATGATGTGTTCGATTAATGACCGCAACCATACACATTATCTACTTGTTTCGTGGAGAGCAATTATCTCGGAGTGATTCGAGGAAGTAGCTGGGATGCTCTTCTTACAAGAACGCCATGATATTGCAGTACCGCCAACGGTAAAAACGTACCATGTCTGAGAGATTCCTTTGTGCGGGTCCGATAGGTATCCATCATCCGTATACCCTGTTATTTGTGGACAATCTAAAGAATCTTTCGAGTAGAAAAAACCCATGTCAGTGGTACCACGAAGGTAACGAAAAATATGTTTTACCACTGTCCAATGTCGTTTTGTTGGAGCAGAACTATACCTGGATAGTA
Organism: Papaver bracteatum; assembly: GCA_023529315.1. Classification (NCBI taxonomy): domain Eukaryota; kingdom Viridiplantae; phylum Streptophyta; class Magnoliopsida; order Ranunculales; family Papaveraceae; genus Papaver; species Papaver bracteatum. The sequence goes on from JAJJWX010002335.1 coordinate 118,806, forward strand.
GATTTACTGCAAAAGAAATGTCAGGTCTGGTACATTGAGCTAAATATAACAAGGCCCAAATTGCACTTAAGTATGGTACTTCCGGACCAAGAAGTGCTTCATCCTCCTCTTTAGGACGAAATGGATCTCTTTTAGGATCAAGAGATCTTATAATCATTGGGGTGCTAAGAGGATATGCTTTATCCATCTTAAAACGCTTCAAGATTTTCTCTGTGTAAGTGGATTGATGGAAAAGAATTCCGCTTTCATAATGCTCAAGTTGTAGGCCAAGACAAAATCTCGTTTTACCGAGATCCTTCATCTCGAACTCCTTCTTTAAGTATTCAATTCCTTTGGAGAGTTCATCAGGAGTTCCAATTAAATTGATGTAATCTACATATACAGCTATTATTCCAATTCCAGATCCTGTCCTTTTAATAAACACACAAGGGAAAATAGGATTGTTTACATATCCCTCTTTTATTAGGTATTAACTGAGGCAATTATACCACATTCGCCCGGATTGTTTCAATCCATATATAGCTCTATTTAGTTTTAGTGAATACATATGACGTGTTTTCCCTTCAGGTAACTTAAATCCTTCTGGAAGTTTCATATAAATATCTGCATTTGTCTTGCCATATAGATATGTTGTGACCACGTCCATTAGATGCATTTCTAACCTTTCAGAGACTGCCAGACTAATTAAATATCGAAATTTAATTCCATCCATAACAGGAGAGTATGTCTCTTCATAGTCAATCCCAGGTTTCTGCAGGAAACCCTTTTCCACTAGTCGTGCTTTATAGCGAACGACTTTATTTCTCTCATTACGCTTTCTCACAAACACCCATTTGTAATCCACATGATTCACATTTTCTGGTGTCTGTATTGGGCGCCCAAAAACATTGCATTTAGCGAGAGATTCCAATTTATCTTGGATTGCCTCTTTCTATTTAGGCCAATCCTCTCTTTGTTGACATTCCTCTATAGAGTGTGGTTCAATGTCGTCATTATCTTTGGAAATTTCAGTAGCTACTGAGAATGAGAATATGTCATCGACAATTATTGTATTACGATCCCACACTTCTCTGTCGCATGAGTAATTTATGGAAATTTCCTCATTTACAGGTACCTATGTCTCATCCGATATTTTGTCCTCTTCAGGAGGTTCATCAGAGAAAGTGGATCGTTCTTTGATAGTCTCATCAGGATCACTTTTTGTAGCCTCTTTAGGAGCACTATCTTTGATTGAGACAGATTGTCTCTTCCTTTTTCGAGGGACATAATCTTTTGAACCAACTGGTCTCCCACGCTTCAGGCGTGGCTTTGATGACTCGTTTTCCACTGATCTCCCATTTTGTCCACTCGGTACATCAATCCGAGATGGAGCATTTCTTGCAGGCACATACGATTTTGTAATTGGACCAGTATCAGTAAATGCATCCGGCATTTGGTTTGTAATATTTTGTAGATGTATAATCTTTTGCACCTCAACTTCAGATTGATTAGTGCAAGGGTCAAGATGAGACAAACTTGGTGTGTACCAAGATATTTCACGACGTTCCTCTGATGGCTTACCATCTCCCCCTAACGGTGGGAAAAGTGTCTAATCAAAATGACAATCTACAAATCTAGCTGTAAAAACATCACCTATTAAAGGTTCTAAATACCTTATAATGGACGGTGAATCAAAACCAACATAAATACCAAGGAGACTCTATGGAACAAATTCAATGCGTTGTGGTGGTGCAATAGGCACATAAACAGCACAACTAAAAACACGTAAATGCGATATATCGGGTTGCTTCCCCAAGATAAGTTGTAGAGGGGATTATTGATGGATAGCAGTTGATCGAAGCCGGACTAAAGCCGATGCATGCAAAATAGCATGTCCCCAAGCGAAAACTGGTAACTTAGTCCTCATAAGCATGGGTCGAGCAATTAGATGAAGATGCTTTATAAAAGACTCAGCCAATCCATTCTGAGTGTGCACATGTGCTACAGGATGCTCGACATCAATATCAACTGAAAGGAAATAAGCATCAAAAGCCTTAGATGTAAATTCACTAGCGTCATCAAGTCGGACAGTCTGAATAGGAAAGTCCGAAAATGGGCTCGCAACCGAAATTTTTTGGCAAGTAGTCTAGCAAACGCAACATTACGTGTTGATAATAAGCAGACATGAGACCATCTAGCAGATGTGTCTATCAATACCATAAAGTATTGGAATGGCCCACACTGTGGGTGGATATTCCCATAAATGTCACCATGTATCCTTTGTAGGAATGTTGGTGATTCAATAATAACTTTGGTCAAAGATGGTTTTATAACCAATTTTCCCAGGGAACAAGCAACACAATTCATATCCTTGCTTAATAAAAGCTTCTGGTTTTGTAACGGATGCCCATGAGCATTTTGTATTATTCTACTCATCATGGTAGAACCTGGGTGTCCAAGCCGGTCATGCCAAAGCTTGAATAATTCAGGGTCATTAAACTTTTGGTTAATGACAGCATGAGATTCGACTGTTCGAATTCTCGTAAGATATAACCCAGAAGAGATAGCCTTAACCCTCTCTACAACATGCTTCTGGCACGGGAAAAATGAAGTAATATACAAGTACTCCATATTATGTGCATCCGTTGTTTCAAGGTGGTAACCATTACGCTGAATATCTTTAAAACTCAACAGATTCCTCTGGGATCTGGTAGAATATAAGGCGTCTTCAATAATTAATTTCGTACCACCTGGTAGAATGATACATGCTCTTCCGGAGCCATCTATCATATTACTCGAACCCGAAATGGTACTAACATTACCCTTAAACCTCTTTAAGGTTACAAAGTATTTGTGGGTTCGAAAAATTGTGTTTGTTGTTCCACTGTCAACCAAACAAACATCCCCATCGTCTATTTTGGATAGATTACTTCTGGAATCCATATCCTTCAACACAAATAGACGAGAGAAAATTAACAACAGTACTACCAAAATATTTATTTATATTACACCAAAAACACACACACTAATATTACATCAAAAAAAAAAAAAAAAAGACACACACAAACTCAAAAGTATGTTACAAGATAAAGACACACACGAAACTCAAAAGAATGTTACAAGGCATATGAAGGAAACATTTATCTTATAGCTCATCAAAAGAAAACTGACTAGGTTTGCCACCTTCGGGGTCGACGAGATAATCAGACACATCCAAGTGGGTACCACTGGTACTAGGGGCACTGGCTTCCATTAAATTTGTCTATATGTCTTCGGCAGGTCGCTTCAGGGATGCCTGATAGAGCCTAACAAAATGTTCCGGCGTACGACAGGTACGCTGCCAGTGATCAGTTAAGCCACACTGATTGCAAACATTTTTCTGAGGAGGCTGACTAGAATAACCCTTCCCCTTTTCTTGCTTCGGTTCCTTTGGTTCCGTAATTTTCAGCGGTCGTTTGTACGGTTGGTAACGGGTACCTTTTCCCCGTTCATTTTTGTGGCCCCCACGTTGATTTCTTTTTCCATACCCACGTTTTCCTTTGTTACCATGATTATTTCCCCGTCCAAAAGACGAGCTGCGTGTGCTTGTGCACCATCTGCGGTACCAACGGGACGGGCTTCATGGTTTCTTAACAAAAGCTCATTATTCTGCTCTGTAATCAACAAACAGGAAATTAGATCAGAATATTCCGTAAATTTACGCTCTCGATATTGCTGCTTCAGGAGCACATTCGAGGCATGAAAAGTTGTAAATGTTTCTCTAACATTTGTTCGTCAGTGACATCTTCACCGCACAGTTTTAGTGTTGAGGTGATTTTAAATAGAGCAAAGTTATAAGCTGCCACTGATCGAAAATCTTGCAGCCGCAAGTTCAACCAATCATTCCGAGCCTTTGGAAGTATGACCAACTTCAGGTGGTCAAACCGTTTTTTCAGACAGTTCCACAAAGTAAGTGGGTTTTTAACTGTCAAATATTCCCTTTTCAAATCATCATGGAGATGATGGCGAAGGAAAATTATAGCTGTAGCGCGGTCCTGGTTGGACGCGTTATTTCCTTCCATAATAGTATGCCCGGGACCTTTAGCTTCCAAATGAAGCTCGGCATCAAGTTCCCAAGAAATATAATTATTTCCTGAGATATCAAGACATGCGAATTCGAGTTTAGTTAAATTTTCCATTGAAGAAAAGTATTCAAAGAAACAACAGCTACCTATACTTCATGTATTTAAGTTACTAAATAATAGCAGCTTGACCATCTAGCGTCGGGAGTGATTCGTGCTGATAACGTGTTATGAAATGAGTCAACCTTTCTATAACTAATTAATTTAAATTTATGTAGGGATGTAGTTGTACTAATATAGAATACTAATTAACTAAGAACTTATTGAAGAGAGAATGAAAGATTGTTATTACTTTCTGTTTTTCTTTCTAAGTTTTCTCCTACACATGAAACCAGACATATAAAAGCTATTTATAGCTTGTAAAGTCGGCATATATAATCTATGTGGCAACATATAACATGCCCAATGATAATGTCCGACATTAGTGCATGTTTCTCTTTACACCGGCTATCTTTGTATGTTTATCTTTACACCTTTCATAAAAAAATATGGATGTTCTAATGGTGGACCATCTTTGCATGTTCACACAACATATACATAATTTAAGGACAATTTTTTATCCGAAAGCACTACAAACTCTAGATTCGGACCCTCCCCAGCATAATCCTCTACCTTTGCGAGGAATTAGGTAGGGAGAAACACCCAATAAAACTACAACCTTTCTAAACAAACAACCAAATAAACAACCCTAAAACAATATCCCCTTTTTCTCTCACAATTTTTTTGTGGGTCCCCTGGGCCCCGCGGAAGCTAGCAAGGGGTCCCGTCATTAGTGTTGGTTATGTGTGTGGTTGTTTTTTATGTTGTTTGTTTAGAATTTTTTATAAAACTAACAGAATCTCCATCGTCATCCATGATGGAGGAATCACCAGAAAAGAACCATAAGTTCCGAAGAAAAACGAAACTCCAATTGCCTTGAGTTTTGGTCAAAATCTGCCGGCCAAAGTCAACGTCCCTTTAACCCCAAAATTTTCTTGGGACTCTATCCCGTTGAGTGAGCCATTACCTAAGATCTGAAATCCTTGCCTGAAACTCTCCACTCGACCAAAATTTATGTTCCCATCTATTCTTCCCTCTTTTCGAAAGTGAAAACCCTAAATCGAAATGATTCCCTTCAAGAAGGAGATGGCAGCCATGTTAATTACAAGACTTCCGGAAGAAATTCAAGTGGAAATCGTTCTGAAATTACCAGTGAGATCAATCTTGTGTTGTAAGTGTGTATGCAAACTCTGGTTTAATCTAATTTCTAGCCCTAGGTTTATCAATGATCATCTTAATCTTAGTATTCAGAATAAGAACAATCATAAGCTCATGTTTACTGATAAGGAATCGGTTACTGGTAAGCCATTGATTTACTCAATAGATTATGGTTCAATTTCATCAACACCAGATTTATCATGTGAGTATATTGGTGAAAAAGCTGTTCTCATGGATTACCCATTTGAATACAAGGAAGGTATGGAAATTAGGATCTTGGGTGCTTGTAATGGTCTGTTTTGCTTTTATATCTCTATTGATGCAGATATTAACATTTGTATTTGGAACCCAACAACTAAATATAAAGAAATACGAGATTGTGATTTTCAAATCAATCCCAAGCATTCTTCTAGAGCCGGGTTTGGTTATGATAGCAAAACTGGAGATTACAAGATGGTAAGAATTGCGGATTTTCAAAAATCCAATTACTGTGAAATTGAGGTATATACATTTGGATTACAACCGTCAAAAACTGTTCATACATTTCCTTACAATTATCCAAGGCATGTAGCATTTGGCGGTGTTTTTCTCAATGGAGCACTTCATTGGATAAGCAATCTGTGGAAGCATGATAATCCCAATAATATAGTCTCTTTTGATATTAGTAATGAGAAACTCATGGACGTGCCATTGCCAGAAAAAAGTATCATGTATCCAGAAGATAGCAACACGAGATTGTTTAAGAAGGTTGGAGTACTGGGAGATTGCCTTAGTTTAGTTTTAGTCGACACGAAGCTGGTTCGAGCTGAAGTTTGGGTAATGCAGGAATATGGAGCGAGAGAATCTTGGGCTAAACTATTCACCACTACTCAAACACCAACCACCCGTTATCCTTTCTGTGTGCCGGTGATGTCACTTAAAAATGGCGAGGTTCTGATGTATACCCATGACGGTTTTGTTTTATGCGACCCAATGAATGAACGAGTTGGGAAGGTGAGCAGTTTTTTTCAGAATAACACATTTCGAGTCCGTATCGATACAATGATGGTGACTCATCCTGAGAGTTATGTCGATAGTCTGGTTTCGCTCAACTAGGGTACTTATGTTAAGAAGCCTAAGAGACAAATATTGAGGTACGTCATCCCATTTTGGACACCCTCTAATCCTTTTTCCTTGTTTATCAGAGCCCTGCAGTTCAGTTAAAAGAAAGTTAAGGTGATAGGTTTCTTATGGCTCTGTGTGGTTTTCATCCTTCAATTTTAATGTTTGAATTTCATTTTGAGCAGCTCGTTGGTATGCAGATACTGTGCAATGGGATTAAGGCTCCCTGTTTCTCCGCGGACAGATTTTAGTTTAATGCAACAGAACAGATTTGCTTGATATGCACTTAGCAAACCCGGTGCTGGTAGCTTTTACCACCGTGAAGTAGCAGTTTCTTTCCATTGTATGAGTTCAAAGAAAATTTATGCTGGTAGATTTTATGGAAATTAGTTGCTTTCTGATTCATCTTGTGTTAATTATAAAATAGCTGTTTCGTTTTATGTACGAGTGCTACTGTTTTTGCAATTAGTTCTTTATTCTGGTTAAATTTGAGAAACCGTTTCTCTGTATGTTTGCTCAAATCTACATTTATTAATTTCAATTTTCCCGTGCTTTCACAGAGATGCCGGATAAAAAATGTTCTGCTGGTGATGGGGGATACGGTCCACTCCATGAAGGTAATGGTGGTTATGGTGGACGCCGTATACCCTGTGTAAGCTGTGGTGGGGGCAGGGAGGATACGGTGGGTGTTGTGAATGTGGTAGGCTGGTAGCAGTGAATATGGTTGTGGTGATAATATTTTGTTGGAAGTAGGGGTTAGTGTTAGAATGATGGTCTGACGTTACATGTTCTGGTTCACATGGTTACTTTGCGCTGGAATTCTTTCTGATTCTCTCGAATTAAATTTTCCTCTTTTGATCCCTGGTTCTACTTAAGTCTTAAAGTTTTCAGAAATGCAAAATGTTGGTTCAATGTGAAAATATGGGGATTTATACTGCTAGTAATAGTCAGTTGCATTCAAAGAAAACTTTAAGTTTCAAGCTGGATCTTTGTGTATTAAGAATCATCAAGTGTTTTTCTTGTTTCAGTTACCATTTACACTACAATATTGAAAATCGTGGTTTACAGAAAACAAATCAGTTTTTGCGCTTTTCCGGTGTAAGTAATTTTTTTCTTTTGTCAGTTCCCCGAATTGGTTATAGGCTTATGGCAGGATTTGCTTTTTGGGTGTTATGAGCCAAGTAAATGCACCATTGACATTATCACATAGAAATCATTCCCGTTCAAGTAGGTTGGTGTTACTGATGTTTGAGAAGTCTAACGGGTCATAAGCATCAATTGGATTCACATCTAACGCGGAGTCGAAGATATCAGTGGCAACAACTTGGCTCACATGAGTCGGGCAACGTCATTGATGAGTAGTGCGTGGCCTCTGACGAGCTTGATATACCGCTGTTGACACAAAAGACTATTCATTCCCATTATGAATTTGAGACGAACCAATAAACGCTTCACATTATTTAGAACTCGATGAGATTACAGGAGAATGTTGCCGATCAAAAAAAAAAAAAAGAAAAAAAAAAAAGGATTTCAGGAGAATGTAACTTGTATCTCACTTTGTATCCTATAACTTACTAGGGAGCGGAGGGTGAAAAAATAAGCCTCAAGGGATCTAGTAAGTATTTGAAAACCTTGGTGGGCCATCAGCTATAGATGCGACTACCCCACTGGCACTGTTTTCCGGATGCCATTAACGACAAAAGCTGAAAAGACGCAAATAATCCAAGCAACGCGAGACTATTCGCCACTCCTTCGTTGGACATTTTCTAAAACATACGCATCGGATTGCTGGTGCGATGGGGTTTAAAAGGGGCAAGCTCCCAGCAGTGGCCTACCTGACCCGTCAGGTCGTGGGGGCTTGGGGGTGCTGCCCCTTAGTAGAGATGCATGCTAAAATCTGAGCCCAACTCAGCTCAACACGTGATTTAGCCAAGCACAGCACAACATGTTATAGTTTTGTGGGCTGTGCTGGGTTAGCCTAATCAGCACAGTAACACAGCACAGCATGCGGGACGGATAAGCACGTGGCCCATCCCAGCACAACACGTCAAGAAAGCACGTCATACTACGTACAAGTACACCATATAACAAGGCACAAGTACACCATATAACAAGGCACAATACACTACATTTTGTGCCCGTAGGCTGTGCTTAGATTTTGACTAGTAAAGCATGTCACATGGCACGCGACTTCGTGTGCAGGGTTGTGCCAGGCCGGCACTGTAGATGGTGGATTTTCGACAAAGGCTAAAATTGTAAAACTATACTCCAGATTCGGCAACCAGATGAGTATTGAGGCTCATGTCTCTCATTAAAACGTGAAAACTCATGCCATAAATCTCTGACTGAGAAGGATGTCTCTCAGAGTACATGTAGATGTGTAGTCTCTCAGCTGAGGCCATGGCACATCTCATGAATACTGAGCAATTTCAGTAATTACTCCGGATCCGGCAATCGGATGAGTATCGAGACTCGGGTCTCTAAGTATGAAAGCTCATGTCATAAACCTTTGATGGAGAAAGTCTCTCAGAGAAGATGTACAATCTCCCAGATGAGATCACGGCACATCTCATACTGTATAGAATCGAAAGATTGGACGGCTCCTAGACAGCATGCCTGCTAGTATAGAGCGAAAACGTCTTCGGGATGCAACCAGGTTTTCCCTGACTATACAAGAGGAATATGACACTCTAGCAAGTTCATATTGCTCAACCCTCAGATGATTAATGCTCCTAGACATGAAGCCCTTCTAGTATAGAGCCATCAGTTAATTATCTTAAGTCGTCTGAATATCCAGCAATATTCTACGAGCCATCGTCTGAATATCCAGCAATATTCTACGAATCATTAATTAATCGCCTGAATATCCAGCAATATTCTGCGATTCTCTGTTATATTTCGTCACTTCAATTCATGGTTCTTCCCAGCAAAATTCCATGGGTTAGTGATAAATATTCAACAAAAAAAAGCATATGAGCATCGAATAAGCCCTGACAAAAATGGTGCAAGTGTGATTAGCAAATAATGCACAGACCAGCATTTTGAATACACGAACAAGCATTTCAAAAAATACAAACAAAAGAGGAACCTATGCAAAATAGGAAGGACAAATAATAATAAAAAAATATTAACAAAAGCGCCAGGGACTGGGCTCACCAGCCGGACAGTCATGCCGTGACCAGTCCCGCGCCCAATTTTATATTTTATCATATTTTTACTATTTTCCTGATCTCATGAAAATCCTCTCGTTCGAGCAAATTTTCATATTTTTCAAAGAAATTATCTAAACCACGTGATTTCATCAAAAATAATAAAATTAGGGAAAGGTGTCATGGGACCGCCGACCGGCCGGTCATGCCTTGGCCGTAGCCGGTCCCACACCTCACGTCCCCATTATTTTATTATTTCTCTCAAATTATGAAAATTCCTTGATTTTATGAATTTTCTCTAAAATCATGAAAATTACCTAATTTCATGTATTTTTTTATCTAAATCACATGATTTTATCAAAAAAATAATAAAATTAGGGAAAGGTGTCATGGGACCGCCGACCGGCCGGTCATTCCTTGGCCGTGGCCGGTCCCACACCTCATGTCCCCATTATTTTGTTATTTCTCTTAAATTATGAATATTCTTTGATTTCATGAATTTTCCCTAAAATTACCTAATTTCATGTATTTTCTCCAAAATCATAGAAAATATTAGAAAAAACTTGTGGGACCGGGCTCTAGCCGGCCGGTCCCACATGCCCATTGTTTTATTATTTGGTGTTTTGTTTCATGATTTCATTAAAACTCCTTGATTTCAACAAAATATCTTGGTTTTCAACAAATCTCCTTGATTTTATGAAAATTATCTAAAATCATCAAAATTTGGTAAAATTGGGAAGAGTGGCTTGGGACCCGTGCCCATTAGCCGGCCGGCCATGCCGTGGCCATTGCCGGTCCCACACTCCCATTCCCTATTTTATATTTTGTTAATTTATGTCTCTCATCTTATGGAAGTTCCCTAATTTTTCCAAACTCTCCAGTTTCATGAAATTTCCCTTAAATCAGAGAAAAATACATAAAATCACATAAAACTAGGAAAATCATGTGGGACCGTGTTCCTTGTTTTATTTATTTTCATCATCTCATGTATTTTTCCCAGTTTCAGCAAAACCATGGATTTTGCATATTTTCTCCAAATGTTGCTCAAACGTGCACCAGAAAATGTCAAAATTCTCAGGACTGAGGCGCGGACATCATGGTGACACGGGCACATCCCCTTGACCGACCAAGGGTGACCCTGAGGCTTGCAAACATCTGGTCCCACATGTTTTAATGATTTTAACCTAATTTTCTCAGTTGCTCATAATAGGTTCAAACTCTTTCCAAACAGTTGGGAGTTTTCTCAAACAACCATCTATTGGTCCCACGGCCACCAAGAGCCGGTCCCATGACCTCTTGGCCGGTCCCTCATATTTTCTACATCAGGTTTCATGATTTTTCGCTCACACGAGCATTATTTCAGTAAATGATTAAACCAGCATTTAATCATTCTTTCACCAACTGGTCCTCAAGAGACTTTGGTATTTTTGCTCATTCGAGCATCTAGACGTTATATGGTGAACCTGTCATCCGATGTAGCCGGCCCCGTTTTGATTTGCAATAAATCATCATTTCATAAAATTAGGGTTTTGAATCCAGAGCTTTGCAGAAACGTGATTCTGAGCAGATTCAAACACTCTGATAATTTTATGTTGATTCCATGATTAATATTTTTATTTATTTTGCTCGACCCAGCAGTCAGTAAATTAAATTAATATTTTATTCGGTCCTGCTACCAATAAATTCATCAAACGAGCAATATTTGCTCACACTGGCAATATTTGCTCGAACCGGCAATATTCACTCATACTAGCAATATTTTCCCAGATCAAATAATATTGGTTCAACTATCAATATTCGACAATTCAGCAATATAATTTGCTCGTTTTAGGTTATAATGATACCTCGTCTCAGCAAACATACATTTAATTCATGAGTTTCGGAGCATTTGCTAAAACGTGTTCAACTCAGCACTACATGGACTCATCGTCCCACAAAGTCAGCAACTGACTCCACAATCAAGATATTTCAATTGTGTCACATGGGGGATATTAACTAGGGTTTTGGTCTGGCGGTCTACGACACGTGTGTTCACCCACGATGAGAATGTGAGCAAGTCGTGAAATCAGTTGGAAGAGTCAGCAAAGTAGTGGGTGGAAAATTAACCAAATCCCCGCACGATGAGTAATTGGTTTAACACGATTTCCCACTTCCCCACTCTGTAATTCCAGCAACTGTCACACTTCATGGGATCATGGTGTTTTCAACTCCGACATTATAAAATGTCTCTGAATCCTGGCTGAAACGACAACAATTCGAAGAGTTTTCAAACATTTGAACAACAATCGCCTAAATGATCAATTTCTTATCAAAGTTCATACAGAAAATCTTTCGTCTACACGAACTCACAGAAATCACTCTCAATCAGGAAAAACTCAATCATTCAGAGCATTTTCACGCTGAATTCACAACACACCTATAATCTCAGATCACCATTGATCTCACACATTTCTCAGCTTCCCTCCTACAGATCAACCCATCCTCTCTTGTGACCGAATCGACTCTGGAATGACCATTGTTCTTGGTTTAGGCCGGGGTCTTACAGATTGATCTCTCGAACTTAAAGAACTCCCTTCTTGCAGTGCATATGTGTGAGGTTCAACATTTCGCTCGGTTCAAGGAGTCTCCACATGGTCGACTCTTCAATTTCGTAAAAACCAGCAAATCGTTTTTCCCCATCTACAGATTGGTGACCACAGTGGGAGGTTAATCTCTCGGTTGAAATCTCACGGTTTCGCAAGGATGGTCGGTCTTAGGAATAACTCAAAAGCTTCAGATCCCAACCAGAATCTCTCGAACGGTAATGTCACTCACACTCCTTCGAAAAATTCTGGTTACAATGAATTATCATATTTTACAACTCCATTTATCTCCGTTGAACCAATGAATGGATAAACCCCAAGCTTGGCTGAATTGGCACGAAGACAAGAAGACTTGTCAAGGAACGTGGACCGGCTGAAGAGGGTGATCGATAACCTGTTCACTTGTCTGGTACACGTGACGAGGATTTTAGGAGCAGAGATGGCGGAACCTCCAAATCCCTCAACTGATGATCCTCCTCAGACCAACAGTTTTACCACATATGAGAATCCAGTAGAACATGAAGTTGCACATTTGATCGAAAATTTATGTGAACTCCTACACTTCTCCAAAGATCAGCGCACAAACACATTTGCTGCACTCAGCCGGATATCATTTGACATGCAAATAATTTCACCAATGCCAGCAGTTGAAGAAGTATATTTGGTGTCTGGACATTCGATCGACAACATCACTTTTGGAGAAGAATATCGCATGGAAGACGAAGGACACAATCGGGCGCTATACGTGACTGGTTTCATCAAAGGCACCGAATTTAGAAGAGCTCTCGTAGACACCGGTGCTTCCACGAACATTGTCACCATGAAGACTCTTAGGATGGCCAGATTCCCACAAGATAAAATCATATGCCATCCCATTCTAATGACACGATTTGAAGGAAGCCAAAGTCATACATATGGATATGCGTACATAGATTTGAGGGTGGGCCCAATTCAGTTGAAGGTGAAATTTTATGTGATCGAGCAAGAACCTGAATATCACATGATACTTGGATGACCATGGCTCCATGACAACAAGTTGGTTCCCTCAACCTACCACCAATGCATGAAGGCCTTACCCAATAACAAAATCGTTCGCATAGATGCTTCATCATCTCCTTACGCTCTGTCCTACGATGTTGAGTTTATTGAATCCCAGAGGAGCGTCCTTGAGCCTCCTAAGAAAATCTACACTACTCCACTTCCAAGTTGGAGGACGATTGAAGTATCTGTTGATGACGCGTCATCATCACCTTCATAGGCAGGACCGGTCAAGTCGCCTGCTACGCCAATCAAACGCCGAAAAGATAAGATCACAATCCCAGGATACAATTTTATGACCACTCATGATGCAGAAGGAAGGGTCATCTACCGGCGACGCAAATATTAGCAATTAATAGGGGAGATTAATTAAGAGTCTCCCCACACTGATGAATCGTGTCAGAACGAACAATTACATGAGGAGGAAGTTCAGGAAGCTCCACAACAGTTGCAAGCTGGAACGAATTCTACTACTGATGATCTTGAAACGGTTAACATCAGCATAGAGGAAGATCCAAGACCAATCTTGATCAGTTCTGCACTATCACCGGAAGAACGGGAAGGCCTAGTAGAGCTATTGAAGGAGTATTGAGATATTTTTGCTTGGACGTATGAAGAAATACCTGTCCTGGATGACAAACTGGTCACTCCCCGCCTACATATCATCCCCAGCTCCAAAGCTGTCAAACAACCGCCTAGGCAGTTCAGGCATGAGGTCGAGGAGCAAATCAAGGTCGAAATTCAAAAATTGATGGTCGCAGGATTCATCAAGCCTATCCAACATCCAACATGGCTAGCTAATGTTGTTCCAATTAATAAGAAAAATGGTCAAATCAGATGTTGTGTAGATTTCGGAAACTTGAATAAATGCTGCCCGAAGGATGACTTTCCTTTACCCAAAATTGATATGCTCGTTGATGCGACCAGTAGCCACCGATATGTTCTCGTTCATGGATGGTTACAACGGATATAACCAAATCAAGATGTTCGAACACGATGCTGCCAAGACCGCGTTCCGTACTCCCATTGGGAATTTTTATTACACTGTGATGCCCTTTGGATTGAAAAATGAAGGTGCCACCTACCAACGAGCCATGACGGCAATATTTCATGATATGATGCACAAGAAAGTAGAAGACTATGTCGACGATGTCGTGGTGAAATCAAAAGCTCAAGCATCCCACTTAGAAGTTCTGAGACAAGTCTTCGAAATATGCAGAGAATACAAGTTAAAGATGAACCCTCTAAAATGGTCTTTTGGGGTTTCTTCTGGAAAGTTTCTAGGATTCTTGGTCACTGCCGAAGGGATCAAAGTCGATCCAGAAAAAGAAACGTCAATCTCCACCATGCCTCATCCACGTACTGTGAAGGAACTGCAGATCTTCATGGGTAAGGTGAATTACATCAAACGATTCATACCAGGATTGGTTTAACTTATTGCTTCGTTCACCCCTCTGTTGAAGAAAGGAGCAAGATTTACCTGGACAGACATTCAACATGAAGCATTTCAGAAGATACAACATATACTTTTATCACCTGCAGTCATGAGATCTCCATTGCAGGGACGACCATTGATACTGCACACAGATTACAGTGACATCGCTATAGGAGCACTGCTAGCTCAAGAAGATGAAGAAGGTGTCGAACATCCAATTTATTATTACATCCGAACTATAAAGGATGCTCATCTCAGATACCCGAAAGATGAAAGAACATGCATGGTGTTAGCTCATGCAATGCAGAGATTCAAGCAGTATTTACTATCCAACAAAGTTGTGCTTGTATCCAAAGTTGATCCCATAAAGTTTTTACTCTCAAAGCTCGCTCTGATGGGAAGACCTACAAAGTGGTTGTTGCAGATGTCAGAATTCGACATAGTATGTGTCTCCCAAAAAGAAATCAAGGGTCAAGCAGTAGAAGATTTGTTGGATGCCTTTCCGGGAGAGGATTCCACAACATTGCAAGATGACGTACCAAGAGAGCTTCTAGAAATCTCAGTCGTTAAAGAGGAAACATGGTTGATGTACTTTGATGGATCCGCCACTCCTAGCAATGATACTGTAGGAGCGGACATAGTCTTGGTCTCTCCATCAGGAGAAGTATTCTCACATTCATTCATGTTGGATTTCCACTATACAAATAATTCATCTGAATATGAAGCCTTCTTTCTAGGATTATCCTTAGCTAAACAAGTAGGAGCAATGCATCTGGAGATCAGAGGAGATTCAAAGTTGCTGGTCAATCAAATGAATGGGATATATTCTCTCAAGGAGATAACGCTTGCCCCATTTAGGGATGAAGCACAACGACTCCTGACTCATTTTGCCGATGCGACCAACACCCACACCGGACGGACCAATAATAGTCATGATGATTGCTTAGCAACCCTTGCCTCCAAGTTGCAATTCGAAGGGTCAGAGAAAGCCATCATAGTGCAGAGACGAGCCGTATCATCCACATGGCTCAATCAAACTGAAGATACTCCAGCAAGTGACTAGAGAGCACTTATTGTTCAATAGCTAAGCAGTTCCGTTACAAAAGGAACAATCAGTCTCAAAGAATTGAAGAACTTCTTCCTACTCCATGGGGCGTTGTATCATCGCAACCCCGATGCTTCTTTGTCATGATGCCTTGGATATGAAGAAGCCATAGAAAAACTTGAAAGTGTACATCAAGAATTATGTGGGCAGACTCTAGTAATAACACTTTACAGAAGACTTCAAAGTCTTGGGTATTACTGGCCCTCCATGGAAGCACATTCAAGGGCTCTATAGGGAGCTTGTCCTGATTGTCAGACGCCACCTCACCATTTGGAAGTCTTGACACTCCAACATATCGGGGACTGGAGACAACCTTATATCAAATACCTTCGAGACAACAAGTCGCCACCGGAAAAGAAAGATGCAATCAAGATCATACAAAGATCTAAGAGATTTGTCTTTCTTGATGGAATCTTATACTGCAAGAGTTTCGGAGGAGACTTGTTGAGATGTTTAGACAAAGATGAAGTTCTGATAATCCTGAAGGAAACACATGAAGGAGAACATCAAGGAAAAAAGAAATTGTTTCTTCAGATTCATGAGAAATATTACTGGCTGACTATGAAAGACGATACAGCCGCCTATGTTCAGAAGTGTCACCAATGCCAGGTCCACGGTAACCTTATTCATACCCCCTGTGTTCCATTACATTCTTGAATAGTCCATGGCCTCTCTATAACTGGGGACTTGATATCATCGGAAATATCAATCCGGCATCCTCAAAGCAACATGAATACATCATCACGGCTACTGAGTATTTCATCAAGTGGGTCGAAGCAATCCCACTTAGAGGTACTACAGGGGTAACTGTTGCAGCCTTCATCAAAGAACACATAATATATAGGTTTGGCATCCCTAAGCAAATCATCATAGATAATGGAACTCTTTTTGACAACAAGGATGTTGAGAAATTGCTCAAAGAATACGGAATCAAACAAATCTTCTCCACACCATATTACCCCCAAGGGAACGGACAAGCGGAGAGCACCAACAAAACTTTGATCCGTATTATCAGTCGAACGATTCATGACAATCCAAGATTGTGGCATGAGAAAATTTCCATGTCCTTGTGGGCTTACATAACTGCACCAAGGAGCTCAATCGGAACGTCACCATATTCGCTCGTCTATGGGGCTGATGCCATACTCCCCCGGCTGAGATAAAAGTTCCTTCAGCAAGAATTGCAGCATCTAGTGGAATACAATGGAATGAAGCTGAAGTGTCCAAATCGAGATTTGATGAACTAGACATGCTCGAATCAAGGAGAACTAAAGTGTAAAAATATGTAGAAGCCTACAAACAGAGGATATCCAGAGCTTACAACAAAATGGTAAAACCTCGAACTTTCCAAGTAGGAGATTTGGTATTGAAGATGGCAAAGCACATTCAACAAGATATGTTCGCTCCCAAATTCTCTCCGAAATGGGAAGGACCGTATGTTATCACCAAATTAGTGTCTAGCGGATACTACAAAATTTTAGCAATCAATGGAGGAAGGGAAGGAAATATTATCAATGGTAAATGGCTCAAAGCCTATTATGCTTGATCAACAGCAGACAATTAATCTTTTATTCAAATACATCTCAAATGTAATTTATTTTCTTCAGAGAGCATGCAAGATGCTCGTTTGTTCACCAAACATTCATCAATTGAACAAATTTCTAGACTATTCTACCTCATCAGAAACCTACCTTTTAATTATCCTAATTTCTCAGAGAAAACCATCCAGCAATGGATAATCCCTATAAGAAACTCTGTCAAGTTTCTTCTAAAAAATCCTAGTCTTTTCCCTCAAATCCTCAACAGCTTTCTTAACCCTTGACGACTCCAAAGCTAGAATCTTATCATCCTCCAATAAAGCAGTAGTCATGGAAATTGCATCAGCAGCCTCCGCCGCTTTATGAATCTTGATTATCTCAAGCCGATGACGGATCCAACCTACATTGAATCGCAATATCTCACAGTTGGAAATTATTTCATCCCACTTGTGAAGTTCCTGATTCTTGACATCCCGCAAGTTCATTTGGTTCATCTCTTCGATGATTGGAAGCAACCCTGCAACTGTGGTCAAGAGGGTTGGTGGAAAACCTTTCCACACTTTTGTAGTAGCAATGTGCCTATAATTTTTCCAGATCTTAGTATACAGAGGCACATGACACTTGGGAATGACGAATCCACCGACTACTTCATTGTCCGGTAAAGTATTGATCAAGGGAGCTTCAAACAATAGTCTAGCCGTCAGGTATTCACGAGCATGAACACTATCTTCTGTCTCCATGGATTCTGCAGAGTCTTCACATGCATGATTGCTACTATCTTCAACCTCAATCACGGTCACGGAATTTCTGCTCCTTCTCCTTCTGGCGTCAACAACGACGCGGAAATCCGCCTGCGATGGGACGGGGAAACATTTAATTTCGCCAAATTGAGCATAACGAAAGTTCAAGAAGTTATGGAGACACTTACAGATGATCCAGCCTCAGCATAAGCCGACCTGTACCGGGCAGGGGTTCTAACAGTCCGCCTAGGTCTTGGGTTGTGAGAGGAAGAATTCTTCTGGTTATCCTACACCAAATAAATTCCTTACGGTCAATAACCTCGATCAAACAGAGACAGAAAAGATGTATAACTTACCAAGGTGGGATTTTCTACTCCATGCTTCGAATGAAGTCCGTTTTGAGAAGAAGTATTATCAATAGACATGGTGTGAGACGTGTGGCAAATGAAATTTCTTCTGTGATGAAACTAACTTAAGTATGGAGGAAGTAATTGCGCAAGTGGTAAACCCTAAACCTTGAAGATATATACAAGATACGTCAGACACTTATCTCCGATTCAGTTGCAAGTTTTGCTGAAACCCTAAGTCTTGAACAAAGTCAAACTGGGGACGCAGAGTGAAATTAGTTCACTTGGTGTAGTACCATAATATCGCCACAACGATATTCTCGTGATAAGAACGACATTTCCACGAGAATGTTGAATACTCCCACTACAAGAATGACATCTTTCACGAGAGCGTCGTGAGAATTCTCCAACGAAATTTGGTGAGCAACATGAGAAAGCATCAAGATAGTTGACAATTGAAGAAGCATGATAAAGAATGTTGTTTCACGAGGATTACGAAAGATGGCGAAAATAAACAATGTAACTGCCACGATGAGATCGTGAGAATAGATCCGAAAGAAGGGGAAAGCTTAGTTTGTCTTCCATTATGTAATTTCCTATATAAGGAGATCAGGTAAGTCCAGAGGAGGATGATGTATTTTTTAGAGTTGAGAAAATCTTGAGGAGAGAGAAACTCGAGAAAAGAAAGTTGTAATTCGAGTTTGAATATTTTCGTAAACATTTCTGAGATCTAAATAATAAAAGTGTCGTTTAATTCTTTAATCTTCAACTAGTTTCACTTAGATTTTTATAGGATCTTAATAGGGGTGTAGTGTGGGAAAT
This sequence comes from Papaver bracteatum, assembly GCA_023529315.1. Taxonomy (NCBI): domain Eukaryota; kingdom Viridiplantae; phylum Streptophyta; class Magnoliopsida; order Ranunculales; family Papaveraceae; genus Papaver; species Papaver bracteatum. The sequence continues at coordinate 137,960 of JAJJWX010002335.1, forward strand.
CCTGCTACTACATTTTGGCGCCAACTAAGGGGAACGTTGAATTAGCAAAATCGAAGAAAAAGTAAAAAAGAAGACAGGAATTATTCAAGATCAAGGAAACTTTGAAGAAGATTGGTGAAATATTCAGAATAAAAATGATTAGAATTAAAGAAAATTGTAGGAAATTGAAGTATGAATTAGTGTCAAGAGAAATGATCGATAAATTTCATGAAAATATTAAGGGGAGGATACATAAACGTGATTTTGAAGGGAGAAAAATTATGATGGTAGAGAAAACGCCATTATTAAAGAATTGGGAAAAGCAGGAAATTACATTTACAGCAACAGAAGTTTTAGAAGAAAATCTATATCATACATCTCCTTTGGTGATTACGGACTTCGATACCAATAAGGAAGGAAAAGTCAATAAAATCTGTAGAAAAATGGGCTATAAATAGAACTCTAGTTGACACAGGAAGTTCTGTGGATATAATGTTCTATCATGCTTTTAAGAAAATGGGGTATAAGGATGAAGAAATGTCTATTTCATCATATCATATTCATGGTTTCGGAAAATCTATAACAAAACCAAGAGGAGAAATAATAGTACGATTACCACTTGGAGAAATTGAAACACAAGTAACACTATACGTGGTGGATATGGAATCACCATACAACATGATATTGGGAAGACCGTGGATACACGCGATTAAAGCTGTAGCGTCAACCTTACATCAACGCATCAAATTCCCTATGCCTAGCGGAATTGGGGAAATTAAAGAAGATACATATCTTGCGAAGACATGCTATCAAATTGAAGTAAAAAATTGTGAAGAACGTCCTAAGCAGCGAAAAGCTCGCAGAAAATTGATGAGAGAAACAAGAAAAGAAGAAGAATTTAAAATTTACATGATAAGAGCAAAAGAGGGAAAAGGGATACCCAATGAATTTTCGCGAGAAGGAGATGAACGTGCGAGAATCATAAAAACACCAGCACAGAAGCTAGTTCTCAAATTTGAACCAACAAAAGAAGTAAATGTTGGGAGTGAAGAAGAACCTAAAATACTGAAAATTGGGACTAGAATGGAGATAGACGAGGAAGAAAGAACTATAAATCTTTTGCGAGAATACAAAGACATTTTCGCGTGGAGCATGGATGAAATGCCAGGGATAGATCCATCGGTAGCATGTCATAAATTAGAAATCAACAAAAATGTAAGGCAGTTCAAGCAAAGAATAAGAAAAATCGCAACAACATACCATTCTCAGATAGAAGAAGAATTACAGAAGATGCTTGATGCAGGAATAATAAGGCAAGAAAAGTATCCAGAGTGGATTGCAAATATGGTGGTGGTCCCAAAGAAGAATAAAGGAATAAGAATTTGCATAGATTTTACCGATTTAAATAAAGCTTGTCCTAAAAATAGTTTTCCACTACCAGATATTCCTCAAATGGTTGAGTGAAGCGGAAATGCAAGAATATCTTCGTTAGATGGATATAAAGGATACAACCAAATCCCTATATATTTGAAGAAGATCAAGAACATCTTGCATTTTTTGCTCCAAGAGGGTAATATTGTTATACAAAAATGCCCTTTGGATTACGAAATGCTGGTGCAACATACCAAAGAATGGTGGAGAAGGTATTTGCAAAGTGGATCCACAAAACACTGGAGGTATATGTAGATGATATGTTAATCAAGAGCAAGGAAGCTGAAGATCATGTACAAGACTTGAAGGAGATTTTTGAACAAATGCGGCAATTTAATATCAAAGTAAATCCTGACAAGTGTACATTTGGAGTGACTTCAGGAAAGTTTCTGGGGTATATTGTATCAAAGGAAGGAATACAAATTGATCCAGAAAAAGTGCAAGCGATTCGCGATATGCCCACACCAGCTACAGTAAAAGATGTGCAAAAATTGAATGGCCTGTTAGCCTCGTTAGGAAGATTCATCTCGCGATCCTCTGATAAATGCAAGCATTTTTTCGATATACTCAAAAAGGGAACAAAATTCAGATGGACAGATGAATGTGAGAAGGCCTTTCAGGGAATAAAAGAGCATTTAATGGATATAACCATTTTACGAAAGCTGAACCAGGAGAAGAGTTATTAATTTATCTCGCGACAACGGCATATGCGCTAAGTGCGGTATTCTTTGCGAGTAGATCTTTGGGATAGAGAAACCAATTTACTATATTAGTAAAACATTCAATTCAAATGAGAGAAAAATTATTCAAAGATTGAGAAATTAATCCTAGCATTGGTACATGCAACTTTCAAGCTTCGCATTTACTTTCAAGCACATAAGGTCAAGGTGTTAACAAAAATGCCAATTGAATCGGTAATGAAGAATTCAAAAAGATCAGGAAGAGTAGAAAGATGGAATGCACAAGTGGGACATTTCGATATCAAATATGAAATTCTATCTTCGCCAAAATCCCAAGTCATCGCAAATTTCTTAGCTGAATTTCCTTTGGAAAATGACGAAGTTGTGGAAGAAATGATGGAGGCAGAAGAAGAACATGGAGATCCAAAAGAATTATTGACAGAACCCAATAGATGGGAGATATTAGTGGATGGATCATCTAATGGAGAAGGAAATGGGATTGGAGTTGTTTTTATTTCACCAGAAGGAGAAAAAACAGCTTTCTCATTTAGGTTAGAATTTACATCCACTAATAATGAGACAGAATATGAGGTTGTTATCCATGCTTTGAAATTTGCAATAGAAATGAAGTTGGAAAATGCTAGAATCACAAGCGATTCTCAATTGGTTATTCGTCAAATAACTGGAGAATATATAACAAATGAACCTTCTTTAAAGAAATACAAGAGACTCGTGGAAGAATTATCTGCGAGAATTCCAAAGATAAAATGGAGGCACATATCAAGGAAAGATAACCGGCTTGCGGACGCTTTTGCCTTCATATCTAGCATGATGACAAACCCACTTGCGAGATGCATAAAAATTCAAACACTCTTATTACCTTCAGTAAATAAAGAAGACGAAGATGTGGATGGGAATTCCGTCGAAATTGACGAAGAAGGAGAGAAAGATGTGATGATTGTAGAAAATGGCGAAATAGAAGCAAAAGAGAGAAACAAAGATTGGCGAGCGGAACTTCTTTCTTATTTGGCGAAAGGAGAAACTCCAAGAAATAGACTGGAGGCACACAAGCTAAGAAGCATGGAAACTAATTATGAGTTAAGAGACGGAGTGTTATATCGCAGATCTTTTAATGGACCATCGCTAAGATGTTTGACAAGGGAGGAAGGAGAAAAGGTGTTAAAAATGCTGCACAGCGGAGATACTGGTAATCATAGAGGAGGTATATCTTTGGCATATAGAACGAAGATGCAAGGGTATTACTGGCCTTACATGCATGAAGATGCGAAACAATATTCAAGGCGTTGTGAAGAATGTCAGCGATTTGGAAAAAAGATACATGCACCAGGAGCACCACTATCATCCTCAACAAGTGTATGGCCCTTTAGAAAATGGGGATTAGATATTGTGGGACCATTTGTGCCTGGCTCTGGACAAAGGATATTCCTCATTGTGGCTACAGATTATTTCACAAAATGGGGAGAAGTAAAAGCAGTACAACATATTCGTGATAAAGATATTTTCACATTCATATTCGAGAATATCATCTGCAGATTTGGAATACCAGCACAGTTGATGTCTGATAATGGAAAGCAGTTTGAAGGACAAAACATAGAATTACTACTCAATGCATTTAAGATAAAGTGTGGAAAATATACTCCTTTATACCCACAAGCAAATGGTCAAGCTGAGGCAACTAATAAAACGATCGCAGATATTCTGAAAAAGAAATTAGAAGGGTATCACAAATCATGGTGTGAGCAAGTACATAATGCAATATGGGCCTACAACACCACTAGAAGAGAGGCTACTGGAATGTCACCCTTTTGTTTAACATATGGGGTTGAAGTCAGTATTACCAATGAAGTTGCTATTCCTACAACAAAAGAGAAGCGTGGGAAAGGAATTTAAGTCTTTGGTATGATTTTACATAAACTAGATGAATTGGAAGAAAAAATGGAGAAGACTCTACATCATATGGAAAACTACCAGTGAAGGTTAGCTCGCGAATACAACAAACGTGTCAAAAAACGAGAATTCCAAATTGGTGATTTAGTTCTGCGAGAGACACCGAGATATCAGCGAGAGAATGGTGGAAAATTGGCGAAAAAATGGGACGGACCTTACTTAATTAAATAAATAATTGGAAATGGGGCATACAAATTAATGGATCCTGAAGGAAGAGATGTTGGACAACGACTTGATAGACCATGGAATAGACTATTTTTGAAAAGGTATTATCAGTGACAAATACTAAAAGGTAAGAAATATTGGCATAATTAAAGGTTATTATCAGTGACTATTTTTATTTTAAAGATTACAAGAGCAATATCGCGAGAAACGCGAATGAAATTTCGCAGAGATTAAGAGAATGGGACAAACCTTTATGGCGTGCAACTTAGTTCGCGAGTACAATTTCGTAAGAGGCAAATGTAAGACCTACAAGCACGTTATAAAGGGGGTATCTCTTTATATGATTCAGGGATAAGGTTATACCGCTACTGGAACCTGAGTCATACAGATGTAGGGGTTAAAGAAAACCTATCCGGGAGAGAGATCTTGGATTTCCAGCTTTATAAGGTTATACCCTGGTTGGACGAGTATGATCAAGGCGCCGAGGTACACGATTTAGCCAAGGATGCCCGGGACGGACGAACCTACCCTGGCCATCTTTGGTAAGTCTTGGCTACAATGCACTTGGCCTGAAGAAAACCCCACCTAGGGTGCAGTCTTGTAACTATAAGCCATATAGGCATAAAGGACAAGAGGCTGCGAAAACAACTGGTTGTTGGTAAATATGGATGGGAGGAGCTAGTCTTGTATGGCCGATGTGCCCTCCTTGAAGGGGCATCCAGGGGGAAGATAACGGCGGCACCCTCCATTAGGGAGCTGATAAGTGTCTTAAGACGGCAATGTCATGGGGCTCTAAGATCGCAAGATCATTTAGGCCTGTCATATTGTCGCATAAATTATACAGAGGAAAAAAAGCCATAAGAGAAAAAAGTTAAGATGAGGTCAAGGGGTTTTTACATGCAAATGTGAAGACGTCCTGCGATTTCATCGCAAGACGGCAATGTCACGAGGCTTTGTTTTCGCGAGAAAACTTAGACTCGTCATATTGTCGCAATATAATAAAGAAATATATATAAGGCAAGATCAATGGGTCAATACATGAAAGTGTAAAGACGTCCTGCGATTTTGTCGCAAAAAGAAAAAATTGGCAAAATAAGACCTTTAATTAGGAAGGCAAAATAAGACCAATAGAATAATCTCAAAAATTAATTCTTCTTTGTTAAGCATGCAGGGAAGATTTCTTTATCACAAGAAACAAGTTGAATTCAACAAGTCTCAAGAAATTTAATGAGGAGGCAAGCAAGGGAATAAATATGTAGGATTTCATTAAGTTTCTTGAGAATATTATAGTTCAAAAAAGGTTATATCATTTGCGAGAAATAAGAAGAAAAAAGAAATTAAAAATAGAACTCAAGCTTCAAGCGGTAGTCTACTTGATTTAGAATTGTCAGGATTGTTATCATCACCAATATTTCTTTCATCGCGAACATCATCGCCAGAGTTCTTTTTGTTACGATCTTCTCCTTCTTTTAGAGGGTTTTCTTCTTTTCCTTGATCATCTTCTTCTTCAGCGTCTTCTTCAACATCTCCTTCAGAAGACGGATATTCTAAATCTTTATCCATAGGAAGAGGGACTTCATCATCGTCAACTTTCAAAGGTAGAACGGATATAGGAGAAAGAGAGTTGGAGATCAAAATTTCACTAAGATGAACTTGGCGAAGGAAACCTTTGTCACGATTTATGATCTCTATATTCTTGAAATACTCAAGATAATCAAGTCTTCTTTCTTCTTTATCACGAATTTCTAAAAGGTTGAGAAGAAGAGTCTTGTTTTCTTTGCGAACACTGTCTAGCTCCTTAGTAAGATTGGTGATAGTAGAATGAAGGCTTTTTTCAGATTCTGCGAGCAACAAAATAATGAAAGGTTATAGAAATAAATATATCGTGAGAATATCAACAAGTGAAATATAACATAAATTGTGACAAGGGAAATCAACAAGTGAGGCAGTCATAATTGACTACCTTCTTTTTGCGAAGTTAAGTTTTGGATTAATGAAAAGAGGCAGTTCTCCCATTGGTTCATAGCATCATCAAATTTGTCGCCAACTATGCCTTTTACACGATATTTCATGTTCTCTTCTTTGGTGCGTAAATATGAATTTTCTTTTGACAATGAGGAATGAGACTCCTTTAGTTGGGAATATTCATCTCGAAGCTTGCTGGCATTCAAACTAAGAGTTAGTCTACCCTTGATAAGTTTGTCTATTTCAATGGCAGATGATTCAGTTACTTCGTCAAGTTTATTTTTAAGAGAGCGGAGAGACTGCTTTTGGTCATCACATATCCCTTGAAGATTGTTTACTTTCTGCGAGGAGATCGCCAACAATCTTGATAATTTGTGTTTCTCTTGAGATAAAGTTCTATTCTTGTCTGACAAAGATTCTATAGACAAATTAGTCTTGGATAACGAATATGAGAGGCGAGTAACCTCGTTGTTTAGAAAACTGTGATTTTGCAATAATTGATTATTCTCATTTGTGAGATTTCTTATTTGATCAACTGAATACGTATAAAGATTATCTAATCTACTATGCGGTCCATCCAAAAATCTCTTTCAATGCGAGCTTCATCAGCTATGGTTTCAGATTTAAGTTTTTCGATGAAACGATTTCGGTTGGAAACTAATATATAAACCAAGAATTTAAAGGGAGGATTAAGTACGAAGAATATGGAAATAGAATAAAAAGATAAAAGGACAGAGGAAAAAAGAAGCTTACTTTTTAGCTCATCAATCTTTCTAGCGAGATTCTCGCGATCCAAAGATCAGGAGTTATTGAGCTTGTGGTTTAGAGTTTCACATTCAGAAGTCTTATCTTGAAGACTTTTTCTCAAAGTAGCATTTTCATTCTCTAGAGAAGCTCGTGAAACAGAATTGTCTGAGCCAAAATATTTGAGCAGAGTTTCGCAAACTCCGCTTTGGAGAGAATCAGTAGAAGAATCTCTAGCATTATTTAGAATGTTAGATAAAATTTTGAAAGAAACATCAATTCCTGCGATGGTCTCATTTGATGAAGGAAGGGATGTAGAAGGTGAAATAGAGGAAGTGAGGACAAGTTGATGATTTGAGTCATTAGCAATGGTTGTATCATCGAAGGAGGAGTTTTCGGGAAAGTAACATTTGGAGAAAGTAAAGGGCTAGGGAGTTTCAGGTATGATGGGTTCTGCAATTTGAATTGGTGAAGGACCAGTAGAGGCAGTGGTAGTGAAAGCGAGCTTCTCGCCAGAAGAAGGAGGAAGATCAGATTGCATAGGTGTAGGTGAAGCTTTCGCAGATATTAAGGGAGGAATGACGAAATTACTTCCAAAGGTCTTATTTAATTGGCGAGATCTTTTAGGAGGATTAGCATTACCCTCGTCATTCTGCAAACAATAATCTAGATAAAAACAGAGGCAACAATATTGTTATTAAGAAATAGAATGTGTTTCTTACTACCTTATTTCTCGCAGAATTTTCTTTCCTTTTTCCAGTCGGCCTCTTATGAATAATAGGTTTTTGAGTCGAGGATTGGGAAATAGATGCAGCTCCGCTGAAGAGTACATAATATGGGGTTATAAAGAATTAAGTAAGAGAAGATCGAAGAATATAAATAAAAAGTTTGATCTAAGAAAATACCATGATCAAAAATATACCTCGAGGACTCCATTAATATAGTAGCAGAAGAATGAGAAGGAGAAGAAGTTGCAGAACAAAAAGAAAAGAAACTAAGTAAAGAAGAAAGAGAGTTAAGAGAAGAAAACTAGAAATGAAATTCGACTCTTCCTTTTATAGGCAAAGAATGGAGTAAATTATGTAAGACGTGTCAATACAAAAGGACAGATTTACAACACGTGTTAACAAGGAAAGTTGAATTAGCGGAATATTTCCGGAGAAAAAAGTTCAGATATTCTTGCGATAGTTAAGGATTCTCATGATCGTTTATTCTTCGCAGAAAAGACATGAGAAGAGGCAATATGTAGTACCAGAATATCGCCACAACGATATTCTCGTGATAAGAGCGACATTTCCACGAGAAGGTTGAATACTCCCACTACAAGAATGACATCTTTCACGAGAGCGTCGTGAGAATTCTCCAACGAAATTTGGTGAGCAACGTGAGAAAGCATCAAGATAGTTGACAATTGAAGAAGCATGATAAAAGAATGTTGTTTCACGAGGATTACGAAAGATAGCGAAAATAAACAATGTAACTGCCACGATGAGATCGCAGAATAGATCCGAAAGAAGGGGAAAGCTTAGCTGTCTTCCATTATGTAATTTCCTATATAAGGAGATTAGGTAAGTCCAGAGGAGGATGATGTATTTTTTAGAGTTGAGAAAATCTTGAGAGAGAAACTCTCAGAAAAGAAAGTTGTAATTCGAGTTTGAATATTTTCTATAAACATTTCTGAGATCTAAATAATAAAAGTGTCGTTTAATTCTTTAATCTTCAACTAGTTTCACTTAGATTTTTATAGGATCTTAATAGGGGTGTAGTGTGGGAAATCCTGCTACTACACTTGGGACTGACCGAAGTCAGTCATGATCAGCAAGGCACACGGCCTCATGTGCTATACGGTTATGATTTGGTATTTTCGTGAAATGAAGAACCACAAGAGTTAAGGGAGATTATAATGGGTCCGGAATTAAAGATTTGCTTAATTCGATCAAGAAGAACTCACATTAATAAAAATATCTCATTTAGAAGGAAAACCTAACTACTTCAATAAGATGGTTTGAATGAAGACATCTACTATGGAAATTGAAAGTATTCAAATACTAAAAGAGAAAAGAGAATCAAAAGTAACGCTACTCGTCATATTCATCATCACTGTCCTTCTCAGAGTCTTCATTGCTATCCTTCTCAGAATCTTCTTCTTCAGAGTCACTGTCACAATTCTTGGTGATGGCTGGATGAGCATAAAAATCATCATCTGAATATGAATCTTCTTCCGATTCATCTTTCGTGGACTTCCGGTACTCTTTTTCACATCGATCAGGCCAAATCTTGTGCTATGGTACCTCCCATTTGTCTTCATCAGAATCATAAGTATCAGAGTCAGCAGGCCTCCCGTCCAAGAATTGAGGTTTCTCCTCAGCTCTTTGCATTCTGCGCCGGATTCGATCCTTTTCATGCTGACGAGCTTCTTTTGCATCATCTTCAGCTTTCCTTTTCCTGAGTTCAGCAAAGGTGACCCTTCATTCTTTCAAGGGTATGATAGGCTTTGCTCCTTCATTACAAATTGCCTTGGCTCTCAATTTAGCTACAGAAGCTTAGGGGGCTTCGTCAGAAGAACTACTGCTGGAAGTCGGCATTTTCTGAAAAACTAGGAACACGGAATTATCAACATGATAAATTCATCGACAAAACGGTAATTCTTGAATCCTACCTTTTTCAATTTCACTAACAATAGTGATTGTGCCACAAGAGTTAGCACACAAAATTAGTTCGTTTCTTGAAACCTGCAGTAACAAACGGAACTTTATTAGTTGATAAAAAATGATTTTCTCATAAAATCATAGACATAATTTTCATAATGTAAACATTCACTCAACTGACCTATGAAATTTACAACAAGACATTATTTCATCATAAATAAATTGTCTAGTTTCAAAGGTTGCTCAAATCCCTCGTCTTGATTTTACAAAACAATAATTATTGCTATTTGTTCACATGAATTTTCAAAAATTTATCTAATAAGAACAAATCCATGAGAATAAAATATGTCATCATATCCCACATTATATGTCACGGTTGCATATATACCTAAAAAAAAATCTATTTCCCTTCGTATTAGCATTTTTTCTTTAAAACGAAGGTTTATGCTAGTTTTGTGAAAGATCACACCTCTTGTGATAAAATATTAGTTCTCATGAAAGCTCATAAATAAGGTTTTATCACTGAACATAATTTTATATACATAAAGAAAAATATATATTTTTTCCCTCGAATGAGCATTATTTTCTAAAACGAGGTTTATTTTGGTTTTGTGAAAGCTCACATCTCTTAACATAAGATTTTGTTTCCCATGAAAGCTCATAAACAAAATTTTATCACTGGACACAGGTCTATTTTCAAAGAAAAATCTCTCCTAAATCAGGGGTTATTATTAGTTTTCAAAACTAACGATTGAACGAACATACGTTTAATAAAATAAGGGTTTTTCTACAAAACTCACGTTCGGATATACACATGTATAAAATTTTGACATGAGAAACTCATGAAATCAGCAAGTTATGAAAAAAAAATTGATTGACGCACCTGACGGTGCCGGCCGGAAATTGGCCGAACGGTGATCGGACGCTGGCGGTTTCCGGCAACAAATTTTTCAGCTCCTGCTGAACTCGGACGTGAAGAAGGTGAAGGAGGTGGTGGACGTGAGAAATAAAAAAAACAAAGGAATTAATTAATTCCTTTTATACCTAATTTTATTTCCAAAACCAAATTCCTTAAGGATTTCCTTTTCGGGCCCGGCCCGTGATTCCTAAACCAACCAAGGTTCCACTATCGAATCAGCCGTTCTACACCAATTCATTTTCAATGGATGACGCCCTATTATGCCACTGGGGTTTCCTCTCAAACCATGGTTTGCTCATTCAGTCGAAATCCGGTAATATATTATCTTATAACTAAGTTCAATTACTTATTTTTATTTATACCTGGAAAATCACCATTCAATGATGACTGAGGAACATGACTGTTCCTCACTAAGAAGGGGACTTAATGTAGATGGTGGATTTTCAACAAAGGGTAAAATTATAAAACTATACTCCAGATTTGGAAATCGGATGAGTATTGAGGCTCATGTCTCTCATTAAAGCATGAAAGCTCATGCCGTAAATCTCTGACTGAGAAGGATGTCTCTCAGAGTACATGTAGATGTGTAGTCTCTCAGCTGAGGCCATGGAACATCTCATGAATACTGAGCAATTTCAGTAATTACTCTGAATCCGACAATCAGATGAGCATCGAGACTCAAGTCTCTAAGTATGAAAGCTCATGTCATAAACATCTGATGGAGAAAGTCTCTCAAAGAAGATGTAGATGTACAGTCTCCAAGCTGAGACCACGTCACATCTCATACTGTATAGAATCGAAAGATTGGACGGCTCCTAGAAAGCATGCCTGCTAGTATAGAGCGAAAACGTCTTCGGTGTGCAACCATGTTTTCACTTAATATATAAGAGGAATATGACACTCCAGCAAGTTCATATTGCTCAACCCTCAGATTATTAATGCTTCTAGACAGGAAGCCCTTCTAGTATAGAGCCATCAATTAATTATCTTAAATCGTCTGAATATCCAGCAATATTCTATGATCCATCGTCTGAATATCCATCAATATTCTACGAATCATTAATTAATCGCCTGAATATCCAGCAATATTCTGCGATTCTCTGTTATATTTCGTCACTTCAATTCGTGGTTCTTCCCAGCAGAATTCCACGGGTTAGTGATAAATGTTCAACAAAAACAGGCATCTGAGCATCGAATAAGCCCTAACAAAAATGGTGCAAGTGTAATTAGAAAATAATGCACAGACCAGCATTTTGAACGCACGAACGAGCATTTCAAAAAATATGAACGAACGAGGAACCTATGCAAAATAGGTAGGAAAAATAATAATAAAAAATATTAGCAAAAGCGCCAAGGGACTGGGCTCACCATCCGGCCTGTCATGCCGTGACCAGTCACGCGCCCAATTTTTATATTTTATCATATTTTTACTATTTTCCTGATCTCATGAAAATCCTCTCGTTCGACCAAATTTTCATATTTTTCAAAGAATTTATCTAAACCACATGATTTCATCAAAAATAATAAAATTAGGGAAATGTGTCATGGGACCGCCGACCGGCCGGTCATGCCTTGGCCGTATCCGGTCCCACACTTCACATCCCCATTATTTTATTATTTCTCCCAAATTATGAAAATTCCTTGATTTTATGAATTTTCTCTAAAATCATGAAAATTACCTAATTTGATGTATTTTTATCTAAATCACATGATTTTATCAAAAAATAATAAAATTAGGGAAAGGTGTCATGGGACCGCCGGCCGGCCGGTCATGCCTTGGCCGTGGCGGGTCCCATACCTCACGTCCCCATTATTTTTTTATTTCTTTTAAATTATGAAAATTCCTTGATTTCATGAATTTTCCGTAAAATTACATAATTTCATGTATTTTCTCCAAAATCATAGAAAATATTAGAAAAAACTTGTGGGACCGGGATCTAGCCGGCCGGCCATGCCCTAGCCGGTCCCACACGCCCATTGTTTTATTATTTGGTGTTTTGTTTCATGATTTCATGAAAACTCCTTGATTTCAACAAAATATCTTGGTTTTCAACAAATCTCCTTGATTTTATGAAAATTATCTAAAATCATCAAAATTTGGTAAAATTGGGAAGAGTGGCTTGGGACCCGTGCCCATTGGCCGGTCGGCCATGCCGTGGCCATTGCCAGTCCCACACTCATATTTTATATTTTGTTAATTTATGTCTCTCATCTTATGGAAGTTCCCTAATTTTGCCAAACTCTCCAGTTTCATGGAATTTCCCTTAAATCGGAGAAAAATACATAAAATCACATAAAACTAGGAAAAGCATGTGGGACCATGTGCCAGCCGGCAGGCCATGCCCTAGCCATGGCCGATCCCACATCTTGTAATTCCTTGTTTTATTTATTTTCATCATCTCATGTATTTTTCCCAGTTTCAGCAAAACCATGGATTTTGCATATTTTCTCCAAATGTTGCTCAAACGTGCACCAGAAAATGTCAAAATTCCCAAGACTGAAGCGCGGAAATCATGGTGACACGGGCACACCCCTTGACCGACCAAGGGTTACCCTGAGGCTTGCAAACAGCTGGTACCACATGTTTTAATGATTTTAACTTAATTTTCTCAGTTGCTCATATTAGGTTCAAACTCTTTCCAAACAGTTGGGAGTTTGCTCAAACGACCATCAATTGGTCCCACGGCCACCAAGAGTCGGTCCCATGACCTCTTGGCCGGTCCCTCATATTTTCTACATCTGGTTTCATGATTTGTCGCTCACACGAGCATTATTTCAGTAAATGATTAAACCAGCATTTAATCATTCTTTCACCAACTGGTCCTCAAGAGACTTTGGTATTTTTGCTCATTCGAGCATCTAGATGTTATATGTTTAACCCATCATCCGATTTAGCCGCCCCCGTGTTGATTTGCAATAAATCATCATTTCATAAAATTAGGGTTTTGAATCCAGAGCTTTGCAGAAACATGATTCTGAGCAGATTCAAACACTCTGATAATTTTATGTTGATTCCATGATTAACATTTTTATTTATTTTGCTTGACCCATCAGTCAGTAAATTAAATTAATATTTTATTCGGTCCTGCTACCAATAAATTCATCAAACGAGCAATATTTGCTAAAAATGGCAATATTTTCTCGAACCGGCAATATTCACTCATACTAGCAATATTTGCCCAGATCAAATAATATTTATTCAACTATCAATATTCGACAATTCAGCAACATAATTTGCTCGTTTTAGGTTATAATGATACCTCATCTCAGCAGACATACATTTAATTCATGAGTTTCAGAGCATTTGCTAAAACGTGTTCAACTTAGCACTACATGGACTCATCGTCCCACAAAGTCAGCAACTGACTCCACAATCACGAGATTTCAATCGTGTCACATGGGGGATATTAACTAGGGTTTTGGTCTGGCGGTCTACGACACGTGTGTTCACCCACGATGAGAATGTGAGCAAGTCGTGCAATCAGTTGTAAGAGTCAGCAAAGTAGTGTGTCGAAAATTAACCAAGTCTCCGCACGATGAGTAATTGGTTTAACACGATTTCCCACTTCCCAACTCTCTTATTCCATCAACTGTCACACTTCATGGGATCATGGTGTTTTCAACTCCGGCATTATAAAATATCTCGGAATCCTGATTGAAACGACAACAATTCGAAGAGTTTTTGAACATTCGAACAACAATCGCCTAAACGAGCAATTTCTTATCAAAGTTCATACAAACAATCTTTCGTCTACACAAACTCACAGGAATCACTCTCAATCAGGCAAAACTCAATCATTCAGATCATTTTCACGCTGAATTCACAACACACCTATAATCTCAGATCACCATTGATCTCACACATTTCTCAGCTTCCCTCCTACAGATCAACCCATCCTCTCTTGTGACCGTATCGACTCTGGAATGACCATTGTTCTTGTTTTAGGCCGGGGTCTTACAGATTGATCTCTCGAACTTAAAGCACTCCCTTCTTGCAGTGCATATGTGTGAGGTTCAACATTTCACTCGGTTCAAGGAGTCTCCACACGGTCGACTCTTCAATTCCGTAAAAACCAGCAAATCGTTTTTCCCCATCTACAGATTGGCGACCACAGTGGGAGGTTAATCTCACGGTTGCAATCTCATGGTTTCGCAAGGATGGACGGTCTTAGGAATAACTCAACAGCTCCAGATCCCAACCAGAATCGCTCGAACGGTAATGTCACTCATACTCCTTCGAACAATTCTGGTTACAATGAATTATCATATTTTACAACTCCATTTATCTCCGTTGAACCAATGAATGGAGAAACCCCAAGCTTGGATGAATTGGCACGGAGACAAGAAGACTTGTCAAGGAACGTGGACTGGCTGAAGAGGGCGATCGATGACTTGTTCACTTGTCTGGTACACATGAAGAGGATTTTAGGAGAAGAGATGGTGGAACCTCCAAATCCCTCAACTGATGATCCTCCTCAGACCAACAGTTTCACCACATATGAGAATCCAGTAGAACATGAAGTTGCACATTTGATCGAAAATTTATGTAAACTCCTACACTTCTCCAAAGATCAGCGCACATACACATTTGCTACACTCAGCCGGATTTCATCTGACATGAAAATAATTTCACAAACGTCAGCATTTGAAGAAGTATATTTGGTGTCTGGACATTCGATCGACAACATCACTTTTGGAGAAGAAGATCGCATGGTGGACGAAGACACAATCAGGCGCTATACGTTATTGGTTTCATCAAAGGCACCAAATTTAGAAGAGCTCGCGTCTACACCGGTGCTTCCACGAACATTATCACTATGAAGACTCTTAGGATGGCCATATTCCCACAAGATAAAATCATTCGCCATCCCATTCTAATGACATGATTTGAAGGAATCCAAAGTCATACATATGGATATGCGTACATAGATTTGAGGGTGGGCCCAATTCAGTCGAAGGTGAAATTTTATGTAGGAACAGAATATCGCAAGATATTGGGTTACGAACATAGTAACAAATACAAGAGAAAAGTGTCGCAAGATAATGCGATAATAGAAGAAACATGGGAAAAGTGTGAAAAGATTACGAATATAGAATAAATTTACGAATAGAAGTCACGATACTTCGCAAGCTATATACAGTTGTACAGATTTCACTATATATAGTAGTTCAAATGTTAAATTGTGAGAGGTTCTTTAAGTGAGTATTAGAAAAAGTCTTAGGAGAGAGAACAGAGAAAGTTGTAACTGTTCTAAGTACCATTAACATATTTATTTGTAATCAGTTGAGAATCTTAATGAGTAAATTGTCATTTTTCATCAAGAACTTCTTAAAGTTTCATGAATTCTACTGAGGGTGTAGTTGTAGGATTTCCTGCAACTACATAATTGGCGCTAGAAACAGGGAGTTCAAGATTGATATAGTAGAAATTTGAAAGAGTTTTGGAAATTTGAAAATCAAAATGGAGTCAGTAGATGAAGATTGCAAAAGAGAAGAATGTAATATGATCACAAAGACAATGATTGATGAATTTCATAACAACATGAAGGGAAGGATACACAAACGAGATTGTAGAGGAAGAAAGATCATGGAAGTGGAGAAAATAACAACTTTGAAAGAATGGGAAAAGCAGAAAATCACATTTTCAGTAGCAGAAATCCCAAATGAAGACTTGAACCACACTTCATCATTGGTAGTCACAATTCCGATCATGCGAGAAGAAAAGAAAACTACAAAATCTATAGAAAAATGGAAATTAAACCCAGTTTTGATTGATACAGGGAGTTCTGTTGATATTATATTCTATCATGCACTTAAGGGTATGGGGATTAAAGATGAAGAGATCACAAATTCAGAATGTATTATCCATGGATTGGGAAAATCTACAACAAAATCCAAAGGGGAAATAATGTTACGAGTACCGCTGGGAGAAATCGAAACACACATAGTTTTATGTGTGGTAGATATGGAATCTCCATATAATATGCTTATGGGAAGACCATGGATTCATGCGATTAAACTTTTGCTTCGACATTACATCAATCAATTAAGTTTCCTACACCAAGAGGAATACAAGAAATAAAAGGGGATCTTGATAGTGCAAAATTTTGTTATCAGATTGAAGTAAAACAGTGTGGAGGGAGAGCAAGAAAGAAACAATTTCGTAGAAAACTTTCCAAAGAAGCGAAAAAGGAAGAGGAGTTGAGAGTGTATACAATAAGAGCAAGAGAGGGAAAAGGAATACCAAGTGAGATCCCAGAAAAAGAAGGAGAACCAATGAAAGTAATCAAAGAACCAACACCTATGGGAGAGCAAAATCCTAG
The DNA here is from genome assembly GCA_023529315.1 of Papaver bracteatum. NCBI lineage: Eukaryota > Viridiplantae > Streptophyta > Magnoliopsida > Ranunculales > Papaveraceae > Papaver > Papaver bracteatum. The sequence goes on from JAJJWX010002335.1 coordinate 154,782, forward strand.
TTACGTTGCAGCAGAACCAACCAAAGAAATAAATATTGGAATTGAAGAGGAACCTTTAATCTTGCGAATTGGAACTAAGATGGACAAAGAAGAAGAGAAAAGAATTATTGATCTCTTACGAGAATACAAAGATATATTCGCAGGAAGTGTAGATGAAATACCAGGAATTGATTCATCAGTGGCGTGTCATAGATTGAACATAGATAAAAGCGTAAGACCATTCAAACAAAGAATAAGAAAGATCTCGCAAAATTATCATGCACAAATAGAAGAAGAATTACAAAAGATGCTGGATGAAGGAATCATAAGAGAAGCAAAATACCCAGAATGGATTGCGAATATGGTCATTGTTCCGAAGAAGAATAAAGGGATAAGAATTTGTATAGATTTCACTGATCTAAACAAATCCTGCCCCAAAGATAGTTTTCCATTGCCAGACATACCACAAATGGTGGAATCAGCTGCAGGTCATGATAGAGTCACTTCACTCGATGGATATAAAGGGTACAATCAAATATCACTCGCAGAAGAAGACCAAGAACATACTGCCTTTTTTCGCTCCAAGAGGTTTATATTGTTATGTGAAGATTCCATTTGGTCTGCGAAATGCGGGTGCAACATATCAACGAATGGTCGAAAAGGTGTTCGCAAAGTGGATACATAAAACCTTAGAGGTGTATGTAGATGATATGCTAATAAAAAGTAAAGAGGCCAAAGATCATGTGCAAGATTTGAAGGAAATATTTGAGCAAATGAGAAAATTCAACATCAAATTGAATCCTGAAAAATGTGTAATTGGAGTTGCATCAGGAAAATTTTTGGGATACATAGTATCAAAGGAGGGGATACAAGTCGATCCAGAAAAAGTACAAGCAATTCGTGACATGCCAACACCTTCAACGGTAAAATAAGTGCAAAAGCTAAATGGACTCTTGGCTTCACTTGGAATATTTATTTCGCGAATGTCAGATAAGTGCAAACATTTCTTCAACATACTTAAGAAGGGAGCAAAATTCAAGTGGACTGATGAATGTGAAAAATATTTTCAAGGAATCAAAAAATATCTTGCGAATACATCCATATTACAGAAACCAGAGAAAGATGAATAATTATTGGTATACCTCGCAACAACTCAATATGCTTTAAGTGCGGTTCTATTGCGAACAGATGCAGGAATAGAAAGGCCCATTTACTACATCGGTAAAACTTTTAACACAGCAGAGAGAAATTATTCTAAAATGGAGAAGTTAATCTTAGCCCTGGTTTATGCATCATTTAAGTTGCGAATATACTTTCAAGCATATGTGATAAAAGTGGTAACCAAAGTCCCGATTGAGTCAGTCATGAAGAACACAAAAAGATCAGGAAGAATAAAAAGGTGGAATACACAAGTAAACCATTATAAGATAAAGTACGAAGTGTTATCATCGCAAAAGTCACAAGTTGTCGCGGATTTCTTGGCAGAATTTCCTTTGGAAGAAGATGAGGCAGTAGAAGAAATGATGGATATTGAAGAAGAATTTGGGAATCCAAAAGACCTATTAACAGAACCAAATAGATGGGAAATTTTAGTAGACGGATCATCCAACAGTGAGGGGAATGGAGTAGGAGTTGTGATGATTTCACCGAAAGGAGAATGAATAGCATTCTCATTCAGATTAGAATTTGCATCCACGAACAATGAAACAGAGTACGAAGCTGTAGTGCATGCATTGAAGATCGCAATAGAAAAGAAGCTCGAAAATATAAGAATAACAAGTGATTCTCAGCTGGTAATTTGTCAAATTAAAGGGGAATATACCACAAATGAGTCTTCTTTGAAGAAATAAAAGAAACTCGTTGATGAGTTATCTGCGAAGATACCAAAATTAAAATGGAGGCATATAACAAGAAAATACAATCGACTCGCAGATGCTTTTGCATTCATTACAAGTATGATGACAAACCCTAATACAAGAAATATCAAAATCCAGACAATTCAACATCCGTCAGTGAATAAAGAAGAAGAAATTAAGGAAGCAGTTGCGATGGAAGTATAAATGGAACTACCAGAAGACATCGCAGAAGATCTCATAGATTGGAGAAAAGACATTCATGCATATCTCGCAAAAGGGGAAATACTCAGGAACAGACTAGAAGCACATAAATTAAAGAGTCGTGCAACAAATTATGAGTTACGAGAAGGAATTTTATACAGAAAATTTTTCAGTGGACCACCTCTCAGATGTTTAACTCGTGAAGAAGGAGAAAAAATATTGAAGATGTTACATGGAGGAGAAGCTGGTAATCATAGTGGGGGAAGATCTCTAGCTTATAGAGCAAAAATACAAGGATATTATTGGCCTTATATGCACACAGACGCAAAATTGTTGGTGAGACGATGCAAAGAATGTCAACGACATGGGAAAAGAACTCATGCACCAGGGGCACCACTAACTTCTTCAACAAGCTGATGGCCTTTCGGGAAATGGGGATTGGATATTGTTGGCCCATTTTTACCTGGATCTGGGAAGAGAAGATACTTAATAGTCGCAATAGATTATTTTATGAAGCTCGCAGAAGTAAAAGCAGTACAACATATTCGCGATAAGGATGTTTTTACATTCATATTTAAGAATATCATTTGTAGGTATGGAGTTCGAGCACAATTAGTATCCGACGATGGGAAACAATTTGAAGGGCAAAATATAGAGATGTTACTCAGTGCTTTTAGGATAAAATGTGGTAAATCAACTCCATTATATCCACAAGCTAATGGACATGCAGAGGCAACAAATAAAACAATCGCAGATACAATCAAATATAAATTAGAAGGACATCTCAAAGGGTGGTGCGAGCAAGTGCCTAGTGCAGTCTGGGCATACAATACAACTAGAAGAGAGGCAACTGGAATGTCTCCTTACTGTTTAACATATGGAGTAGAAGAAGTATTACCAACAGAGGTTGTAATTCCGACAACAAAGAAAGAAGCTTGGGAAAGAAATTTAAGTGCATGGGTGATATTAAGTGAACTGGATGATTTGGAAGAAAAAACGGAAAAGGTGTTGCGACATATGAAAATTTATCAGGAAAGATTAGCTCGAGAGTATAACAAGAGAGTTAATGAACGTGAGTATCAACCAGGTGATTTGGTCATGCGAGAAACACCTCCCTACCAGAAAGAAAATGGAGGAAAACTAGCACCAAAATGGGATGGACCATATGTCATTAAAGAGGTTGTGGGAAGTGGAGCTTATCGGCTGATGGATCCAGAAGGGAAAGACATGGGTTTAAGACTTGGTCGACCCTGGAATAGATTTTATTTAAAAAGGTATTATCCATAAAACTCATGATAATTTTGCGAATATCATTTTCTCCCACAAAAACTACCAAAATTACAAATTTTAAAATTCTTATTGCGATCAGCTTTCATTAAAGAAAGACGCAAAAATTTATTTGCGATCAGCTTTCATAAAAGAAAGCCGAAAACTGTGATCATCTTCCAAAAAAGAAAGAAAGCCGCAGAAATTTTACACAGGCAAACCTTTGTGACGTACACCCTAGTTCGCAAAGCAACATTTCGCAAGAGGCAAAGTCCTAAAGTACGTCATTTAAGGGGGTACCTATAAGCATGGCTCGGGGGAAACGGAACACCACCACGGAACCTGAGTACATGGACATTACGGGGTACATAACCCAAAAACGGGATACCTATACGGGTAAGACACCTTGGATTCTCAACCTAATCTTGCGATGTAACATGATTTAGGTTGGGCGACTAAGGCATACTGTCTTTCCCAAGAAGTGCAGAAAACGATCAAGGCGCCGAGGTACACGGTTGAGTCAAGAGTGCCGGATGGGTTTGAAGCACATCTGCCATTCTTGACAAGTCTTGGCAAATGATGCACTTGGCCCAAAGATACCCCATAGGGTGCAACCTTGTAACTATAAGCCCTATAGGCAAAAAGGATAAGAGGTTGCGAACAAAAGCTGGTTGTTGGAAAAACCGGATGGGAAGAGCTAACGTTGTATGGTCGATGTAAGCTTCCTTGAAGGGGCAACCAAGGGGAAGATAAAGGGAAACACCCTCCATTAAGAAACTGATACGTTCTATAAGACGCAAATGTCACGAGGTTTTTTTTTCGCAAGAACATAAAGGCTTGTCATATTTGTGCAACAATCGTATTTCTGCGAGTAAAAAAAAAATATATATATATATACTCGCAGAATTAAATACAAATAAGTTAAGATGAGATCAATGGGTTATTACATGAAAGTGTGATAAAGTCCTGCGATTTCATCGCAAGACGATAATGTCACAAGGCTGTATATTCGCAAGTATACTCAGACTTGTCATATTATCGCAAACACAAAAATATTGTTAAGATAAAGTCAAGGGGTTGAGGCATGCGAGTGCACCAACGTCCTGCGACTTTATCGCAAAAGAGGTGTCAAAGTAATACCTTTACTTAGGAAGGCATGATAAGACCACAGAAACTAATGAAGTCAATTCCATCAATGTCATTGGAGATTCTTTATATTCTCAACAAGAATATGTATCAAGAATTCCTACCAAAAGAGGAAATTTTATTCGCAATCAAGGACATATATTTCATACTCATTAAATTCTTCAAGGATTGAATACTTCTTATACTTCTTCAAGGATGTCTCATAATTTTCATACTTCTTCAAGGATGTTTCATAATTCTTATACTTCTTCAAGGATGTTTCATAATTCTTATACTTCTTCAAGGATGTTTCATAATTCTTCAAGGAGGTTTCATACTTCTTATACTTCAAGGGGGAAATTTCTTATTTACTTCGCAACAACCTGAAACTTCGCAACTTAAACGGAGGCAGATATTCTAATACTTACAACAACAATTGATCACCTGAAAAGCAATAATAAGGGGAAAGGGAATACTAAGCTAAGTCTTTAAGATATGTTATTTCTCTTCATATGATCAATTTATTCAATTTATGCAAATCAAGAAAGTATTCAATTAGAGAAAGGTCAATTCATTATCGCAAAATATAAAATATACTTCTTAAGGAACATAAACAGTAAGCAGAATTGTTTGTAAAAAGAGAACCAACAGTAACCAAGAGAAAGAGTTCAAAAGAAAGAAAAACAAGAGGATTAACGATAACTTGGGAAAAGAAGTTTATCATGCTTAGTGCTCTCCATCAACAATTTGTGCTGGATCTTTAAGATGAGTAGGATCATCAGCAGTGTTCAATTCTTGCGAAACATTACCCTTTGAAGAGTCTTCAACAGGAGCTTCTCCTTGAGGGATAAATTCTTTTTCACCATCAAGTCCTTCATCATCACTCTCGTAATCAAAGTCACTATCAGGATCACGAGCAACTTCATCATCAGATATTTCCAGAGGTTCAACTTTCACTGGAGGCAAAGATCTTGATAAGAGAATGTTGTTTACGAAGACTTGAGCTTTCAGATGACTTTCACGAAGTAGAGATTTCTGGTGGTTAATATCTTTAATATCTTTGGCATAAGCAAGATGGTTGAATCTCCGATTGGCACGATCACGAGAATTGATCAAACGAGTAGAAAGCAAAGCGTTCTTCTTGCGAAGCTCAGAACAGGTGGTCTCCAATCCAGCTTTAGCATTGCGAAGATTGTTCTCAGATTCTGCGAGTGAAATAAAATTCAAAGAATCAATTCTGCGAATATAACAAAATTTAAAGGTATATCAAAGGCAGTCAAATTTTGATGACTACCTTCTCTTTGTGAAGTAAGAAATTGAGATAAAGATACACAACAATTTTTCATCTGATCCATAGCTTTATCAAAACCATCACCAACTAATCCTTCAAATCTAGATTGAAGCTTTTGATCTTTGGAAAGAAGAAATTTGTTATTCTTCGCAAGTTTTGCATTAAGGTTTTCTAGTTGGGAATAATCTTCTTTAAGTTTATTCCTCTTAGTGCTCAAGATTATATTCTTATTAAGAAGGGATTTCTTCTCGGCAGCAAAAGAACTTCTCTCTGCATCTGAAGACTTCTTTAATTCCTCAAGTTCACCTTTTAACAAATAAAGGAGATTTTCTTGATCGCATCATTTACTCTGAAGAATATTCAATTGTTGCGAAGAAACGGCCATTATATTCAAATATGAACATCTTTCTTCTGATAAGGTTTCATTCTCTTCTAATAGAGTTTCTATTTTTAAATCGGCTTTAGTTAAAGAAGAAGTGAGCTTAGATATTTCATCGTTCAAAAAATTTTGATCGTAAATTAGTTGGGTATTCTCTTGGAAAAGGGCATCTAAATTATCAAGAGCACATGAATGGAGACTAGATAAATGGGAAAATTGGTTCAAAAGACTTTCATGCTTGGCTTGAGATTCTTCTGCGTCTGATTCATGATGAAGTACCAACATTCTACGTTCCTGGATTGATTCTATAAATGGGAATGGGTTTTAATGGGTGTTTCAAACATACTAGAAATAGAAACAAACAAAAGGAGAAAATATAAAGATAATAACAATACCTTTTAATGCATCATTCCTCTTACGAAGGATTGCACAATCTAGAGAATCATTTTGAAGCTGATGATTCTCTTTACGAAGATTCTCACACTCCGCTTTCAAATACTCCTGAGTTTGGCGAAGCAATTCAACTTCTTTTTCCAGGGCTTGACGTGAAATAGAAATATCATGATTGATGAAGTTGTTGAGCATTTCGCAAAATTCAGACTGCGAGCGAACATTTGAAGACCTCGCAGTATCATTTAAAACATCAGATAACATCTAGAAAGCTGAATAAATTCCATCTCGAACTTCTTGAGTAAGGGGAGAAGAATTCGAAGGAATAAGAGCAAGTTGTAAATTTCTTTGAGCAACGGCACTCAAAGGATTAGGAGCTAAAATGGGTTTTTCACGAGAAGGGGTTGAGAAGGTAACTTGCGAAGGTTGATCTTGAAGAAGTGTTGATAAATTGACAGGGGTGGGAGACTGAAAACTGGGTAATGGAGTAGAGGCAGGAGTTTGCGAAGAAGAGCTTTCACGAGGGGGAGAGGAAAATTCTTTATCAATCACAGTAAGGAAATCACTGATTGAAATTGGTGGCTTGGATTTGATAATACGAGATCTCTTGGTAAGGTTGGATTCTTCACCGACCTACGAATCAAAATGTAGATTAAAAACTGAGGCAACAATATATTGTTTCAGAAGGAAGACAGAGTATTTTAACTACCTTTTGATTCTCGGATTTTCTTCTTCGAAAGTTAGAGTTTGAACTTCTAGTTGAAGATTTCACCCGAGGAGCCGTTTCGCTGAAAGAAATCAAAGTCAAACAATGGATTAAACATAAATAAAAGAAATAAATAAATGAAAGATGCGAAATATAAAAGAAAATTACCTCGGAGAACTCATGATGGGATTAACAAGAAGAGAAGGCGATAACTGAAGATGTGATGTGAGAAGAAGATGAAGTTGCAGAAGTAAAAAGAGAAGGTAAAAAAGATAAGGAAGGGAATAAAAGGAGTATTTATAAGGGAATAATCAGGAAAAGACGTGTTCGAATTCCGAAAAGAATAAGTAACGGTTATATTCTCACGATCATTACTTCTTCGCAGAAATGACATGAGAAGAGGCAAGATGTAGGGACAGAATATCGCAAGATATTGGGTTACGAACATAGTAACAAATACAAGAGAAAAGTGTCACAAGATAATGCGATAATAGAAGAAACATGGGAAAAGTGTGAAAAGATTACGAATATAGAATAAATTTACGAATAGAAGTCGCGATACTTCGCAAGCTATATACAGTTCTACAGATTTTACTATATATAGTAGTTCAAATGTTAAATTGTGAGAGGTTCTTTAAGTGAGTATTAGAAAAAGTCTTAGGAGAGAGAACAGAGAAAGTTGTAACTGTTCTAAGTACCATTAACATATATCTTTGTAATCAGTTGAGAATCTTAATGAGTAAATTATCATTTTTCATCAAGAACTTCTTAAAGTTTCATGAATTCTAATGACATGATTTGAAGGAAGCCAAAGTCATACATATGGATATGCGTACATAGATTTGAGGGTGGGCCCAATTCAGACGAAGGTGAAATTTTATGTGATCGAGCAAGAACCTGACTATCACGTGATACTTGGACGACCATGTATCCATGACAACAAGGTGGTTCCCTCAACCTACCACCAATGCATGAAGGCATTACTCAACAACAAAATCATTCACATAGCTGCTTCATCATCACCTTACGCTCTGTCCTACGATGCTGAGTTTATTGAATCCCAGAGGAGCGTCCCTGAGCCTCCTAAGAAAATCTACACTACTCCACTTCCAAGTTGGAGGACGATTGAAGTATCTGCTGCTGACGCGTCATTATCACCTTCATAGGAAGGACCGGTCAAGTCGCCTGCTACGCCAGTCAAATGCCGAAAAGATAAGATCACGATCCCAGGATATAATTTTATGACCACTCATGATGCAGAAGGAAGGGTCATCTACCAGAGACGCAAAGATTAGCAATTAATAGGGGAGATTAATCAAGAGTCTCCCCACACTGATGAATCGTGTCAGAACGAACAATTACATGAGGAGGAAGTTCAGGAAGCTCCACAACAGTTGCAAGATGAAACTAATTCTACTACTAATGATCTTAAAACGGTTAACATCGGCACAGAGGAAGATCCAAGACCAATCTTGATGAGTTCTGCACTATCATCGGAAGAACGGGTAGGCCTAGTAGAGCTATTGAAGGAGTATCGGGATATATTTGCTTGGACGTATGAAGAAATGCCTGGCCTGGATGACAAACTGGTCACTTACCGCCTACATATCATCCCCGGATCCAAAGCTGTCAAACAACTTCCTAGGAAGTTCAGGCATGAGGTCGAGGAGCAAATCAAGTACAACTTCATTTTAGGAATGCTCAACTCATCAATTTGTTCGTGAATATAAAGGCTCATAGGATGGAGCATCAAAGACTATGTCGATAATCATGGTTCTAAATTTTTGGTATCTTGAGAAACTTAAACCATTGTATCGGCGTCAACAAGGATCTCTGGAGCGTAATCAGTCGTGATCTCAGCATCTACAACTACCTTACGAGCAATATCCTACTTCATCAGTTGTCCGTTCTCTATATCCTTTGTCTGGAAATGTTACTCGATGGATCATACTTCTCCAAGCACTAATGATTCATATCAAGATGTGCATACATGAAAACATGTTAACATGAAAGTATTCTCAAAGATTGCACGATATACGGGCACAAGCCAAAGTTTTCTACACAATGTTCTCATCACCTCTACAAATGAGATACAACACACTTCAGGCCATGGGTTTACAAAAACGTACCAATGGGTAAGGAATGAGATAATTCTTCCATGACAAAAGATATTCTTCTATGTTGCTACTACAACATACCAAAAGGGCGCATCAATCGGACATACGAGCTGAAAGATATGGCATTTACCGTCAGGGTTACGAAATCTAAAAAATATATATACGAGATTATAAATTACAAATGTGCACGCTTCGATGGCTGTCCTATATAACTCGAAATTGAGTGATTCTTTTCTCATATGATAAATCAGTCTCTTAGCTTCAAAAGTTGGGGTCAATCACCGAATTCCGACGCCGTATGAGTTTTCTACAACTTCTAGAGCATATAACATGCAAGCAGCAATTCCTGGACGGGATTTATAACCTCTACAGTCGATCGATGTCCACCAAGTCTTTCCACTAAGTCTTTCATCAACGTAACTCCAACTTCGGCCACCTAGGTCTTTACATCAATTTTTTCTACCTGGATCCTCTATATAGGTCTTGCCATAAGAAGGAAGAACGAAAAGGAAATTTAACAAAATATTGGGAACTGGCACACCATATATGACAAGCCACGGTCGTGGTAATTCCCAATTCAAATTGATTACTCAGTCAAATGTTGCTCGTTTCTTCATCATCTCAAGTTCTTCCAGCACAATTATAATTTCAAAGAATGGTTAAGCGAATATTAGCAAACAGGGTCACGGGCCGGTGGAATAGATCATTCGTGCATATGGACGTTTGTCCATTTCATTTGATGAGAAAGGAAGAAAAGACACGATTATCACTCAAAAATCCTAATTCAATATCAACGAAGCAAAGTTGCTCAAATGATCAGGATAATATCTACAGAAATAAATTAAGAAAATGTTCAACTACTTAGGAAGATTACAAATAAGACTAATCATCAGATTCATCATCGACTTTACGATCATCATCTTCCATGAAATCTTCTTCAAGTTCTTCTTTAGAGTCATCTCCAGAATTTTTGTCGGAAACTTCTTCTAGATGATCTTCAGAATCATCATAAACTTCTTCCAAATAGCCATCTTCTTCGCATTCGGCTCAGAAATCAGCTTTAGCCAACTGGTCAGCTCTCATACCAGGTGGATATGGCTTAACTCTATGTTTTATAGGCTTCTAGACAGATTCAACTTCCTCAGCATCTTAATCATAAGCTACGCCATCAGCACAGGGTCTAACATCATCCTCAGCCGCTATCCTTGCCTGCTGAAGTCGACGTCGTTTTGCTATAAGCTGCAAGCTTTTCATCTTCGGATTTTCTTTTTGAAAACTTATCACTGACGACTCTCAGATGATTAAGAGACATACCGTGTATCATCTTTCCAGTATTTCTGAAACATTAATCTACCTTGGCACGCGCATCTGCAAAAGTTTTCATCTTTGGCCTGGTGGTGTTGGAGTGTTCCCCAGAAGAGCCAGAAGAATGGTCACAACTGGAAATCACCATTACTTGGGGAGAGAAATATGGAGTCATGGATACGCCAATAGCAAACACGCAACAAAAACGGTAAAGATCCAACTTTATCTATTTCAATTTCACTAATAGTAGTGACTATAACGCAAAAACTTCAAAAAACTTGCTCGTTTCTTCAAACCTGCAAAAACGTAGAAAAATCATTATTCGAAAACAAAACTTGATTTTATAAAACCGTGAATGACTCACGTAATTCTTTACTGTGAGACCGTCCACTAATGTTTCATAAAACTATGAACGATTCACATAATTTTCACCGTGTGCATACACTGATTTCTATTGTGTGAGCATTCACTATCTAATCGTGAAAATTCATGTAATTATTATTTCATCACAAATAATTGTTTGCTTTCAACAATTGCTCAAAAATCAAAATTTGATTTTTTTTTTAAAGAAATTTTTTTTTCGTGAATAATTCACGTACCTTAATTTCTAAAAACAAAAATTTGACGCAAGTTAACAATTCACGTAATACAAAAAAAATCTCGTTCGAACGAGTATTCGGTTATCGATCTAGAGTCTTTTCTCTTTTTGAGAATCCACATATTCAAAATAAAATTTTGTTTTCATAAAAGTTCATAAACAAAATTTTCATGACCACTATTAATGAAGAATTAATTGGGGGATATGAGAATTAATTGGGGGATATGAATTACTTCCCCCAACCCATGGTGTGTGCTAAGGGGTGACTTTTGGTTATGAATATACTAAAATACCCTTCCCTCAAAATCAAAAAAAAAAACTTAAAATCAAAAAACAAAATCATATCCCCATTTCCATCTCCACTTCTTCCCTCAAAATAAAAATTAAAAACTTAAAATCAAAAATCTAAATCATATCCCTCATTTCCATCTCCACTTCTTATTAATCTTATTTAGGGGTAGTGTTTTGAAACCCAAATATTCTCCATTCCCTTTCAAATTCTAAACTCTCCCCACTCTATATCAAATTCTCTTCACCTCACTTTGGAAACGAATTTTTTTTATTGGAAGTGATGAAGATCATGAAAGTGATGAAGATCATCTTTGAAAGTGATGATGACCATGCGGGAATTGATGAAGACCATGCCGTGCACAGTGTTCCGGCATATGGTCTTTATCAATTCCGGCATGGTCTTCGTCACTTCCATTTTGAATTTTTTTCTGTCTTTAAAAAGCTTGGTACCGGCATGGTCAGTTGATATGAAGACCATGCCGTATATTTTTTTCCAAGACAGTTTTCATATTTATTTCCTATCCGGAAAACAATACCGCATGGTCTTCATATCAATGACCATGCTGGCACCAAGCTTTTTAAAGCCAGAAAAAATTCAAAATGGAAGTGAGGAATACCATGCCGGAATTGATGAAGACCATATGCCGAAACACGATCGCATGATGCCCGATAATTTCCTATCAATGCCGGTAGTCAAGTGAAAAAAAAATCAACATTCTGGATACTTTTCATTCTGTTCCGGCATAGGTATTTTGCTGCCGGAACAGGTACCGGCACGCTCGAAAAAACTATTACCATGCCGGTACCTGTTCAAAACCAGAAAAAATCAACATTCAGAAGATCAAAACCAGGTACCGGCTACGCCCCCCCGAACCCCCCCGGATAGTGGCAAACAATTTATGAACATTTCCAACAATTCGGCATGAGTTTTTGGTTGAATACCATGCCGGCACCAAGATTTTTCAGCTGCAACAATGGTGGATTCAAAGAAAAAAATCAATTTTTCAACCTCTTATTATCGTAATTATCTCATCACAATCATCTTCCCATTTTCCAAAAAAGAAATTCCTCTCAAATATTTTTTTCCCTCCTTCTACTCTCACCCAAACACAAATAAAAATACACACTAATTTATCCCCCAAATACTTAACATTTTACTAATTATACTTAATCACTAATCCTAATTAGTGGGGGCTAGATTAGGAATTAAAAAAATAATTACATAGGGGGTCACCCAGAATTGCTATTGGGACACCTATTTTGTCCCGTAGCTATATCCCCCAATTAATTCCCATATCCCCCAATTAATTCTTCCTATTAATGCATGTCTATATGAAAAATATATTTTTCTCTCATGGATTATTTTTCATTTTTCAAACTAACGGACGAACGTTCGTTTCTTAAATCAAATTTATAAAAATTACGCATGCATGTATACATATGGTATTTTAGTTTTTTATGAACAAATCATAAACAACTCAAACAAAATTGTTTTTTTTTAACCTCGGACGACCGGAGTTGGCCGGAATTCCACCGGATGGTAGTCGGCTCCGGTGAGAAAAACAATTCCTCATGTTGCTCGAACGTGAGAGAGATTAGAGATGTGAGAGGCTTGGTCGGTAAAAGATTAAAAAAAAGAAATAAAAAGGTTTTCTTCCCTTTTATAACAATTTTATTTCCAAAACCTAATTTAACAAGGATTTCCTATTTTAGGCCCGGGCCCATAAACTCTAAACCGACTGAAATTTAGTGCCCGACCGCCCGAATCAGCGATGCCCCATCTCTCCACGCTCCCTGGACGACCATCTCTCCACACTCCCTGGACGACGCTCGATTGCGATACCAGAGTCTCAATCCATCGTTCGTACATGGATTTTGGCAACATCTTAATTTTACGATGAAGTGCGACCACTTGCTTCGTTTACGAGAAAATCACCATTCAGTGCTTACTCAGGAACATGATTTTCCCTCACTAAGCAGGGAATTTAATGTTGATGGTGGATTTTTAACAAAGACTAAAATTGTAAAATCATGATCTCGCATGTTTCTGACACGACTTCAGAAATGTATGTGAAACTCATATTTTAGGATCCGTGAAAGCTCATTTCACAATATTAAAGCCTCCCCGGATGAGCTTTTCTACACTTTGCATATTTCATGATTGGACGGCTCCTAAACATATTGCATGCTAGTATAGAGAGCGCTAACGTCTTCAGGACATCACATTGTTTGTTGTTTTCTGACTATACACGCCCAATATTCAGAACGAGTATGATGTTTCCATTATCCCATACCTCGTTTCTCGAATAAACCTGCTCTTAGACATATCACGTGCTAGTATATAGCAATTCATAGAAAATAATCTATTTATCTCATTACTCTGATCCATGGCTGATCCTCAGCTGGATTCCATGGATTAGTAATAGATAATCATTTTATCTCATTACTCCGTTTCCATAGATTAGTAATAGATACTCAATTTATTTCATCACTCAGTTTCATGGATGATTCTCAGCTGAATTTCATGAATTAGCAATAAATATTCACTGATCGTGCATCGGGGCACCACCGAGTAGGCCCCGAGAAAATGGTATGAGTATACTTAGCAATAATGCACAAACAAGCACCCGAATGCACTAACGAGCATTCAAAAATATGTACAAACGAGGAAACCTATACAAAATACGGAGGAAAATAATATAATAAAATAATAAATAGGCGCCTAGGGGGACCGGGCCCACTGGCCGGCCCTCATTATTTTACTTTATTTTATTATTTTTCTAATCTCATGAAAACTCCTTCATTCGAGTAAATTTCCTCGTTCGAGCAAAACTCTTAGTTTCTCCATATTTCCTTCATACGATGAAAAATTAAAAAAAAAATAGGGAAAGGTGTCACGGGACCCGGACCAACTAGCTGGCCATCCATGCCCTAGCCGTGACTGGTCCCACACCTTACAATCCCTTATTTTCTTCTTATTATTATTTCCTTCATCTCATGAAACTCCTTCATTTGAGCAAAAACCCTAGTTTTTCATATTTTCTCAAATATTGCTCAAACTGTCAAAAAGTCAAAAACTCAAATGGTCACATGAACGGCTCGGCTACTCACGAAAAATATAAAGATATTATTATTTTAATATTTCTAGAATATTGATCGCACGAGAAAAGTTCAACTTGCTCATTCGAGCAAAATGGAGAGTTTCAGTCAAGATTAAACTTTTCTGAAAATCCAAAATAGTGCTCGAACGCAAGTCAAAAGATATCAAAATTCTCAGAATTGATACAGGGGAAATATGGTGACACGTACGTGAAACCTTGAACGGTCAAGGTCATCCCTTAGGCTTGCAAGAAGCCGGTCCCACATACGTTAACAATTTTGACCTAATTAATCTTCTACAGTTCATATTGGGTTCAAACTCTTTCCAACCAACTTGGAACTTGTTTAATCGACCACCAGTTGGTCCCAAGACCACCAAGAGCCGGTTTTACACCCCTTGGTCGGTTCCTCATCTAAGTTTTATTGCCTAATGCTCAGAGGAGCACTATTTTAATAAATGATTAAACCGGCATTTAATCATCTTTCCACCAACTGGTCAGCAAAGGACTTTGGTGTTTTCTCATTCGATCATCTGGGCACCACATGGATGGCCATAATCCCATGTATCCATTCCCTCTCCTACTCAGTGATTGATTTTCAGTAAATCATCATTTGATCAACAATCGATCAAAATTAGGGTTTTGAACTGAATGCTCTGTGAATCATAATTCTGAGCAAGTTCAAACACCAATAATTTTATGTTAATCCAGTAATCAACATCTTTATTGATTAATTAATATTCGGTCCAGCTTCCAATATATTAAATTAATATTTTATTTGGTCATGCTACCAATAGTTGTTCAAACGAGCAATATTTTCTCAGATATTGATTCAACTATCAATATTCAATAATCCATCAAATGAGTGATATTTTCTCTGACAGGACTAGAAATATTATTCAACTATCAATGTTGAATAATTCATTAATCGAGCAATATTCGCTCAGACGAGCAATATTTGCTTAGGCTATCAATATTCATCACATTAATTCAATTATCAACACTCATTCAAGAACTATACATACATCCCAGCAGACATGTTCAATCCATGAATGATAGAGCATTCTTCAATCAGGATCGACTCAACAACACTTAGACTCATTGTATAATCAAGTAAACAACTGACTAATTAAATACACTTCTGCCTTGAAGACTCCACATTCATGAAACATCTATCACGTCTCATGGGGGGATATTAATTAGAGTTTTGGTATGGCGGCCTACGGCACGTGTATTCATCCACGATGAGAAATGTGAGTAAGTCATGTAAGTAGTTGAGGGAGTTACCAAATTAGTGGGTGGACAATCAACCAAGTCTCTGCATGACCTGGAACTGGTTTAACCAAGATTTCCCACTTTTTCACTCTTTCACTGGAGCAACCGTCACACTTATTGGAGATCATTGTGCCTACATCCTATCAATATAAATAATTTTTCCGAATCTACGATTGAACAAGAACATATATATGAGAATTATCAAAAGAATTCTCATCTAAACAACCACTCTCAATTTAGCATAATTCAAATTTATTCGAACCCACCAGTTCATTTGCAGAAACTTACTACACATTCATAATCCTTGATCACCATTGAGCTCACACACTTCTCAGCTTCCCTTCTACAGATCAACCATCTTCCCTCTTTGTGACCAAATTGACTTTGGGACGTCCATTGTCTTGGTTTAGGCCGAAGTCATATTGATTGATCTCTCCAACTCAAAGCACTTATGTGCAATGTGCCTTTTTGAGGTTAAGAAATTTGCTCGGTTGAGGAGTCCCCATCAGCACGGTCGTCTCTCCATTTTCCTAAAAAACCAACAAATCATTTTTCCCAATCAACAAAATGGAGGCCACAGTGGGAGATTAATCTCTCGGTTGCAATCCAAATTTTCTCGATAAGGTTGATTATGGGGAGGTCTCAGAAACATTTAGTATGAATTTATTATCTCACAATACCAGCGAATTTCTTCCAATTACTACTTAACTCGGCTGGCCTGGTCAAGCTCCCTAAAAAGCTATGAATACTCAAATCTCGGCCACTATTGTTGATCTGATGAAAATTCTAAACGATGTAGTAACAAATCAAACAAAAATTGTCAAGATACAGAACAAGATGTTCTCCCTTTTAAAAGCTCTTACAAATTCGTTATCGAGGGAACCAACATACGATCGCTCTAAAAATAATATGGATGACAATCCTTCTTATGTTACCATTTACCACTGGTGTTGATTTTCTAAGATCCATACCTCCACCAGTGATGATGAATACAAATTCTACACTCATGATAAGCGTAGAAGGCTATACCAATCTAGCATAGATGCTCGTGAAAGCTCAGAATAATTCCCACAAACTCATAAAGAAGACCCTTCCATTTTAGCAAACTTCAACCAGGACTCTTATGATGAAAGGATAATGCCATTTTGTTAGAGAACTGCTCGATCGAACTCGCAAGCGTTTCTCTCTTAAGATTGTTTGTCAAGTTTAGTTACCAAATCTATAAGTCTTTATTTATAATATACTTATAGCTAAGTCTCGGATAAGGATAAAAAGTGTAGTTGAGCATTAGACTTCACGGCGTTCATCGATTGAAGACAAAGAACTACTAAGGGGAGCTTGTGGAACTTCATCAACAAAAGGTATGTGGAACTCAAAAGACTATCTACTCAATCTCATATTTGAGATAAAAGTTGTATAGCTATATAGACTTCGATTATACACATTTGATATTTCGAGCTAAGTTTAACTCGCTTACATATTTCTCGAAATATGTGTTGGTAAGCTTTTGCTTTAATCAAGTTCATCTTATATTCTTGATGAAAGTCAAAAGATGATCATGTGAAAATTACCTGGTAACATCTTAAATGATTTATGTGAGACAGTCATTTGATGTAGACTCAGAATGTTGCGTATTGATCTATCGATCACTTGAAAATTTCTTTGAAGCTAATAGTTTGTGTGAGACAACTATTGTCGTCTTCCAAGAATGTTCCAATGATTGAAATGAGAGTTTAGAACAATTAACCATGATTGGATATAGAACAGTATGCGTACTTATATGCTAACTGTTGCAAGTTATTCCAAGTCCGGGAACCATGGTATGGATACCCGTATGCGTACTGGTTTGTTTAATGAAAGTTTGGGAAATTAGTATGCATACCTGTATGCGTACTGGCGTAAGTTCATGTCCGAAAATTCAAATGAGTTTGGAAGTGAAGCGTGCCCGTTCGCTTACTGGCGAACCCAAACTAAGTTCGGCCATTTAGGTATGCGTACCCGTTTGCATACTTAAGTATATTATGTTATAAAATATGTTTGTTCATGAACTAATATATTTATATAATAAGGAATGCAATCTTTTGAAAACCGTGGCTATAATGTTCATGAATTGATTCGAGTGAATCAAAATCGATTTTGCTTCAATTGTGTCTTGTATACTTCTATGAGAATATAAACAATTGAACAACTATATAACTAGTTTCATTTGAGTCATTTGAACTAGTTGTGTTAAGATGAACAAGGTTAATATGAAAGTGTTCAAATGGCTAACTTTGGTTAACCATTGTTAAGGCAACAAGGTGCACATGTTTAGGTATGGTTATCCATATTCTAAATGAAGTCATTTTTTATTTGTGTGTAACAACATAAGTTCGATCTAACGGTTGAAAGATATTAGCTAGAGTCTAACCAGGTTTTCATCTAACGGTGAATATTGAATGCTTTGTTACCAAGGTAATATTGATTGCAAATGTTGATTTGAAGACTATATAAGGGAGAACTCTAGAAACTGGGAAACCTATAATCCCCACACCTCCTGCGTGATACTAGTTGTGACTAGAGTCGAGTATTCTTTAACCTAGGTTTTTATAAAACCATTATAGGTTAACAACTTAAAGACTTCATTGGGATTGTGAAGCTAGACCCAACTATTTTCTCTATAGTTGTGTGTTCTGATCTTGCAGTTTTCTATCGTGATTGAGTATTATCTTCTCTAAGATTTGGTCGAGATTTAATCTCCGATATGCAAGATAAAAAGTAATCACAAACATCTTTGTCCCATCGTTAATGATTCCACAATATCTTGTTTCGCTACCATACGATTAATATTATTGTGAGGTGATTGATATTACTACGTTGTTCTTCGGGAATATAAGTTCGGTGTATCAATTGGTTCATGTTCACCTTAATATATCAAAATACGAAACAAAACTCATAGCTATTTCTATAGGAGATAGATTTATCTATTCAATAAACTTTTATGTGTGAGACAGAATGGTTTATCAAGTATTCGACTCGGGTCGTAGCAACTCTTAGTTGTGGGTGAGATCAGCTAAGGTAATCAAGTGCGTAGAGTCCTGCTGGGATTCAGAGGCGTAAGTAATGCGATTGTACCTTGATCAGTGTGAGATTGGTTAGGGCTAAACTACATTCCAGTCTGAAGTTGACTTGGAGTAGGCTGGTGTCTGTAGCGGCTTAATACAGTGTGGTGTTTAAATCTAGACTAGGTCCTGGGGGTTTTCCGCATTTGTGGTTTCCTCTTAACAAAATTTCTGGTGTCTGTGTTATTTCTTTTCCGCATTATATTTTTTTATATAATTGAAATATCACAGGTTGTGCGTAGTTCAACCAATTAGATAATCCAACCTTTGGTTGTTGATATTAATTGATTGACACTTGAACATTGGTCTTTGGTACCGTTCAAGTTATTTCACATAATAATCAGGCTCACGGATTTCTATCTGTTTGACTTGCTGATTACATTGTGAAACAGAGATACGAATCTTGGATTTATTTTCATTGATTGAGTCTGACTATCTAGTTGATTCTCTTGGAATTATATTGGAGTTTGTCCATACAGATTGTCTAAACGAAATATTGGGTGAGGTTGTTAGACCCCCCTCTTTTTCACATTTTATAGATCCCATTTGGAGGATTTTTATTCTCGGATCATAGCCGAAGCAATTGACTGATCGACTGCTCCTCTACTCAGCCAATCTGAGTCATTCCAGAAAAACGAAGTTTGCAAGGGTATAAGGATAAACGAGTATTCTTCCAATCTGAAAAATCGACCTCCATCCTTCCATGAACGTTGTTGCTGAAGGAAGTAAAAGGAAAACCAAGGCACAACATCACAAGCATGCTTCCCCAGTATCCCATGATGCTCCAAAAAGGAAGGATAATCAAACTCAAAATGCACAAGCACCGACTCAACGTCAACAAAACGATTAGGAGGACCCATATTTTCCTTTCCCATTGAAGAGGTGATCAAATTATTAGGAGTATGGATTCAAGACGGTGCAATCAAATTTCTCTACGCCAGGAAAGAGCCGACTGAGAAAGAAATGGAGAATTCTTGGTACCGCCATTTCCATAGATTTTTCAATCACCCGACAAGAGATTGCGGAGTCCTGAAGCACATCTTTAAGGAAAATGTTGATTCAAGAAAACTGGGGACTAAAGCAGTACACATGAATCCTCTCTCGATCATCAATACCCACATCCTCTCTGAGCAACCTGTCAAAGAAGCAGTTCAATCCTTGATCGAGCATATATGCGAATTTCTTTATCTGTTAAAGGCTCAAAAGAAATACATGTTCACATCATTGAATCACATCGTATCAGGAAAATGTTTGTCCATTTCGGAAGTACTCTCTGAGACTCCATCCACAAATAAAGAGATAGCTGCGGGAATCACCCGACAAGAATATACCCCATCTTAATCAAGGATCATGAAGGAACGCTCAGAGATGCTTATGGCTACAGTACTCTCAAGATGAAAATAGGCTCAAACTGGACAGAAATCAAATTTTATGTAATCAAGTAAGATCCATGATATAACATGATCCTCGGACGAGAATGGATCCATGCTGAAAAGAATGCTACTGACAAAGCGCTTTTGGTTGCACATCTCTCCAATGAAGAAAGTTGAACCATAGGATTTGGTGGCCGCTCCATCATCATGGCATTGAGAGGAATTTCTGAGGAGGTTGAAATAGGAAGGTGCATTAACATTCCTCAAAAATATTTCGCGCTCAGTCAAGTTGCATTCCTATTATGTCCATATCATTAATTCTTCCCCATGCTCTCCTAGCATGGGGAGTCAATTCTACTAACAATTTAGCCATTGAAAAATTCCATGAATGGTAGCTTCAACAATATTTTACCAAGTGGTTAAATCTGAAACCTCTGCGAATCAAGCATCTCACTGGAATGTTCATTCTAGAAATGATATGAAATCATGACAAGGAACATCTTGGATGTACTCCTGTTCTGCATTCAGGAATGTCCATGCCACAAAATTGTGGAAAAGTGTTGACGCCTGTACGGGCATGATATCTCACACGTTGGAGGATTAATGAAGGAAAAGCCGAACATAAGATATTCAGGGCTAAGACAATCATACGTAAGACGTTCGCTTAAGGAATCTGATGCTTTGACGCTTAAGCATCTGAAGTTTGAAGCAGTTATGATTTTCTTAATTTATTTGTGTTTTGATAAATTCTTACAGAACATATACAATACTTGCATTCAGTATTTGAATTTAGAAATTTATCAAAGTTCATTTTACTTAAAGAAAATCCTCAATCCACTTATCCAAAACCAATCAAAAAATCAAAATCAAAACCAAAATAAAAAATCTCATCTCTGAGTGCTATATTCTTCAGAAGCTTTCAATCAAAGAGTACGCCATCAACGCGCCTCTAGCTTCAGCACAAATATCTCTATGATGACACACTAATTCAACATCAACATGATCAAAATGTAACTGAACTACAATCGATAAGTCTTCGATATCCCATGAAAAGACTTTTGAAGCAGATGCGACCATGTATGGAACAAATTCCCTCAACATATATATTTTTCTAAGCAGATGAATACCTATGGGATGCACTTGGGGACTTGATCTTGTAGGAAAGACCAATTCAGATTGATTTCAATAAATATGTTCCACATAACAAGTTACTGAAACCTGATGTGATGCCATGAAACGTCATCAACAGAACCTATCTACAGTACAAACCTTGCACGAATAAGGAATTTTTTTATCCTCGCCGATCACATCTAGAATGGAGACTGTCGCTATTATCTTCCACAAAAATATCGATTCCCTGACAAAGACACTTTACAGTAAAGTCATATTGTTTGGGAGAATTTGGATTTAACTCCCAGTACACCTTCATCTTAGTAATGCTCAACTCATCAATTAGTTCGTGAATATAAAGGCTCATAGGATAGAGCATCAAAGACTATCTCGATAATCATGGTTCTAACTTTTTCGGTATCTTGAGAAACTTCAACCATGGTATCGTCATCGACAAGGATATCTGGAGCGTAATCAGTCGTGATCTCAGCATCTACAACGGTCTTACAAGCAACATCCTGCTTCATCAACTTTCCGTTCTCTACATCCTAAGTCTGGAAGTGTTACTCGATGAATCATACTTCTCCAAGCACTAATGATTCATATCAATATGTGTAGACATGAAAACATGTTAACATGAAAGTCTTCCCAAAGCTTGCACGATGGACGGGCAGAAGCCAAAGTCTTCTACACGATGTTCTCATCACCTCTACAAATGAGATACAACACATTTCATGCCATGGGTTTAAAAAAACGTACTAATGGGTGAGGAACGAGACAATTCTTTCTTTACAAAAGATGTTCGTCTATGTCTCAACTACAACATACCAAAAGGGAGCATAAATCGTGCACACGAGCTGAAAGATATGGACTTTGCCGTCAGGTCTATGAAATCTGAAAAATCTGCACGAGATTACAAATTACAAATGTGCACGCTTCTTTGGATGACATATACAACTCGAAATTGAGTGATTCTTTTCTCATATGATAACTCAGTCTCTTAGCTTCAAAAGTTTGGGTCAATCACCGAATTTCGACATCGTATGAGGTTTCCACATCTTCCAAAGCATATAACATGCAAGCAGCAATTCCTGGACGGGATTCATAACCTCCACATTCGATCGATTGCCACCAGGTCTTTCCACTAAGTCCTTCATCAAGGTACCTCCAATTTCGACCACCTAGGTTTTTACATCAATTTTTTCTACCTGGATCCTCTATCTTGGTCTTGCCAGAAGAAGGAAGAACGAAAATGAAATTTAACAAAATATTGGGGACTGGCAGACTATGACCAGATACGGTCATCGGGGTCATTCCCAATTCAAATTGATCGCTCAGTCAAATGTTTTTCGTTTCTTCATCATCTCAAGTTCGTCCAGCACAATTATAATTTTCGAAGCATGGGTAAGCGGATATTATCAAACAGGGTCCCGTGCCGATGGAGTAGATCATTCGTGCATATGGACGTTTGTTCAAATCATTTGATGAGAAAGGCGGAAAAGACACGATTATCCCTCAAAAATCCTAATTCAATATCGACGAAGCAAAGTTGCTCAAATGATCAGGATAATATGTACAAAAATAAATTAAGAAGATGTTCAACTACTTAGGAAGATTACTAATAAGACTAATCATCAAATTCATCATCGTCTTCATGATCATCATCTTTCATGAAAAGTTCTTCTTTAGATTCATCTCCAGAATTTTTGTCAGGAACTTCTTCTAGATGATCTTCAAAATCATCATAAACTTCTTCCAAATAGCCATCTTCTTCGCATTCGGCTCAGAAACCATCTTTGGCCAACTGGTCAGCTCTCATACCAGGTGGATATGGCTTAACTCTACGTTCAATAGGCTTCTACACTGATTCAACTTCCTCATCGTCTGAATCAGAAGCTACACCATCAGCATAGGGGTTTAACATCATCCTTAGCCGCTAGCCTTGCATGTTGAAGTCGGCTTCGTTTTTTCTATAAGCCGCAAGTTTTTCATCTTCAGATTTTCTTTTTGAAAACTTATCACGGACAACTCTCTGATGATTAAGAGACATACCGTGTATCATCTTTCCAGCATTTCTGAAAGTCTGATCTACCTTGGCACGCGCATCTGCAGAAGGTTTCATCTTTGGCTTGGTAGTGTTGGAATGTTCCCCAGAAAAGCCAGAAGAATGGTCACAACTGGAAATCACCATTATCTTGGGCGAGAAATATGGAGGCATGGATGCGCCAATAGCAAACACACAACAAAAACGGTAAAGATCCAACTTTATCTAGTTACAATTCACTAACAGTAGTGACTATAATGTAAAAACTTCAAAAAACTTGCTCGTTTCTTCAAACCTGCAAAAACGAGCAAAAATCATTATTCGAAATCAAAACTTGATTTTATAAAACCGTGAACGACTTATGTATTTCTCTACTGTGAGAACATCCACTAATTTTTCATAAAACTACGAACGATTCACATAATTTTCACCGTGTGCATACACTGATTTCTACTGTGTAAGCATTCACTATCAAATCGTGAAAATTCATGTAATTATTATTCACTACACTAAAACCAGGATTTTCTCACAGTGTAACCTGTCACAGTTTATTTTTCAGTCACTGATATACCTGTGATAAGTCCTGCAACAATTATAACTGTTGCTAAGTTTCAGAATCGTGATAATGAATCTAAATATTTTATATTTTTTACTAGTAACAATTATATTTGTTGACAATTATACGGACAATCACAATTATAATATAAAATGATGTTTCCACCCAAACATTTCACCACATCTAAAACAACCCCGAATTTATCACTCTTAGAATTTTGATTGTCACTACTTTCGTAACAGTTATACAAAATAACAATTTTATTTAATTTCTAAATATCAATTTTTATTTTTATTTTATTTTTTAATTTTCTTAATATTAGAAAAAAGAATCAAGACCAAGTCAACAAGTCATGACTTTGCAGGACATTTGACTTGGACACATACCAACCTTTTCTCTCGATTTTCTCGACAAAACCACAACAAAAATTTATGCTTCTTCCGAATGCTATGAAAATGACCATACTACCCTTATCGGAAAAAGTGCAATAAAAATTCAGAAGACCGTGAAAATGACCATATTACCCTTATTGGAAAAAGTGCAACAAATATTATGGAGACTTTGAAAATGACCAGAATACCCTTATTGAAAAAAATAAAGTAAATATTACGGATTGTGAAAATGACCATATTACCCTTATTGGAAATAACTGCTATAATTTTTATGGAGACTGTGAAAATGACCAGACTACCCTTATCAAAAATAAGTAAAATAAATATTACAGATTGTGAAAATAACCATATTACCCTTATTGGACAAAACTGCAATAAACATTATGGAGACTGTGAAAATGACCATAGTACCCTTATCAAAAATAAGTAGAGTAATTCTTACAGACTGTGAAAATAACCATATTACCCTTATTATAAAAAAGTCCAATAAATATTATGGAGACAGTGAAAATGACCAGACTACTCTTATCGAAAATAAGTAAAGTAAATATTACGGACTATGAAAATGACCATATTACCCTTGTTGGAAATAAGTGGAATAAATATTATGGAGACTGTGAAAATGACCAGACTACCCTTATTGAAAATAACTAATGTAAATATTGCACACTTTGAAAATGACCATATTACCCTTATTGGAAATAAATGCAATAAATATTATGGAGACTGTGAAAATTACCAAACTACCCTTATTGAAAATACATAAAGTAAATATTACATACTATAAAAATGACCATACTACTCTTGTTGTAAATAAGAGCAAAAAAATTTATGCAGACTATGAAAATGACTAAACTACCCTTACTGAAAATAAGTAAAGTAAACATTATAGACTGTGAAAATGACCATATTACCCTTGTTGGAAATAAATGCAATAAATATTAAGGAGACTGTGAAAATGGCCATATTACCCTTACTGGAAATAAATGCAATAAATATTATTAATACTGTGGAAATGACCAGAATACCCTTATTGGAAAAAAATAAAGTAAATATTATGGATTGTGAAAATGACCATATTACCCTTATTGGAAATAACTACAATAATTTTTATGGAGACTGTGAAAATGACCAGACTACCGTTATCGAAAATAAGTAAAGTAAATATTACACACTTTGAAAAAGACCATATTACCCATACTGGAAATAACTGCAATAAATATTATAGAGACTGTGAAAATGACCAGACTACCCAATTAAGTGTAATAAGTAAAGTAAATATTACAGACTGGGAAAATGACCATATTACCCTTATTAAAAATAGTGTAATAAATATTATGGAGACTGTGAAAATGACTAAACTACCCTTATCGAAAATAAGTAAAGTAAATATTACAGACTGTGAAAATGACCATATTACCCTTGTTGAAATTAAGTGAAATAAATATTATGGAGACTGTGAAAATGACCAGACTGCTCTTATTGAAAATAAGTAAAGTAGTATTACAAACTTTGATGATGACCATATTACCCTTATTGGAAATAAATGCAATAAATATTATGGATATTGTGAAAATGACCAAACTACCCTTATTGAAAATAAATAAAGTAATACTGCATACTGTGAAAATGACCATATTACCCATGTTGAAAATAAGTGCCACAAATATTATTGAGACTGTGAAAATGACCAGACTACCCTTATCGAAAATAAGTAAAGTAAATATTACAGATTGTGAAAATGACCATATTACCCTTATTGTAAATAAATGAAATAAATATTATGGAGACTGTGAAAATGACCAAACTACCCTTATTGAAAATAAATAAAGTAAATATTATATATTGTAAAAATGACCATATTACCCTTATTGGAAATAAGTGCCATAAATATTATGGAGACTGTGAAAATGACCAGACTACCCTTATCAGAAATCAGTAAAGTAATTCGTGCAGACTATGAAAATGACCATAGTACCCTTATTGGAAAATTGCAATAAATATTACGGAGACTGTGAAAATGACCAGACCACCCTATGGAAAATAAATAAAATAAATATTACAGACTGAGAAAATGACCATATTACCGTTATTGGAAATACGTGCCATAAATATTATGGAGTTTGGAAAAATGAAAAAACTACCTTTGTTAAAAATAAACAAAGTCAATATTACGGAATGTGAAAATGACCATATTACCCATATTGGAAATAAATGCAATAAATATTATAGAGATTGTGAAAATGACCAGAATACCCTTATTGAAAAAAATAAAATAAATATTACGGATTGTGAAAAGGGATAATTAGAGCTTAGTACTCAGGTTATGACCAACACTAGGCTTTGGTCTAACATTTGTCCAACGTTAGGGCTTGGTACCTGGACCTCACGTTGACCAGTATTGACCCGTCTAAGTGGTGATGTGTATTATTTTATGTCAAGTAAATTGTTAATTACTAGAATATATATATAACTTTGCTAACAATGACGGGCATGTCCTTAACTTTACTAAAATCCAAAGCTTTTCTCATTGTTTCACGAGCAGCAATTAATCTCATTCTTCAACTTCTCTCGTTTTCTATTTTTTCTTCTAAAATATCACACAGTGCTCTTGCTACTTCTTCTTTTCGTTTTAATCCGTAAATTTAAAGATTTATATATTTTCGTTGATTCCTGGTTCGGTGGTGATTAAAGTGATTAAGGGAGGAGGGTCAGAGTGTTTACCAATCAAGTGTTATCCATTCAACACAAGGAAGCTTTTTTTTTTTAATCTTTTGATTAGATCTTAATATGGGTGTGTTTGATTTTTTATTTGAAAAAATGGGTTTGTGATTATGATTGTGATGAAGAATAAGAGAAGACGATATGCTGTAGTTAGTGTGAATTTTTTTCTAGAATGGCAGGTTAGGAGCAGGTTATCTATCAAGCAAGTATTGATTTGAAGATTGAATTAGGGATTGAATCAAATAGCTAAATACAGGTGGTATACGATCTGTTGGATTTGAGGTTGAGTGCTTGAGCAATAAATCAGTCGAGAAAAGGGTGGTAATTGCCGGTGATTTTCAAAATTTACACGAGATTTGATTTGGAGACAGGGAGAGAAATCAAGGTCAATTGATGATGGTGCTTCCATTTAATAAGGGGGTCGATCTGTTGTTGATATGAGAGAAATAATGCAGAAATTTGATAAATTCCTCAATTTTATTGTTTTGATAAATTGATTGGATTGAAATCAGATTGATAATTTCTTCCATTTGGGGATGAACATAGGACTAACAGATATAAACGGCGTTAAGTAATTATTATTTTTTTATTTTTTTTAATAATTACTAAATGGAAGTCTATACTTAACTGGTCAATTTAGGTCAACGTCTGGTCCAGGTACCAAGCACTAACGTTGGACAAATGTTAGACCAAAGGCTAGTGTTGGCCATAACCTGAGTACTAAACTCTAATTATCCCTTGTGAAAATGAACATATTACCCTTATTGGAAATAATTGCAATAATTTTTTTGGAGACTGTGAAAATGACCAGACTACTGTTATCGAAAATAAGTAAAGTAAATGTTACACAATTTGAAAAAGATCATATTACCCTTACTGGAAATAAGTGCAATACATATTATGGAGACTGTGAAAATGACCATATTACCCTTCACAATCATATTACCCTTACTTCACAGTCTACACGAATTAATTTACTTATTTTCGATAAGGGTAGTCTGGTCATTTTCACAGTCTCTATAATATTTATTGCACTTTTTTCCAATAAGGGTAATATGGTCATTTTCACAGTATGTAGTATTTACCTTATTTATTTTCAATAAGGGTAGTTTGGTAATTTTCACAGTCTCCATAATATTTATTGCATTTATTTCCAATAAGGGTAATGCGGTCATTTTCACAATCTGTAATATTTACTTTACTTATTTTTGATAAGGGTAATCTGGTCATTTTCACAGTCTCCATAATATTTATTGCACTTTTTCCAATAAGGGTAATATGGTCATTTTCATATTATGTAAGAATTATTTTACTTATTTCTGATAAGGGTACTATGGTCATTTTCACAGTCTCCATAATATTTATTGCACATTTTTCCAATAAGGTTAATATGGTCATTTTCATATTATTTAAAAATAACTTTACATATTTCTGATAAGGGTAGTATGGTCATTTTCACAGTCTCCATAATATTTATTGCACTTTTTTCCAATAAGGGTAATATGGTCATTTTCAAAGTCTGTAAGAATTACTTTATTTATTTCCGATAAGGGTAGTTTGGTCATTTTCACCGTCTCCCTAATATTTATTTCATTTATTTCCAATAAGGGTAATACGGTCATTTTCACAATCTGTAATATTTACGTTACTTATTTTCGATTAGGGTAGTCTGGTCATTTTCATAGTCTCCATAATATTTATTGCACTTTTTTTTTCCAATAAGGGTAATATGGTTATTTTCATATTATGTAAGAATTACTATACTTATTTCTGATAAGGGTAGTATGGTCATTTTCACAGTCTCCATAATATTTATTGCACTTTTTCCAATAAGGGTAATATGGTCATTTTCATATTATGCAAGAATTATTTTACTTATTTCTGATAAGGGTACTATGGTCATTTTCACAGTCTCCATAATATTTATTGCACTTTTTTCCAATAAGGGTAATATGGTCATTTTCATATTATGTAAGAATAACTTTACTTATTCTCGATAAGGGTAGTATGGTCATTTTCACAGTCTCCATAATATTTATTGCACTTTTTTCCAATAAGGGTAATATGGTCATTTTCACAGTCTGTAAGAATTACTTTATTTATTTCCGATAAGGGTAGTTTGGTCATTTTCACCGTCTCCCTAATATTTATTTCATTTATTCACAATAAGGGTAATGCGGTCATTTTCACAATATGTAATATTTACTTTACTTATTTTCGATAAGGGTAATCTGGTCATTTTCACAGTCTCCATATTATTTATTGCACTTTTTTCCAATAAGGGTAATATGGTCATTTTCATATTATGTAAGAATTATTTTACTTATTTCTGATAAGGGTACTATGGTCATTTTCACAGTCTCCATAATATTTATTGCACATTTTTCCAATAAGGTTAATATGGTCATTTTCATATTATGTAAGAATTATTTTACTTATTTCTGATAAGGGTATTATGGTCATTTTGACAGTCTCCATAATATTTATTTCACTTTTTTCCAATAAGGGTAATATGGTCATTCTGATATATTTCCTCTTCATTTCATCCGAAAGAGAAACTCGGGTCTTACTCTAGTAATATTTGAACCTGTGATGTTCAATTCTGATATATTTCGTCTTCTGTTCATTCGAAAGAGAAACTCGGGTCTAACACTAGTAATATTTGAACCCGTGATGTTCATTTCTGATATATTTCGTCTCCATTTCACCCGAAAGAGAAATTCAGGTTCAACTCTAGTAATCTTTGAATCTGAGATATTCAATTCTGATATATTTCGTCTCCAGTTCATCCGAATCAGAAACTCAGGTCGAACTCTAGTATTTGAACCCGTGATGTTCAATTCTGATATATTTCGTCTCCAGTTCACCCGAAAGAGAAACTCAAGTCTAATTCTAGTAATATTTGAACCCGTGATGTTCAATTCTGATATATTTCGTGTCCAGTTCATCCGTAAGAGAAACTCAGGTCTAACTCTAGCAATATTTGAACCTGTGATGTTCAATTCTGATATATTTCTTCTTCAGTTCACCCGGAAGAGAAACTCATGTCTAAGTCTAGTAATCTTTGAACCTGTGATGTTCAATTATGAAATATTTCGTCTCCAGTTCATCCAGAAGAGAAACTCTCCAGTTCACCCGGAAGAGAAACTCAGGTCCAACTCTGGTAATTTTTGAACCTGTCATGTTCAATTCTGATATATTTCTTCTTCAGTTCACCCGAAGGAGAAACTCATGTCTAACTCTGGTAATCTATGAACCTGGGATGTTCAATTCTGATATATTTCGTCTCTAGTTCACCCGGAAGAGAAACTCAAGTCCAACTCTCGTAATCTTTGAACCTGTGATGTTCAATTCTGAAATATTTCGTCTCCAGTTCATCCGGAAGAGAAACTTAGGTACAACTTTAGTAATCTTTGAATATGTGATGTTCAATTCTGGTATATTTTGTCTCCAGTTCATCCGGAAGAGAAACTCAGGTCCAACTCTGGTAATCTTTGAACCTGTGATGTTCAATTCTAATATATTTCTTCTTCAGTTCACCCGAAAGAGAAACTCGGGTCAAACTCTGGTAATATTTGAACCTGTGATGTTCAATTCTGAAATATTTCGTCTCCAGTTCATCCGGAAGAGAAACTCAGATCTAACTCTGGTAATCTTTGAGCCTGTGATGTTCAATTCTGATATATTTCGTCTCCAGTGCATCCGGAAGAGAAACTCAGGTCTAACTCTCGTAATCTTTGAAACTGGAATGTTCGAAACTGATATATTTCTTCGCAAGTTCATCCAAATGAGAGACTCAGATCTAACTCTAGTACTCTTTGAACCTGGAATGTTCGATACTGATATATTTCTTCTCAAGTTCATCCAAACGAGAGACTTAAGTCTAACTCTAGTAATCTTTGAACCCGGAATGTTAGAAACTGATATATTTCTTCTCAAGTTCATCCAAACGAGAGACTCAAGTCCAAGTCTGGTAATCTTTGAACCTGTGATGTTCAATTCTAATATATTTCTTCTTCAGTTCACCCGAAAGAGAATCTCAAGTCCAACTCTGGTAATCTTTGAACCTATGATGTTCAATTCTGAAATACTTCGCCTCCAGTTCATCAGGAAGAGAAACTTAGGTCCAACTCTAGTAATCTTTGAACCTGTGATGTTCAATTCTGATATATTTTGTCTCCAGTTCATCCGGAAGAGAAACTCAGGTCCAAATCTGGTAATCTTTGAACCTGTGATGTTCAATTCTGATATATTTCTTCTTCATTAACCCAAAGAGAAACTCAGGTCTAACTCTGGTAATCTTTGAACTGTAATGTTCAATTCTGAAATATTTCGTCTCCAGTTCATCCGGAAGATAAACTCAGGTCTAACTCTAGTAATCTTCGAACCGGTGATGTTCAATTCTGATATATTTCGTCTACAGTTCATCCGAAAGACACGCTCAGGTGTAATTCTGGCAAGCTTTGAACTTGTGATATTCAATTATGATATATTTCGTCCTTAGTTCATCCAAAAACGAGAAACTCAGGTCTAACTTTCGTAATATTTGAACCTGTGATGTTCAATTCTGATATATTTAGTCTTCAGTTCTCCCGAACGAGAAACTCAGGTCTAACTCTAGTAATCTTTGAACCTGTGATGTTCAATTCTGATATATTTCGTCTCCAGTTCATCCGAACGCGAAACTCAGGTATAACTTTAGTAATCATTGAACACATGATGTTTAATTCTGATATATTTCGTCTTCAGTTTACCCGAAAGAGAAACTCAAGTCCAACTCTGGTAATCTTTGAACATGTGATGTTCAATTTTGAAATATTTCGTCTCCAGTTCATCCGGAAGAGAAAATGAAGTCCAACTCTGGTAATCTTTGAACCTGTGATGTTCAATTCTGATATATTTCGTCTCCAGTTCATCCGGAAGAGAAACTCAGGTTCAAGTCTGGTAATATTTGAACCAATGATGTTCAATTCTGATATATTTCTTCTTCAGTTCACCCGAAAGAGAAACTCAAGTCCAACTCTAGTAATCTTTGAACCTATGATGTTCAATTCTGAAATATTTCGTCTCCAGTTCATCAGGAAGAGAAACTTAGGTCCAACTCTAGTAATTTTTGAACCTATGATGTTCAATTCTGATATATTTCTTCTTCAGTTCACCCGAAAGAGAAACTCAGGTCTAACTCTGGTAATCTTCGAACCGGTGATGTTCAATTCTGATATATTTCGTCTCCAGTTCATCCGAAAGACACACTCAGGTCTAATTCTGGCAATCTTTGAACTTGTGATATTCAATTCTGATATATTTCGTCCTTAGTTCATCCGAAAACGATAAACTCAGGTCTAACTTTCGTAATATTTGAACCTGTGATGTTCAATTCTGATATATTTCGTCTTCAGTTCACCCGAATGAGAAACTCAGGTCTAACTCTAGTAATCTTTGAACCTGTGATGTTCAATTCTGATATATTTCGTCTCCAGTTCATCCGAACGAGAAACTCAAGTCTAACTTTAGTAATTGAACACGTGATGTTTAATTCTGATATATTTCGTCTTCAGTTCATCCGAACGAGAAACTCAGGTCTAACTCTTGTAATCTTTGAACTTGTGATGTTCTAGTCTGATAATTAGAACTTAGAACATTGAAAGCAAAATATTTTTACCCAATAAAATTGATACTCTTTCATCAATAACCTCGAATATGTCAATTTGTATTATGAAAGTGGCTTTCTTCGGTGGGATATGAAAAGACGAGGGTATCCAAATATAGCTCAATCTAAAACTTTTCTACTTGTACGCTTACAGGATAATTTATGATTTTCTTTAAAAACACTTCTCAAAAGAACACACATGCTTCTCACACACTCCAAGTTAATCCGTATGAGCACCTCAAACCAAATCCTAGTCGTACATTATTTTGTTAGAAAAATCATCCGTTAGATTTCACTTTTTTTTTTTCTTTGTGCTTACCGCACGGTTGATAAATTCGACCTTATCCCTTTCTCGCTTCCCGTATCTCAAGATTCTCAACTCTCTAACTTTATCTTATCTTTTTTTTTTCCAAACTCGCTTTCTCTTTCCAAGGAAGAAAAAAAAAACCTAACTACATCTCTCAGCCAATATTCTCTGCGATTCACTTATCTTTACACTCCGATTTGAGAAATATGTATGTTCTTTCTCACAGGCTACCTCACCTCACAATCATATCAACTGTTGCTTGTTTTCTCTTGATGTTTGTTTTACAGATCTCAAAGTTTTTCCTCACAATCATATCAACTATTGATTGTTTTTCTCTGTATGTTTGTTTTACAGATCTCAAACTTTTTAATTTGGGTTTGTTGGATTGAGAGTTAGTATGTTAATTTGGGTTTTTTGGATTCTGTTCTTCATATATTTAGGGTTCTTAAATTTTTTGATTTAGTTAATTTTTTTTTTGTTTCAAATACTAATTTTGTATCTAATTAACTGGATGAACAAATAGGAGAAGTGGGTTTGTTTTGAAAATTGAATACCAGTTGACCCACTAAAGTGAGTCTATTGATTGAACATTTGCAAGTTTTCCGATGGATTCTTTTTTCCTGGAGTTATTTCTTATGAATCTGTTATTGTTGATTTGAATCCCCCTTCTGGTCCTGATTCCGAAAGTGATTCAGATGGAACTCAAGAGTATTACACTGGTGGCGAGAAGAGGTATTCGTCTTAATTCTTGTTATGATTTTCTTAATCACTGATTAAGAATCTCAATTTTGTTTGTTTGTAAACCATATATTTTCTTCTTATAACAGAATTACCAAAACCATAGATAATTTTTTCTTTTTGTTATTGTTGTTTACCCTAGAAATATTTGGATTATGAACTTATAAGTTGTTGGGTTGGTCTATTCGACTGTTGTTTTTGTCAGGTAAATATTTAAGATTGCCCTGATGATAAGTTCAGTTTTTAATGTATTTTGTTGGATACTGCATAACTTTCTTTTAAATTGATGTTTCTTTCTAAGTAATGTATGTGAAGTCTGTACTACGTTCCTATGATATCATATTGATACTGCATAACTGTCTTTTAAATTGAATGCCGGGTGACAGACTTGCCATATACAAAACGTGTTGGCAAACTGGTTGTATGGATGCCGACATTTTAACAGCCTTTGATGATGCCATTAGTGATGGGTTGATATCATTTCCATCTCTCTAAGCTCTTCTCCAGAACTTTTTGATGATTCCATGTCAATAGGATATTTCCAATCATTCAAGTAAAATATTCTTGTTTCTACTTCAGCGGGAAATACAGGTGATTTTACAACAAAAGTCTCCCCATGGCTCTTATCTATTGCTACTAGCTCTATCGACCGGGAATTTAATTCCAACATACACCTTGGGAATTCACTTATTTTGAAGGTAAGTTTTAATCAATATCATGAACGTAGTAAATACCTATGCCATGCTCAAATCATCTTAAGGGGGACTTCAATATTTTTTCAGGGAAACTCTATAAACCCATTAAAATGAATAAATTTCATCCGGTTATATTTGCTGAAGATGCAGCTGCTGCAGGTGTTACCGCAGGAAAGGAAAGGTCAGGTATGGATATATTTTTGATATAAATGTTTATGTGTTCTGTTCTCTGATATTTTTTCTGTTTTTTTAAGCTCATGCAAGAACGGCACCTTAGACCATAAATTTGATTAAGGGGAAGATAGTGGTATGTAGTGGAGGTGGTAGTAAGAGAGCGGAAGTATTAAGAGATGGTGGTGGTGTTGGAATGATACTTTTGATCAACCCCTTAGCTGGAATAAATGATTATAGCTTGCAATACGTCATTCCAACTACCGTTCTCAACGGAATAGAATTCCAATCTATTGTTGATTACGTAGCCTTATCACAGTAAGTTGAAACATCTATCTTCAGTTCAAAAGGAATAAAAGATAAAGGTTTTTCTTGAACGGTATTGATCCAAGTTTAGCAAATATTTTTTATTTTGTTAACAGGTACCCAACCGCTAGAATATCCCCAACGATGACACAATTTTCAACACCAGTCGTGCACCAAAAATGATAGTATTTTCTTCAGTTGGACCAAATACTATCTCTCCAGACATTATCAAAGTAGGTTTAATTTTTTGCCGGTAATAAAAATTTTAGTTCTACACTAACATATATAAAAAAAATGGAAAAACGGGTTAAAATATACCCACGTGAACAAGTGATGGATGCTGAGGAATTAAGTTAATATTCTAATCTTGTTAAAAAGACTACTGAATTTCTTTCTTTGTGATCCTAATTATGTTTCTCCTGGTAGGTCATCCTTGGATTAGTAACTACAATGATATTCAGGCCTATGAAAGCCTATATGTGCTCATCATCTCTACATAAAGCGGTGTTAAGAGTGAGTACTTTAGTATTCTCAAAATTTGCTTTGTTTTTGATCATGTTTCATAATTTTTTTTGTCCACGCTCCTGGCTTTTCAGGCATTTTCCAACCTTGTGGTTTACTTTTTTCTAAGAATGTAGTCGTTTTTAATACTTCCATGTTTAGCTTGAGTAAGAGTTCTCTGTATTTACCACTGCTGACCAACTATAACTTCATGTATTATAGGGAAAGAAGAGACTTTCCGAAGTTGCTAACAATAAGCCCACTCTTGGACAAAAATGTTAAAAGTATAAACTCCTCAAAAGTCAGGTGCAAATCTTTTTTCATTTGGCTTGTTTCGTTGGATTATTATGTTGCCGCCATTTTCTTATTTTTTCTAATTATCTGTAACTGTCCACGTTTTTGCAGGTGCTGATGGCAAGGAAGGTGGTGTTGTTGGAGGCAAGTCAAACAAATCTCTAAAATCTACTAGGTCAGTTTCATGCGATTCTTATACCAAGTAAGATACTATTTTTGAATTATTTTTTTTACTTAAATATTTGTGATGTCCATATATTGGTTGTCCGCTAATTGGTCAGTTGTTTCTGCATTTCTTCTCATATTGATTTGGTTATTTTGTTTATCGGTGTAGGGCGGGCATTCGGTACAGTTCACAGTCAAGAACTGCAATAGGTTGTTGGTGTCTATTAGTTTGTTCAAACACTTATTTTTCGGTGCCTAGGAAGTTTGTTTTCTTACTTGCAATCATATTTGTTTCTTTGTTTGTTCATAATGAATAGAATGATTTTTTGTAAATGTGTATGTATGAATTATAAATTGCGGATAGTTTGCAGGCTTCTGGTTCAGGTTCAGTTGTATTGCAGGTAAATGCTTCAGGTTTAGTTCACGTATTACAGGCTTGTGTTTCATGTTTAATTGTGCTAGCCTGTAAACTGAAAGGCTAGGTCATGAGAATGACATGGACTATCCACTTTTTTTAATTGTAATTGAAAGAATTGTCACAGATTTAACTGTGAAGAAAAACAACACGTGTCAACATCTTAATGCTGTTACAAATGAGAGTAACTGTTTAAACGTTACGGTAATAGTGACAAAATATGACAGGTGTCCATAGTGAATTTGTTGCAAAAAAATATGCAACACTTATATGTGTTATTGTATTCGTAAGAAAAAGTGACACATGGCAAAACTAAATGGTTGCCTACGTGGCGGTGTAAGACACGTGTCATCAGCGAATTGTTGCAAAGTGAGAATAACAATTAAATCTGTTATAATTACTGTGACAAATGAGCCACATGTTGCTATTTTAAAATTAGGTTAACTGTTACTATTAAATAATGTAACAGTTTATAAATGTGACTGTAACCAGATTTTGTCATGGTGAAAACTGTTACAAAAAAGGATAACAATTAATATCACAGCATTTCTCTAACGGCGTATATGTGTTACAAATTTTTTTAGTAACAGAAATACCCTATGACAAAATCCAGGATTTGATGTAGTGATTTCATCACAAATAATTGTTTGCTTTCAACAATTGCTCAGAAATCAAAATTTGATTTTAAAAAAATAAATAATTATTTTTCGTGAATAATTCACGTATCTTAATTTCTACAAACAAAAATTTGACGTAAGTTAACAATTTACGTAATAAAAAAAATCTCTTTCTAACGAGTATTCGCTTATCGATCTAGAGTATTTTCTCTTTTTGAGAATCCACATATTCAAAATAAAATTTTGTTTTCATAAAAGCTCATAAACAAAATTTTCGTCACCACTATTAGACCATGCATGTCTATTTGAAAAATATATTTTCTCTCATGGATTATTGTTCATTTTTTAAACAAACGGACAGACGTTCGTTCGTTTCTTAAATCAAATTTATAAAAATTACGCATGCATGTATACTTATATGGAATTTCAGTTTTTTATGAACAAATCAAACTTTTTTTTAAAACCTCGGACGGACGGAGTTGGCCGGAATTCCACCGGATGGTAGTCGGCGACGGTTGACTCCGACGAGAAAAAGTTTCCTCCTGTTGCTCGAACGTAAGAGAGATTAGAGATTGTGAGAGGTTTGGTCGGTCAAAGATTAAAAAAAGAAAGAAAACGTTTTTCTTCCCTTTTATAACAATTTTATTTCCAAAACCTAATTTAACAAGGATTTCCTTTTTTAGGCATGGGCCCATAAACTCTAAACCGACCGAAATTTAGTGCCCGACCTCCCGAATCAGCGGTGCCCCATCTCTCCACGCTCCCTGGACGATGCTCGATCGCGATACCAGAGTCCTTATTCAATCCACCGTTCGTACATGGATTCTGGTAATATCTAATTAATTTTACGATTAAGTGCGATCACTTGCTTCGTTTACGAGAAAATCACCATTCAGTGCTTACTGAGAAACATGATTGTCCCTCACTAAGCAGGGAACTTAATGTTGATGGTGGATTTTCAACAAAGGCTAAAATCGTAAAATTATGATTTCGCCTGTTTCTGACACGACTTCAGAAATGTATGTGAAACTCATATTTTAGGATCCGTGAAAGCTCATTTCACAATATTAAAGCCTCCCCAGCTGAGCTTTGCTACACTTTGCATATTTCATGATTGGACGGCTCCTAAACATATTGCATGCTAGTATAGAGCGCTAACGTCTTCAGGACATCACATTGTTTATTGTTTTTTGACTATACACGCCCAATATTCAGAACGAGTATGATATTTCCATTATCTCATACCTCGATTCTCGAATAAACCCGCTCCTAGACATATCACGTGCTAGTATATAGCAATTCATAGATTAAGTCTAGAGTGTCATTCATCAATTGAATCTTAGAAAATAATCTATTTATCTCATCACTTTGTTCCATGGATGATCCTCAGCTGGATTCCATGGATTAGTAATAGATAATCATTTTATCTCATTACTCCGTTCCGTGGCTAATTCTCAGCTGAATTTAATGGATTAGTAATAGATACTCAATTTATTTCATTACTCCGTTTGATGGTTGATTCTCAGCTGAATTTCATGAATTAGTAATAAATATTCACTGATCGAGCATCAGGGCCACCACCGAGTAAGCCCCGATAAAATGGTGCGAGTGTACTTAGCAATAATGCACGGACTAGCACCCGAATGCACGAATGAGCATTCAAAAATATGGACAAATGCGGAAACCTATGAAAAATAGGGAGGAAAATAATATTAATAAAATAATAAAGAGGCGCCTATGGGGACCGGGCCCACCAGCCGGCAGGTCATGCCACCGTGGCCGGCCCCACGCCTCTTCTCATTCTTTTACTTTATTTTGTTATTTTTTCTAATCTGATGAAAACTCCTTCATTTGAGAAAACTTCCTCGTTCGAGAAAAACTCTTAGTTTCTCCATATTTCCTTCACACGATGAAAAATAATAAAAATATTGAAAGGTGTCACAAGACCCGGACCTACTAGCCGGTCGGCCATGCCCTAACTGTGACTGGTCCCACACCTTACAATCCCTTATTTTCTTCTTCTTATTATTTCCTCCATCTCATGAAACTCCTTCATTTGAGCAAAAACCCTAGTTTTTCATATTTTCTCAAATATTGCTCAAACTGTCAAAAACTCAAATGGTCCCATGACCGGCTAGGCTACTCACGAAAAATATTAAGATATTATTATTTTAATATATTGCTAGAATATTGATCGCACGAGCAAAGTTCTACTTGCTAATTCGAGCAAAATCGAGAGTTTCAGTCAAGATTAAACTCTTCTGAAAATCCAAAATACTTCTCGAACCCGCATCAAAAGATATTGAAATTCTCAGTATTGAGACACGGAAAATATGGTGACACGTACGTGCCACCTTTATTGGCCAAGGTCGGCCCTTAGGCTTGCAAGGAGATGGTCCCACATATGTTAACCATTTTGACCGAATTAATATTCTACAGTTCATATTGGGTTCAAACTCTTTCCAACCAACTTGGAACTTGTTCAATCGACCACCAGCTGATCCCAAGACCACCAAGGGCCGGTTTTATACCCCTTTCTCGGTCCCTCATCTCTCCATAAGTAGGTTTTATTGCCTAATGCTCAGAGGAGCACTATTTTAATAAATGATTAAACGAACATTTAATCATCTTTCCAACAACTGGTCTGCAAAGGACTTTGGTGTTTGCTCATTCAAGCATTTGGGCGCTACATGGTCGGCCATCATCCCATGTAGTCGGTACCGCTCTTACTCAGTGATTGATTTTCAGTAAATCATCAATTGATCAACAATCGATCAAAATTAAGGTTTTGAACTGAATGCTCTGCAAATCATAATTCTGACCAAGTTCAAACACCAATAATTTTATGTTAATCCAGTAATAAACATCTTTATTGATTAATTAATATTCGGTCCAGCTGCCAATATTTTAAATTAATATTTTATTTGGTAATGCTACCAATAATTGTTCAAACGAGCAATATTTGCTCAGATATTGATTATTCAACTATCAATATTCAATAATCCATCAAATGAGTGATATTTGCTCAGACAGGACTAGAAATATTATTCAACTATTAATGTTCAATAATTCATTAATCGAGCAATATTCGCTTAGACGAGCAATATTTGCTCTGGCTATTAATATTCATCACGTTGATTCAATTATCAACACGCATTCAAGAAATATACATATGTCCCAGGAGACATGTTCAATCCATGAATCATAGAGCATTCTTCAATAAAGCTCAACTCAACAACACTTAGACTCACAGTCTAATCAAGTCAACAACTGACTAATTAAATACACTTCTTCCTTGCAGACTCCACATTCATGAGACATCAATCACGTCTCATGGGGGGATATTAATTAGAGTTTTGGTCTGGCGGCCTACGACACTTGTATTCATTCACAATGAGAAATGTGAGTAAGTCGTGTAAGCAGTGGAGGGAGTTAGCAAAATAGTGGGTGGTCGACAATCAACCAAGTCACCGCATGACCTGGAACTAGTTTAACCACGATTTCCACTCTTTCACTCGAGCAACCGTCACACTTATTGGAGATCAATGTGTCTACATTCTAGCAATATAAATAATTTTTCTGAATCCTGGATTTAACAAGAACAAATATACGGGAATTATCACAAGAATTCCCATCTGAACAACCACTCTCAATTGAGAAGAATTCAAACTTATTCGAACCCAAAAGTTCATTTGCAGAAACCTACAACACATTCATAATCCTTGATCACCATTGATCTCACACACTTCTCAGCTTCCCTCCTACAGATCAACCCTCTTCTCTCTTTGCGACCGAATTGACTCTGAAACGACCATTGTCTTGGTTTAGGCCGGAGTCATATAGATTGATCTCTCGAACTCAAAGCACTCCGGTGCAGTGCATCGATTTGAGGTTAAGCAATTAGCTCGGTCAAGGAGTCCACGTTCGCATGGTCGTCTATTCATTTTCCTAAATACTAGTAAATCGTTTTGCCCCATCAACATACACATCTAGTAGATCTTCAAATAATCCAACATCATTATGTTAAAAATAAAACCAAGAACATATCTGAAGAACTACAAAGTCCTTATCCCTTAACTTCCATAATAATATTTACATATAAAGACGAACAATGCACAAGTTGCTCCGTTAAATACTAATAAAACACAATTAATGTAACATCATATCGGTTGAATACGAAGTAGGCATATCCTTTTTACTACCTCCTTTCCCGACGTAACAGAAAAAACTTCTCTTAGTTAATTGAATCCTTCGATTTATTTATGGTTTATGAAGCTACAAGCCCTTAGCCCGTGCCGTTACGGCACGGGCCATGATGTTGGTTCATTTTTAATATATCGTATAATTTGTGTCCCGAATACTTATCAACTCCTTATGATTTAATATGTGTTTGTCATAAAAATAGTTGGGATTTTCCTCTCTTTTTTGTTTTTGTTTTTTCCTTTAATATTTTACCGCCGGAGATTTGCTCAAACGAAAGATTTTTAATATTTTACCGTTGAAGATTTTTTTCTTTGTTTTTTCCTTTAATATAATCTTAACTTCCAGACACTTTTTTATTTAGGTTCATTGCTTATAATGATATAATGCTCTACATGAACATGAAAGTTTAAATATTTTTTGGAAATATCTCGTCAGCAGCGCTCATCTTAGTGAAATCAACTAATCAATATCGTCCATAAAAGTCTCCACATGCTCATATTTCGCTCCAAATGACTCATCTATCATGGTTATGTTGTCGATCCTCCAAATAGGCAGAGAATAGTATATTTTTTTTGCATCCAACGAATGATACAAACTATCCAATGTGACATGATTTTCATGTAATTTTTCAATACCCATTAGATGACAATGTTTAAAATGTGTACCCATTACCTTTTCGAAG
Source organism: Papaver bracteatum (assembly GCA_023529315.1). Lineage (NCBI taxonomy): Eukaryota > Viridiplantae > Streptophyta > Magnoliopsida > Ranunculales > Papaveraceae > Papaver > Papaver bracteatum. Next base: position 196,703 of record JAJJWX010002335.1, read on the forward strand.
GGATTGTATATATGCGAACCTCTGCCATTAAATCTTCAAAAAAGTATTATGCCTATCAATTCGTCTTAACGAAGGCTTTGGTGATTTCAAAAGTCTTGGACATCTTGTCACTTCCGTATGTTCCTACCTTCACTTGGGATACAATCTGGAAAAACATTACTTCATAAAGAACCTTGAACACATATTGTACTCCCTGATCCTATTTCAAATTAATAGGTTGTCAATAGATCCTTTACCAAAAGTTGACATATTCTACATTGAATATTTATAAAATTAAAATTATGGTATTGTGGATCGTTGCTTTCTAATATTGTAGTTTTCAAAATTGGCCTCTTCAAGTCCCACGACTTTCTAAGTTTATATATCTTGTTTTTTTTTAACATTTTAGTTAGCCATATTATGTTTGTTACTAACTTTAAACTTGGTGTCATCTTCTACTGTAAACTTTATGTGATTTCAGAATCAAAATAGTTATACCTCTTTCATTCGTATCAAGTAATCCGTTGTATATCCCAACAATTATTCTACAACAATTCCTTTCTTTTGCCATTTCTGGACCATCAGTAGCCATTATTGTCAAACGCAATCTGTCTAATTTTTGTTGATGTTATGTATTTGCAATGTTCATTTTTCTTAAATAAATAGATTGCGGAAAAACTAAAAAAAAAAAGAACATAAGTATTACATCGCGTCTAAGTTATTATATCTAAAATACTCCGGACACTGCTTCTGGTGCCTTGTTTCCTCAAATTCCTCGTTGCATTCTAGACAATACATGCAACACCAATCATTTTCGAAGTGAGCTATTTGCGCAAGTTTGGTCAATGTATCCCTTGGATGTAATAATAATAACAACACGTCAATTTTTTTCAAGGCATCCAGTGGTAAATGGTATGAATCTAATAGATTTTAATTATACCTGAATCTTAGATATCACCTTCTTCTCACTTAACATAGCAATTGAGGAAGGACAAATATTGACCACTCTTTTACATAGGCATAGTTAGCCAAACTATGTTTTGCAATTGTCTTACGTGAAAATTATTATTAATCCATATTTTAGTCAGCTCCTATCGAAGCCGATCTAATTAGTCCTATAGAAAGTTAATCTTAAATTTTTGACCTTATCTCTTGACCAAATTATCGAAGTATTCTCAGTCATGTTCTTCTTTGTGTGATCTACCCATTTGTGTCTACTCTACCTTCTAACCCAGTGAATGAAACCTATACATATTGATCGGTAATTTGATATTGTTGATTTATCATCAAGAGGTCGCATGATTTTAGAATGTAAAATATAAAAAATATTCTATAAACATCAGAGGCAAAATTTAGATTTATGATTTAGAGTTTTTTATGATGATTTTGATGAACAAACATAATTTTCAAACAAATATTTTAGAATGCAAATACATTTTCCCGGTCAATAAGGTTTTATATCGGGAATTGAGTGAAAGTTGTTGCTTTGTAGGTAGTTGTCGCGAAACAACTCGACATTGATGGTCTTTCAGGAAAAAGAATGTAATAGTACTTGAGAGAGCAATAATGTTCTCTTATGCGGGTACACCAATTGCCTTTATATAATACGGGTGATCGAACAATCATGATCATATTGTCTTATACGTTCCGGCATCATCCTCGAAATATTTGGTTTTTGTCCTTATCAATCGTGCTAAAAACAACCAATTACATCTTTCACAATACAATGTTGCATGTTTTGTGAAGATTATTTTTTTACTTGGTCAATAAAACTCACTAAAAAAAAAACTATTATTATACACTACTATTACCAACACCCACCACCATAAAAACCATCCACCGCCACTATTTCTTCCACCAATAGTAATGTTACCGACTCCACCATTCACCAACACCCGCCACCGCTTATACTAACCCTACTTCCACTACCACCATTAGAATTAATATAGTTTTTAGTAAAATTATTTATTAATAAAATTATATATTTATGTTAGATTATTAAAGGGACATTTATAATAGAAATTTAATTAATCATTATGAACAATCAATGAGACACTAATTAATAAAACGTTTAAAAATGGTTAAGTTGAAAAAACCCCAGCGGTGAATTTATCTTTGCCAAGGACAAATCCTGACCACTAATAAATAATTTCATATGTTCTGATCTTGATTCGTGTCGTTCGTTTAGTTATTACATAACATGGAAATTGATTGCACCAATTTTTTTAAATGGACGTTTATTTTATCGAGTTTATTTTAACATTAGAATGATCAACCACGTTTTATACTTTACTAGATCTTAACCCGTGCCATAACGGCACTGGATGTTTTGTCTCTAATACGATATTATTCACATTCCTCTTGCTTCATTTTATTCGTGAGTAATCATTTTGATATTCAATTAGGTTATGGGAAACAAAATGGGTTACCTGATCTTTTTATTTTTTACTTAAGCATGTTATTCCAATTTATTATCTGGACGGAGTAATAATGTTGTGCCAACATGAAAATAAAATAAAAAATACAGTAAATAAAAATTTTCCCCATTTATTGTTCCATCATACCATAATTTCAAACTCCAAAAAGAATATTTCATCTAACAGTACATATACCTAAACTGTCAATCCAACTCCATGATGTTTATGAATACATTTGTCCCGAAATTATTGATAACTAAGGCTTTAAGGAGTGAAGCAAAAACCCATAATATTTTCCCTACTATAGATAAACACCATTTATTTATTTTTTGCAAATGTGAGAGTTATAAAAATGAAGAACCCTTGGCTATTGGAAGTCTGAGATATACACATGTGAGTTGAAAAAATAAACTTATAATAGTAAATCAAAAAATGTGTAAGATTCTTTCTCAATCATATTGATAACATAAAATTCAAGAAATTCGTGGATAAAAAGATTTCACACCAACTATGCTAAGTAGTGCATGAATGACGTTCTCACATCTAGTGTTACTCAAGTAATTTGGAGTTTTAAAGAGCATAGTCATATTGATATTTGTATCTACATAATTCAACTAACCTTCCGAAGAAAAATTATTAGTTTCAAGATAGAGCCGACACAAACTTCTGTCGCCTTCAATGTATACAACACACATTGGGTTTAATCGGCCTTGAGATTAAACAAATACCCCAACATTAGTCAAATAATGTCTACAAATACGGGATCGAAACAAAGTGCTAACGGGAAAAATGAGAGACTAACATCAGTTCTACAAAGAAAATACCCTATATGTATCAAAGTTTGTTAACCAAACATGTATTCAAATTAAAAAGTCATCAACTTAACACAAAAATATAAAAGAACCCAAGTTAAATCAATACTTGCATAAACAAAACTTATAAGAGAATTTTGTAATTATTAAATACCTTTAAAATCACTATTAGAGATTTAATTGCATGCCTCGTTAAAAACTACGGTAGGACGAAATCACCAGATTAATCTGTAGAAATTTCACTGGATATGTAGCAATTCAGAGAAGTTTACACTGGTGGTGATATGTTCCATCTAAGTGTTGTTCGATTGATTATTTTTTTTAGAAGGTTTCAGTTTTCATTGGAGAAACCGAGAGGGAGCGTTTCATTATATTCATTATCATTCAGAAATCCTAGACCAACTCACCCTCTGCTTACGGGATCTCAATACAACCTTAAATTTATCTATTGGACGGAGAAACCTTGATACTAAATATGTAGTTTTTAGTGTTATTTATTATATAACGTGACATCCAAATTTTTTTTTCTTCTTCTTAATTTTCATGTATTTTAACCGAGTTTATATTAGCATTAAGACGATCAACCACATTTCTAATTTATAATGTTATCCTTTTGTAGCAGCACATAATTAACATAGTCAATTACTACTCATCAAAACCGGCCAGTACCACAAACCACCAGATATCACTTCTTTCTCCACCAGCACCATTTTCCATCCCTCTTAGAATATTGGGCACACTTATAACTTTTAATCCCACACGTCATGTATAAAGTTTAGATTTAACAAACTTAGGTCGTCAATTAATTTATTCAACTATATGTTTTTTGTTAATACTGAAAATCATGCGTACGAACGGTTACCAAAGATAGCAGTGGTACAAAAAAAAAACCATTTTGTCTTATATGATTTGGTATCATCCCAAAAGTATTTGTTATCAGCCTTTTTTGATCGTGTCAAAAACAACCAACTATACTTTTCACAATACAATGTTACCCGTCATGTAATTTTTTTTATTATTTTTGATTCAAAAAGAGAAAACCAATACCACCGCCATTAAAACCATCCAACGCCACTATTTCTTCCGCCAAAACTAATGTTACCGCCTCCACCACTTAGTAACACCTTCCACCACTTCCACCACTTACTTCTTCTTCTACTACCACCACCACCACTAATATCTATTGAAATAATCTTTGTCAAAATTATTATTTATTGATGGAGATATGTATTAATATTAATTAAAGGATATTTATGATGTAAAATTAATAAATCATTTATCATGAGAAATTAATGAGACATCAATTAATAAAATACTTATACTAATTAATATTTAAGTTGAACAAACCATAACCATAGATTTATCTTCTCTCTAGACAAATCACTTATACTAATTAATAAAACACTTATACTAATTAATATTTAAGTTGAACAAACAACCACTGTTGATTTATCTTTTCTATCAATTCCAACCAAGGTGGAACAATGGTTAGAGGCCACTCTTATGATACAATAGGTCATGAGTTCGAACCTCCTCGTTATAATTTTTGAAACTCCATATCTTGACTTGAGTATTCATTTTTAATTCATAATATTGGAATGAACACCACGTGTGCGACTTGTAGGGTGTGGCACGGAGAACCACAACCTTTGATTTATCTTTGCCAAAGATAAATCCTGACCACCACTCAAATATGCAAAGTTAGCTAAACTATGCTTTATACTATTGATTGAAATCCAGATCTAAGTATGTTAAGAATAATTTCTTTTTTCAATTATCTTATATATACTTCATAGGAGTAATAGAATACAATCCCGCTAAAAGTAAACCAAAAAACTCGGTGTAAATGTAAGTCTGAACCTTAGATCGAGGAATGACAAACTATTCTTGGAATCGTGTCAAAAAAAAAAAAACTATTCTTGGAAATCATGGTCCAATTCAACATCCATGAACTACAAGTACAGTCTTGGACTCATTTTGTTCCATTCTTTTCGATCTATGTTTAATGTTTTCACATATAATATTAGGTAAAATGCATTATTTTTTAGTTTGTGAACGTATACGATGGGAGGGCAAGATGACACTAGATTATGAGTACAATATTAAATAAGAACTCTATTATTGAGGCTGAAAAGGTCTTGGTCAATTGGGGGCTATTTTGGGTCACCAAATAGCAATTGGGTTACCCCCTATCCAATACTTATATAATGACTATAGTGCCCCCATATGATTTTAGATAATAAACTTGATTAAAATTTGTAATCATGATTAGGAGATGAATTAAGAGTAATTCATGTGTTTAAGTTAAGTGTAATTCATGAAATGAAGACAAAAAAAATCAGAGGGAAGAGGGAAGAGGAGAAGAAGAAGGAGAGGAAAAACAAAATTTGGGGATTTTTTTTTTTGAAAATGAGTGATTCAAGCAAGACTTTTGATGTATGTGAGCCTTCATCTTCAAAATATGATAACATATTAATACCCATCAACAACGATCAGTTATTTGCTGATTTTTCAGAAAATCAAGATTTTTTTTGTCAAACTCAACCTAACCCTTATGAACCTTATGATGATTTCGAAGGACCAACCCAAGAAGCAACAGAAGAAGAAGAGATCAATGATGAAGATTACCAGGTATGCCTCTTTTCTAACTCCAATTTTAGTTTTTAAGCTCAGCTTTTCGATATTTTCCTTCCGAAAACCCTAGGTTTCAAGCCGCCAGTAGTAATAACGGCTAGGAAACCAAGAACTCCTGGCCGTTGTGCTGTTCTACGGTCAGGAAATAATGAACTCCCATCCGTTACCAAGTACTTTCGGCTGGGACGATAAAATTTCCCGGTCGTTACTTAAAACAATACGGCCAGGTTTTTCTACATGCATGGGAAGCATTTAATACTGTCGGTGGCGGTTGGGTTACCCGTCCGTAACTTGTCTTACGTCTCATTTTCTAGGCCGTAGATAAATTGTTGCAGTTACATGACAATTTACGTCTTGGAATACCTGGATGTAACAATGTTACGGTTCATAATTATACTTTTCGACCCAACCGTTTTATTTATGACGGTTGGGAGATAACTTATCGACTCAGCCGTTTACTATATGACGACTGGAATATCACTGGTTTACCCAGACGTTTTTGAGTGTTTAAATTTCTTTTGTGAATAATTATGTGACATGTGTCATTCTATTATAGATTGCACCATACATTTCGGTGGAAGACCAAGAGGTGCGTATGGAAGATGAAGAGGTGCGTATGGAAGATGAAGAGGTGTTTATTGATCAACCCCAACCTGTGCAAGTTTCCGAGGACACAAGTGCTCACTATGCAAACAACTATGAGTGGAAAGATAAGGAAGATGCAAAGAAGTGGGATCGATCACAAGGGTTGAAAAAGATGTACATCATAGTCCAGAATAAACAAGTTAAATCCGACCGCTTTGAAATGGTTTGTGAGTGTAGTGGAAAGTATGAGAGCCATTGGAAAAAGTGTAGTGAGTATATATGAAAACCCACAAGGAAGAAGGGAGTATATAATACGAAGAAGTGAGGATGCCCTTTTAAGCTTCAATTTAAATGTAACGCCGATACGTAAATGTGGTATATGGATAAAGTCATCTCGAGTTATCATACTCATCCTATTCCGTAGAGTTTGATCAACCATCCTTATTCGGCAAGGTTGAACTCCTTAGAGAAGGAGTTAGTACACGTGTTGATTAAAACACGCACAAGACCTATTGATATTCTTAGTGCCGTTCAGGTGTTAAACCCCCAAAAATCATCCTCATTGTCAACAATCTATAACGAAATAGAAAATTTTAGAAAAGAGTCATGGAAAGAGAGAGTGCTTATGCAACAATTATTGTTTTTGTTTGAGGAGGCAAAGTACTCTACCTCCTATGGTACAAATGAAAAAAAGGAAGTGGAATATCTTTTTATCGCCAATCCGGAATGTGTACAATTGGCAATATGCTTTCATCAAATTATGTTTATGGATTGCACGTATAAAACTAACAGGTACAACATGCCGATATTGAACTTTGTTGGGAAAACATCTACCAAGTCGACATTTACGGTTGCGTTTTGTTTCTTGAAAGACGAGACGAAGGAAAGTTATTTGTGGTCATTGCAAAAGGTGAAGTTATTGTATCAAGAAGGTTATACTCCACAGGTGTTGATTACGGATAAGGAGCAAGCATTGATGTGGGCCATACCTCGTGTTTTCCCCTACGCGCCTCATCATCTTTGCACGTTTCATATATGGAACAATGTGAAAACTAATTGCAAGAGGGTTATATGGACAGCAAAGAAGACCGAGATGGAGAGGATTAAAAATCTACCGTTGAAGAAACAACCAGAAGAAAAAGAAAAGTTCGAGATGAATGACAAGATAGCCGAGGTGCTTTGGGAGGATTTTCAAAAAGATTGGGAAGAACTAATACGGTCGCTCACGGAACCACTATATTTACAAAGGGAGAGTTTTGTAATGGAAAAATGGTCAACCTACTCGGATGTTATAACATATTTGAAGAACGAGTTATTGGATCCTCACAAAGAAAAGTTTGTTAGTGCATGGGTAAACCGTTATAAACATTATGACAATCAAGCCACAAGCACGGTGGAGTCGGCTCACTATCGGTTCAAGAGTAAATTAAATGGTTGTGATGGTGGATTCGTTGTTGTTTTTGAAGCTATGGTCGAGTATTTCAAGCGTGATCTCTAGAGAATTAGAGGGTTATTTGAAAAGAGATGATCTAGAACGGTTGTCGACTACCTGGAAAGCCCTTGGTTCCGGGGAATAAGTTTATATGTTCCTCAATGGGAAATCCTAAAAATGATAACGGAAGTGGAGGCTTGGGAGGAACACAATTATCCACCGGGAATGAGATGTAATTGTCCCATTAAGTCGGCTATGGGGCTCCCATGTAGGCATGCAGTAGAAAATTATCCTACAAGGATGATTCTGATCCAAGATATAGATCCATTTTGGAAACAACTAGATTTTAAAGATCCATCACCCGATCAAGGTTTTGGGGACGTGTTTTGCGACACAGAGGTACACAAGGAACTTTTTGAAAAGTATGCTTCTTTACTACCGGAGCAAAGACAACTTTGGTTGTATGAAATACGGAAATTCACCCGTCCATGCACTAGAGATGATATTTTAGAACCTAACAAGGGGCAGGGCAAGGGTAGGCCTTCGAAGAAGATAACAAAAAAACAGGAAAGGGCGGAAGGTAAGAGAAAGGTTCAGGCGGGTCCACAATTAACTCCTTCAATGCGAAGAGATAATTCGGGTTTTGAGAAGTTGAACTTGCTCTACACCCTTAAACGAAAAGAAATGAAAAAAGGCGGACCAAGTCGAGCTAGTGGAACAAAGTTAAAAAGGAGCAATAAGAATGTGGTTGTTGCATCCCAAGAGAATTCAAAAAGAAAAGTTGATAGTGGAGTCAAAATTAAAGACCCGGTAGTTCCATCCCAACAAGATTCAAAACAAAAGAAGCTAGTAGTTTCCAAAGAAAAGTTGGTGGTGCGGTTGTTATTAAGCAATTAGCGAGAAGCCGAGGTAATGATGTCAAAGGAAAAGCACCGATGGTCGAACCACAAAGAGTTGTTAGTAACCTTGACGGTGAGAAAGAGACGGTTTACTTGGATGTAGGTCCGATGAAATCACCCCCTATATATATATGAGGAAGGTAATTATATCCGAACTACTTACATGATATATAAAAATTACATGCACTTTGTACCACATTTTATTCATCAGTACGTCAAGTCCACCGACGATGTTGAGGGCGACGGAAATTGTGGTTACCATGTGTTCGTAGATCAACTTGGACCTTTTGAGGAGGCAAAAGAATGGGGTGACGACCAAATTACTTATGTAGGGCAAAAGTGTTTGCTTGAACTACGTCTTTTCCTCGATTTCTACAAGGAAATGATGAGATTCGAAAGAAATGACATGGAGGCGATGCTAACGAGGAGTTCAAAGCATTTGAACATCGTTTAATGGGCAACACTACATTGACAAGTGAGTATTGGATGAGAATGCCAATATGTGGCCATTGATCGCTGTCGTATGCGTAAAAAATAATTTACACTTTCTTACTACTCAAAATATAAATATAGCAAGGGCAAGAAAGGATTGATCCCACAGAGAGGTCTAGGTTGTCAATATATTTTCGGTTCCTTATATAAAACACCTGGTATTTTTCTGATTTTTATATACTAAGATAAAATAAAAGCAAAACAATAAAAAGTAAAGCACACAAATCAAGGTAGTGAGAATATTGGTTAAGGATTCATCTTCATTCACAAATATGTTTTCTTTACAATAAGTAGAATTGATATTTAATCTCAACTTTTATCAAAAGCCCTAGAATATCTTTATCGCAAGAATATCCCTCTAATCTCCTTTTGTCATCAACAAACACATTAAAAGATGCGAATATGAGTTCTATCTTAAAGAACAACCTAACATGTAAAAGCACTAATCAAGTTTAATTCCCTAGATGCATTAAGTTCTATGAAATCAGGCCAATCAAAGCAATCGAACGTGGAAAACGCACTAATTCAATTTAACAAAGGTTATAATTCACATATGATCATAAGAATATATCACTACAAACTATAATCATATTTATGCTACTTGCAATCAGGAATCTATCACTTTTACGTATAACAAACCCTAATCTAGCAATAGAGATGAAAACAAACTCAACCGATTCGCGACTCGATCAAACAAGCATTCAAATCATATAACAATATTAATTGTGAATCATAATCGATAAAATATGGAGACAAAACTAATTTATCATATCAAAAACCATATTATGTGAAATCCAATTATTCCATAACTAATAATAAAATTAAGTACTCATATTCAAGAAGTTCATAACAAGAAGAAGAAGAAACCATAACATGTTTCTAAACCCTAGAAACAAAAGTAGTAGATATCATATTATAAATCACTAAATCATGACCAAGTCTGGCCGTGTAAGACTTTGGCTTAAAGCCTATTGGGTTTGCACTCAACTGATTAGCCGGCCCACTTAAATTCTCACAACTTAGACTCGGAATTCTGGCAAAGCCCAGCTCATTGTTTTAACTTCAACTCGTTACTACATCTCGACTTCTCCCTGGCTTGGTCATCTCATGTTATCACAGTAACTTTCCCTGAGTATGCTATGCTCGGTCAATATCATGTCCAACTATGCCATGGATTTCTTCTCGTTCACTCCATTTTGCTCGGGCTAAACCCATGCTTCTGGCAAGGGAAACAGCGATCCCCATCACTCTTTAGTTCACCAGACCTTTGCATCAACCCCATCACCACAACAAACTCCATCTTTATCTCCTGTCCTGTCTCCAATAACAGCAACTGCTATGCTCACCTCAAGCTTCTCTTCTGCTCCCATTCCAGGAGTCGACAACAACATCTCAAGAAACTCCATCGTCCTTTGTAGCTCAACAGTATTTCTGACCAGTTTCTCTCGCCACTGTCACAACTCAGCTCGAATTCTCTCGATCTCAACTTCTCCCTTTAGTACCTCAAACCCATTACAAGCTATCAATAGTCACCAGTACTCTCTGCTCTGATTTCCATTCCCTATCGGCACAACTCCTCATTAATCTCACTTCCATCATCTACCAGCAGCTACAGCTTCCTCTACTCCATTGCAGATCCTTAACATCCTTGAGATCACATCAATCATCACTGACACCTAATCTGAACACCAGCTTCACACCCGAGCAGCAACAACTGCCATTCACTGATCTCTTACTCTTCACTGAATTATCATGCATACCTTGTTTCTCATTACTCTTGACCGCAGACTCCAAATATCACTCCAACTGATTTCTCTGTCAGTTAGTTCATCTCAAGCAGCATCATTGTAGTTCCATCAGTCGACAACAGTAGCAACAAAGACTCGAACCATCTCAACCCATCTCGCTATAGATAAACTTCCTGGCTTCTTCTCAAACTCGTACTCAGGCTAATACATACCGTAACTCCGTCTTCAGCTTTACCAACTGCAACCATCATATCCCATCAGCAGCCATGCATACGTTGGCATCACTGCTTCCACTTTTCTCTCCTGTGGTTGTTAACAGCTCCAAACTCCTTCCCTGAGTTTCATCAAAGCCATGCAACTTTTCTCGAGCTCTTCCCTGTCTAGTCTGCACCACAGCGTACTAATATATATCACCAACCAACCATCACAGCTATTCATTCTCGTTTTCTACCAACGTCCATCCATCGCAACCTTGCTCAAATCCCAGCTGTAACCTGCCCAGAACTCACCCATTCACAGCATCAGTTCCTTCAACAAAATAGCACCAGAACCACCACCTGCATATGTAATGCCAACAACATAGTTATCAACCTAGACATCACAGTTGCACATTCAACAGAGCTTCCTCCTTCAATCATCCCTGTAGCACTAATCACATGCATCTTAATCACCACCTTCTAGCCACTGATTCCAGTTCAAACCCATATCTCTTCAACTCACAAATGAAGCCACACATCTAAGACAAGACCTAGCTCTTTCACCCCCAATGCATAGCACAAGCACCCTTGTATGCATCTTTAACAACCCCTGTATCTGTCAGCCTAAGCTAGTCGCTGCTGAACTTGAAGCTGTGAAGCACTGCTCTTTCCGGCATTTTATCGAACAGCTTGTGTGCAGATTGCAAACTGATGTGGATTATGCACTGGCTGCTCCTTGAACGCTGCACAAATCACTCCTTCCCCAGAACAATGACAATGAAACCAATCTTTCGCTGGTAACTCAAATCGAAGACAAACCCACTTTCCTGAACTTATGTAATCTCTCAAATACCCATCGTATCTTCTCCATTTACTCAGGATTCAATGGAAGCAATACTGTTTTCTTTGCAGTACCACCCAGAACTCTAACAAGTTCGTACCCAAGTTGTATTTCCATCTAGTCTTTGCTTCTCGAACCATAACCAGGACAATCGAAACCAACTCTTTAGCCGGCAAGAAGAACTTGTTGCAGAGGCGTTTACACCTCAAACAACAGCAGCCACTCCTCTTCCCTCAATTTGATAAGAATATGATTGAGACTCTGAATTATAGGTCTCATGTAGGAATGAATGTGGTTATAACCACCCTAGTAGAGCGGATAAGGGCCAACCAACCCATACAATGCTTGTCGGTTTCAGCTAACCGACAAATCAATTCTTCGACTCAACTGTCATTTATGTGAAACTGACAGTTCATTCTTCAACTCCGTCTCGCACACCTTAACCCGCTCCAAGTACAGCTCGCCTGTGAATTTACCGCTTTGACATTTATGCTCCAAATGGCTAATTTCTCCTTCTTTTTCTCCATATGACTCCAAAGCACCTAATACACTCAAACTCACACATAAGATACATAATTCACACGAAAAATAGCAAATAAAGCATAAATACTAAATATAAAATAAGGTGTTTTAGACACCTATCAAATTCCCCCACACTTAGACTTTGCTAGTCCTTGAGCAAATCGAACAAAATAAAAATACAACAACTCCGTTTCGTCGAGAAAACGGTTAATTTTAGCATAAATAACAAGCCTTTAAACCCCTAGGTGTCCCTAGTGGACGAGTTATAGTCTCGTGAAGGTTTACAAGAGGTCTACCTACAAAACCTATTTTTCAAACTCCATCTATTTATGAAAAATCAATGAACAGATCCAAAATGACTACAGGAGGAGGTACTTTGCGCAAATTCAATTCATATATTAGTAAATAAAGCTCTAATTAGATAGTCGAACAAGCCACAATACTCGGAAACTAAAAAACCACAATCAAAATGAAAAGATTAAGAAGATGGATGTAGATGTAGATGTTGGCGAATGTTCACAAGTGATCGATGTTTCCCATATCTATCTGAAGGTCACTGCCAAGATGAACCTATGCCTATTGGATTGAGCTACTAGTTTGAATTCTACATCAACTCACTGGTATATACAAGGGAACCAGGGGTGACTTTATTCAACCAATATAAAACTTTATTTTCTTATTCTTTTTCACTTTTTCACTTTTTTTTTTCCTTTTTTTTTGTGACAGCATGATTAAATCTTTTGGATCCAAGCGCATGCTTCTTGTCAGCAAGTACATGATAGTTTCCTTGGATCCTGCATTCCACGCTTGTTTAGGCGACGGAGACAGGGACAACGTTTCACACATACTGCTATTCCCAAGTGTCATTTTATTCCGTTTTGGTCTAATTGGTCGGTCTTTTTTTTTTTTTTTTTTTTTTTAGCAACTCAATCACTCTATTTCGTCCTAGCAACAATAACACGTCGATGTTTAGTGACCCACCAAAGCACTTAGAGAACAATAGATAAATATGGAAAAATAAAAATAGAACGTGATATGGTGATATTCCGAGATATGGTAACAACTATCATGTTAATTGTGATTTCTGAGCTATGTTCGTCCCTTTTAGTTAATTGGTTCCTCAACTCCTGCATTCAAAATGGTTCAATCCACTAATGGTGTCATCCTAAAGGCACAAGTTTCTAGATTTCGGAGTTCAAAAAGCACAAATTTTTTCTTGGTTTTTCTATTTTTCTGATTTTTTTTTTGTAAAGGCATAAAACAAACTAAAACAAACTATAAATGCTCCCCACACTTAAACTTCACATTATCCTCAATGTGTAAAACCGAAAGTTCTGAATTCTGACGTAATAGCACACAAAACGCAAAAAATGTGCAAATTGGTAAGAAATTTGGAAAAACTCCATTTCACAAAAGTTGTTCACCTACGTGTTTTATACACAGTGTCAAAATTTCACAGTATTTTGATAAACGGTCTGACAGTTATAGTCTCTGGACTGAACTACGCGCAGTCTGAAATTTTCTGACGAAAAGGTATTCATCATAATTCTCTTCTAAGATAAATTATGGACTTAATGAAATTAAACATGGGGATGCAAATATGATATGAAAACAATAAAAAATAAATAAACAAAACAAAAATAAAATAAAAAGCAAAATGATAAGAGATACAAAACCGGTGGGTTGCCTCCCACTAAGCGCTTGTTTTAAAGTCGACGGCCCGACTTAGCTTCTTGAAAGATTCATTCCCCATATATTAGAAATCTGAAAATTTGGGGATCCACCCATAGTACCTGTTTTGCAAACAATAGCTCCATACAAATATTAGTAATATAAAATAGAAACGAAGCTATTAACCGATAAAAGCTTCCCCCACACTTATTCTTGTCCACACTTGGAAGTGCATAAAGAATATATGAGTCGGGAAATTTCACGGTTTCTTGTTCCAAAACCTGCATAGTATGAGAATCAAGTGTTTCTAATGGAGGAAATCGAGAAACAAAGTCATTCAACAATATTTTCGAAGCACAGATATTTAAACCAATAAGAGGTAAAGGAGAAGAAACAATATGCAAAGGGTTAGACAAACCTCGCACAATATCTTGAATTATGGAATCCTCTTCATCCTTGAAAAATTCAAGTGAACTATTCACCTCTTGTATATCATGGTCCTCTATCAAACCTTGCAACCATTCTTCATCCGTTTCTGCCTTAACCGGAGTCTCGACATAAACATCATCATTACAATCCTTTGCAAGCTCAATTGGGTCTTCTATAATATTGGTCATAACGGTCACATTCTCAACATACTCCTCTTCATTAGACTCAAACAATGTTGCAAAATTCTGAAAAACATTAGTTTCATCATACTCATGTACCTTTTGAATAGGTGCTTGATCATTATAAAGATCAAGAGTTGAGTCAACTACACTAACGTCATCAAATATCTCCAAAGGTTGGTCCTTTTCAACACAATCATCATCGTCTTCATCTTCAGACTCACCATAATCAGAATAATCGTCGGTTTCCCAACCTTTATCACGACGTCGTTTGAGTTCCATATGAATGGTCCTACTAATTTCATCGACAAGCTCTTCCGAGTATCCATCGTCTTCCAACTTGTATAATTTCTGCGCAAGTTTCATGACGTTCACACGCTTACCACCACTTGATACATTAGGTTCTCGTTCACATGACTCTTCCCTTTGAATGGGTGAATGATCATAACTACGATCTGGAGTCGGGTAAGAAGGCATGTTCCAAAAATTGGTTTGTGCAACGTTCTCTCTATTACGGTCAAGTTGGTCTAGCCTTTGTTGCATATCTTGCAATCCATGCATAATCTGCATACAACTCGAATAAAGCCAATTAGAAGTAGAATTATCCCACCTAGGTTCTTTACTTACATACCCACTACAAGATTGTTGTTGGTATGTATGAAAGTCACCATAAGGTTCTCTAGGATATGCATCATATCCAATAAATTGGTTTTGATTGCATTCCATAGATGGTGGGTAATTGTCATAGTGTTGAGGAGGTTGAAAGCCGTATCCATTGTTCCAATATGCTCCTTCCATAGAATTGGTACCTGAAACAAGAGTTCTCAAAACTATGTCAAAACAGAAAATAAGAAAAACAAAAAAATAAGAAACAAAACAAAAAACAAAAATAATAAACAACAATAAGAAACCAAAAACAAGTGACAACCGTTGCCTCCCCGGCAACGGCGCCAAAATTTGATCGCTGTCGTATGCGTCAAAAATAATTTACACTTTCTTACTACTCAAAATATAAATATAGCAAGGGCAAGAAAGGATCGATCCCACAGAGAGTTCTAGGTTGTCAATATATTTTCGGTTCCTTATATAAACACCGGGTATTTTTCTGATTTTTATATACTAAGATAAAATAAAAGCAAAACAATAAAAAGTAAAGCACACAAATCAAGGTAGTGAGAATATTGGTTAAGGATTCATCTTCATTCACAAATATGTTTTCTTCACAATAAGTAGAATTGATATTTAATCTCAACTTTTATCAAAAGCCCTAGAATATCTTGATCGCAAGAATATCCCTCTAATCTCCTTTTGTCATCAACAAACACATTAAAAGATGCGAATATGAGTTCTATCTTAAAGAACAATCTAACGTGTAAAAGCACTAATCAAGTTTAATTCCCTAGATGCATTAAGTTCTATGAAATCAGGCCAATCAAAGCAATCGAACGTGGAAAACGCACTAATTCAATTTAACAAAGGTTATAATTCACATATGATCATAAGAATATATCACTACAAACTATAATCATATTTATGCTACTTGCAATCAGGAATCTATCACTTTTACGTATAACAAACCCTAATCTAGCAATAGAGATGAAAACAAACTCAACCGACCAAGCGACTCGATCAAACAAGCATTCAAATCATATAACAATATTAATTGTGAATCATAATCGATAAAATATGGAGACAAAACTAATTTATCATATCAAAAACCATATTATGTGAAATCCAATTATTCCATAACCAATAATAAAATTAAGTACTCATATTCAAGGAGTTCATAACAAGAAGAAGAAGAAACCCTAACATGTTTCTAAACCCTAGAAACAAAAGTAGTAGATATCATATTATAATTTGTGCCTAGGCTTCCCTATATATAGAGTTTTGTAACCTCCTCTTTAAGAAAACTCTGAAACCTAATAAAAATAGGAAAGTGCACAATCCTAAAGAATTATTTCCCGTGCATCAAATCCTGGACCAAAGCAGGTTGCCAAAGATCTGGCCAAACTCATGGCCAAAATCACTAAATCATGACCAAGTCTGGCCGTGTAAGACTTTGGCTTAAAGCCTATTGGGTTTGCACCCAACTGATTAGCCGGACCACTTAAATTCTCACAAATTAGACTCGGAATTCTGGAAAAGCCCAGCCCATTGTTTTAACTTCAACTCGTTACTACATCTCGACTTCTCCCTGGCTTGCTCATCTCATGTTATCACAGTAACTTTCCCTGAGTATGCTATGCTCGGTCAATATCATGTCCAACTATGCCATCGCTTTCTTCTCGTTCACTTCATTTTTCTCGGGCTAAACCCATGCTTCTGGCAAGGGAAACATCGATCCCCATCACTCTTTAGTTCACCAGACCTTTGCATCAACCCCATCACCACAACAAACTCCATCTTTCTCTCCTGTCCTGGCTCCAATAAAAGCAACTGCTATGCTCACCTCAAGCTTCTCTTCTGCTCCCATTCCAGTAGTCGACAACAACAGCTCAAGAAACTCCATCGTCCTTTGTATCTCAACATCATTTCTGACCAGTTTCTCTCGCCACTGTCACAAATCAGCTCGAATTCTCTCGAGCTCAACTTCTCCCTTTAGTACCTCAAACCCATTCCAAGCTATCAATAGTCACCAGTACTCTCTGCTCTGACTTCCATTCCCTATCGGCACAACTCCTCATTAATCTCACTTCCATCATCTACCAGCAGATACAGCTTCCTCTACTCCATTGCAGACCCTTAACATCCTTGAGCTCACATCAATCATCACTGACACCTAATCTGAACACCAGATTCACACCCGAGCAGCAACAACTGCCATTCACTGATCTCTTACTCTTTACTGAATTATCATGCATACCTTGTTTCTCATTACTCTTGACCGCAGACTCCAAATATCACTCCAACTGATTTCTCTGTCAGTTAGTTCATCTCAAGCATCATCATTGTAGTTCCATCGGTCGATAACAGTAGCAACACAGACTCGAAACATCTCAACCCATCTCGCTATAGATAAACTGCTTGGCTTCTTCTCAAACTCGTACTCAGGCTAATGCATACCGTAATTCCATCTTCAGCTTTACCAACTGCAACCATCATATCCCATCAGCAGCCATGCATACGTTGGCATCACTGCTTCCACTTTTCTCTCCTGTAGTTGTTAACAGCTCCAAAATTCTTCCCTGAGTTTCATCAAAGCCATGCAACTTTTCTCGAGCTCTTCCCTGTCTAGTATGCACCACAACGTACTAATATATATCACCAACCAACCATCACAGCTTCATTCTCGTTTTCTACCAACGTCCATCCATCGCAACCTTGCTCAAATCCCAGCTGTAACCTGCCCAGAACTCACCCATTCACAGCATCAGTTCCTTCAACAAAATAGCACCAGAACCACCACCTGCATCTGTAATGCCAACAACATAGTTATCAACCTAGCCATCACAGTTGCACATTCAACAGAGCTTCCTCCTTCAATCATCCTTGTAGCACTAATCATAGGCATCTCAATCACCACCTTCTATCCACTGATTCCAGTTCAAACCCATATCTCTTCAACTCACAAATGAAGACACACATCTACGACAAGACTTAGCTCTTTCACCCCCAATGCATATCACAAGCACCCTTGTATGCATCTTTAACAGCCCCTGTATCTGTCAGCCTAAGCTAGTCGCTGCTGAACTTGAAGCTGTGAAGCACTGCTCATTCCGAAATTTTATCGAACAGCTTGTGTGCAGATTGCAAACTGATGTGGATTATGCACTGGCTGCTCCTTGAACGCTGCACAAATCACTCCTTCCCCAAAACAATGACAATTAAACCAATTTTTCCTTGTTTAGTCGCTGGTAACTCAAATCGAAGACAAACCCACTTTCCTGAACTTCTACAATCTCTCAAATACCCATCGTATCTTCTCCATTTACTCAGGATTCAATGGCAGCAATACTGTTTTCTTTGCCGTACCACCCAGAACTCTAACAAGTTCATACCCAAGATGTATTTCCATCTAGTCTTTGCTTCTCGAACCATAACCAGGACAATCGAAACCAACTCTTTAGCCGGCAAGAAGAACTTGTTGCAGAGGCGTTTACACCTCAAACAACAGCATCCACTCCTCTTCCCTCAATTTGATAAGCATATGATTGAGACTCTGAATTCTAGGTCTCATGTAGGAATGAATGTGGTTATAACCACCCTAGTAGAGCGGATAAGGGCCAACCAACCCATACAATGCTTGTCGGTTTCAGCTAACCGACAAATCAATTCTTCGACTCAACTGTCATTTATGCGAAAATGACAGTTCATTCTTCAACTCCGTCTCGCACACCTTAACCCGCTCCAAGTACAGCTCGCCTGTGAATTTACCTCTTTGCCCTTTATGCTCCAAATGGCTAATTTCTCCTTCTTTTTCTCCATATGACTCCAAAGCACCTAATACACTCAAACTCACACACATAATTCACACGAAAAATAGCAAAGAAAGCATAAATATTAAATATAAAATAAGGTGTTTTAGACACCTATCAACTATCTACTCGCCAACGCATTCCATTGCGTTATTCATTCCATATCCTATGCACATAGTGTTACTTACGCACCAACAAGACGTATTTTTACCGAAGAAGAATCTCCAAAGATAGTAATCATGGGGTTCGTGATGATGACCCATTATATCGGCCTCCAATTGAAAGATGGATTCCCATTACCTCCATTAAGGAGGGTAGACGGATGTGATGGAGAAATACCAATGGGTTGGTGACATAGGTTCGAGGAAAGATTTCATTTGTGGGAGGCATTACAGTTATCGAGGGATGGCCCGTTGTGTGTACTAATGAGTTCCGATGAGGATGACTATGAATAAATTTCGTGTGAAGGTATATGATAACAAGGTTTTTTGTAGAGTGGTGATTAAAATGATAATATGATAACAATGTGGTGCGAACCTATGTATTTGGAATCACTCATTATATATATATATATGAAGAATCTAGTTTTACTCTTACTATGTGTTTGTAATGATGATATGATAAAAATGTGGTTATTTAGAGGTATTTACGGCTAGGTCGTACGCCGACACGACCTAGCCGTAATGACCCAACTGAGATATTCTTCTGCAACTCGGCTGGTAAACCTAACCGAAAAACTAGTAACGGCCAGGTATCCTAGCCGTATTTCTGGGTATTGTCAGTTCTACGGCTGATAATCCTGGCCGTAACTCTTCCTGGAATTTCAGTTACATTTTATACATAGTTACGACTGAGAAACCAAACCGTGAAACAAAAAATGGCCAAGAATCCTATCCGTAAATATGGGTACTGTCAGTTTCACGGATGGTAATCCTAGCTGTAAGTTTTCATATACTTAGTTTCATTTTATACTTAGTTACGGCTGAGAAACCAAATCGTGAAACACAGAATGGCTAGGAATCCTACCCATAAAACACAAAACGGCCAGGAATTCTACCCATAAATATGGGTATTGTCAGTGTTACGGATAGAAATCCCAGCCGTAATTAGTATCATATTATACTTAAACAACATACGTGTAGTTGCAGGAATTCCCACACTACACCCTATTCAAGAATTTATCAATATTTATGACATAATTTGAAGATTAAAGACACTTTTTCATTAATTCGATCTTAAGGAATTACAAAAATCAAGAACACAGAACACAGAACACTTGATGAAAGATTTTCTCTCTCCTAAAAACTTTCCTAGCACTCAAAAATTCCTCTCTTCTCTGGAACTATTCATCTCCTTTATATAGGTATTTACATAGTGGATTACAGCTCATTTACATCTAAGATTCCCTTCAATTTCGGATCTGAGTTCTTGCGATTTATCGCAGTTAGCACCGCCTTTATATTTCGCAGGTTTTATTGATATATCACAGACATGTCACACTTTCTTCATGTTTCCATCGTTTTCAGTTATTACGTCATTGTTTAAGTCATCTTTGGATGTTTCGCAGAATATCATTGATGTATCGCAGAACAGTCGTTTACTATCGATGTATCGCAGTACTGTTGTTTATTTTTCAGGAATATTGTTGTGACAATATTATGATCCTACATCTTGCCTCTTCTCATATCTTTTCTGCGAAGAAGATAAAGATCATGAGAATTTAATCTTCTTGATTAATCGCAACTCCTTGTCTTTTCATATTCCCTGCATTCTGACATGTCTCTGCATCCATCGCTAGATATTCGACGCGTGTTTTTTCTCCCATTTATCTCTTGACACGTCTTTTTTCAACCGTTGAATTCTGACCATTCAAATCCTTTCTTCATTAAATGCATTGATGTTCTCGAGAATCTTCTTTTCTTATAAATATCTTCTTCGCTAATTCCCCCCTCTTCTTTTTACTCTCTCTTTTCCTCTTTCTTTATTTCTTCTCTGCAACTCTTCCGTTCTTCATCTTCTTCCTAAAATTCCGGATCTATTACTGTTTCAATTTTATTTCTTTATTCTTATTCATTCAAATCATCGTTCCCGTACTAAAAAATGGCCCCTGTTAAAAAATTAGGTCAATCCACCTTTAAAAAACACCAACAGAAACTTCAATCCTTAGGTTTCATACTTTCTGAGATCCCTGATCAATCTTCAGACTCTGATCTCTCCATTGATCTAACTTCAAGATTTCCTTCTTCTAACGAGAAGATCCTTGTTTCGCTAGGTCAATTAGAAGCTGGCCTTCCTATTCCTCTTTATAACCCAGATCTCCCTCTTTTTTATGAGATTATTTCTCATGTTAAATTTTTCGAGCAATCGCCAATTAAGTGGAGATTGTATTCGTCTCATTCTTGAATACGCCTCCCGTGGAGCTGGTAAAGGATCCCTTTATCCTGATACTGCGAAACATCCTGATTTTGAAAATATCCCAATTATTCCAGCGAAATATACCGTGGAGAATTTCTTTGCGAATTATCAAGTGATTCCAATGAAGAAAGAAAGAACGTGTTGGGCTGTTCGTTTGAATAGGGATAAAAAAGTTGCGAAGGATAAAATTATTATGCAAGATATAGACTATCATTCCACAAGAAACAATGGTCCACGCTTCTCCAAGGATGATAAATGGTGCAAATTTCCTCTCCTCCTCGAAGGTCCATATATTTCTGGTACTCTTAACCTTCCTGCGAATCCTGCATATCTTGCGGCTTATCATCCTTGGGTCTTTAATTGGCACGAAAAGAATTCTGAGGTATATATCGTGAAGTTAATCATTATTCACAGACTTAGATAAATATATTGTTCTTACTAGTTATTGAATTTTTTTTTTTCAGATTGGAAAAATGAAGGCTAGCTACGCCAGTACTGGGAATCCCAATCTCCTAAATTTTTTGAAAACCTTCAAAGATGAAGTAAGAAACATTCTTTTATAAATTTTAACAATATATTGTTTCCCTTGTTTCTTATCTTTATATGTGATTGTTTTCAAGGAAATTCCTTTTGTCGCGGTGGTTGAAGCCAAAGATAAAGGCAAAAGAGTATTAACTCCAAATGAAAGTTCTGGTACTTCCCCCCACCGCAATAAAAATCAAACCACAGATGGTCCTCCAGTGAAGAGAAGAAAAACTCAACCACTTCTTCCATTTAGAGAGACTCCTATTATCGCTGAAAAAGATAAAGAATTTGAAGAAAATGATGGGGTAAACCATGACGTTACTGTGGGCACTTCAACACATTTTTCTTCTACAAGAATTAGATCTGCGATGGGTATCTCTCGACCTGAGACTCCAATGGATCAATTATCAAATATTTTTAGGAATCCGATGCAAGGTGTTGGTGAGGATGACATCGCTCGTACTTGCGATTATCTCTCGAAAATCTGCGATGCTTCGATCTTAACTAATAATAAAGATCTCAAAGGAGTTTCCATATTTATCGACTCAAGTTTTCTTCACGCGCTAACTTCACTGGTATGCCCCTTTCCTTTGTTTTTCTTGTAGTAAATTTTACATTTATCATAAGTATCAAAGATCTTTTACTTATCTTCACTCATTTTCTCTTCTATGTCGCAGACTGCTAGAGCTTCTTTTTCTGTTGCTTCAGAACTAGAAAACAGATTATCAGCATCGCAGAAAAGGCTTACTGATTCACAATCTGAATCTGCGACACTTCGCGAGAAAAATAAACAATATGAAGCTGAAATAGCCCTTCTCCGCGAAAAATGTAAACAATTGGAAGTATCTGGGAACACTGAGCTCCTTAACAAAAATAAATCTCTTGAAGTAGAAATTGAAGTTCTTCAACAGAAATTAGTTGACAAGGAGAAGTTCTGCAAACAAGTTATTGGTATAAATCTTTTTTCTCTTTAATTTTTTTTTTTTTTTTTTACTTTTCATTATTCTCGCTATTTTAGCTTATTTGAGCAATCATTTTGCAAATGCCTATAATCTTACTGATGAAGCTCTTATTCTCAATTCTTTTGATGAACCCATAGATGAAACCACTCTTCTTCAGCGTCTTAATGACGCTTTAAATAATTATTCTGACGATAAAATTAATACTTTGTCTCTTGATGAGCTTAAACATCATGTTTCCCTTATGAGAATAGACTATAGATCTACCTTGAGTATGTCCAATAGTTTAAAAACTTGCAGAGATGAATTTAGAGAAAAAACCAAAGTCTTAAAAGCCAAGAAGAGTGAACTTGAGAAGGATAAAGAACGCATTACTCTTCAAGGCGCTGAAGCTCTATCAAAATTTCGCAATACCCTTGTTGATACTGAGCTTGACAGAGATATACTTAAAGATGAAAATATTAAACTTCTTAAGAGAGAAAAAAAATCCGTTCCCATCTTATCATTCAAAATGATGATGAATTCGCATGGGCTGCGAAAATTCTCGATAATGCTAGAAAAAACTTAGCAATAGATGTCAGTCTTCATACCGAGCAAGAAACCTTGATACAAGAAATGATTCATGAAAGAGAAGGTTATTTATTGCTCCTCTAACATCTTTATATTTTTTGTAGATTCTTGATAAATTTCTAACTTATTATTGTATCATCACAGAATCTGAAGAAAAACATTCTACAAGAATAGCAGAACTTGAAGAAGAAAAAAGTAGTCTTGCGAATAATCTGGCTTCCCTCAATGATAAAATCACTAGACTGCGAGAGAAAATAAATATATCCAACTCCAATTTGCGTAGTAACCTTCTCACCGTTCGTAATAATGCTATTGAGAAAGTCTGCAAAGATAATGATCTTCCTCTTAGTCTATATCCTTGCCTCTTGGAAAATATCCCAGCCAGTTCTGAAGTACCCGTTATTTCTGACAGTGAGGCTGACATAAATGAGAATGAAAGCGAAGATGAAGAAGAAACTGATGATGAAGATAATGAAGACGAAGATGAAGATAATGGTGAAGATAAATCTCAATAGTTTTGCTTCTTCTTTTTGATATTCTCTTGTATTTTTCTCTTTCTTTCTTGCGATAATTATCTGCAACGAATTGTATCATTCTTTCTGCAAGATACTTGTAACTCCTGATGTTCTTCAATATATATAAATTCCTTTTTGTCTCTATCTGTCTGTTATTTATATGAATTTATCATATAATGATGAATAACAATATTTATTGTTCTTGTACGTCGTTCCCATATTTGCCTCTTGTTATTAATCTGCAATATGGTAAATGAATCACCGCAAATTTTTCTGCGATATATGTTTCGCAGACATAATTTCTCTTGTGGTCTTATTTCGCCTTCCTAGTTAAAGGTCTTATTATGCCACTTTTATGCGACAAGATCGCAGGACATTCTTACTTTACATGTAATAATCCGTTGATCTTGTCTTATCATTATTTTAATTTCTGCGACAATATGATAAATCTAAGCCATCTTGTGAGATTAATCTCTCTTTGCTTTTTAAGACTTATGACATTGCCGTCTTTGCGATGAAATCGCAGGACGTCTTTGCGAGTTATTTCCTCTCATTATTGATTTCATTTATCTCATATTTTTATCTTATCGCAAAAACCCATTGATCTCATCTTAACATTTCTTTTTAGGCTTTTTGGCCAGTCATGCGGCAATATGACGGGCCTAAATACTCTTGCGAATATAAAGTCCCATGACATTGCTGTCTCTGTCATGCGACAATATGACGGGCCTAAATATTTTTACAAATATAAAGCCCCATGACATTGCCGTCTTTTTTGATACACAGCTCCCTAATGGAGGGTATCGCCCTTATCTCTCCCCCCGGTTGCCCCTTCAAGGATTATACATCGGCCATACCAGACTAGCACTTTCCCATCCGGTTCTTCCAACAACCAGTTGTTTTCGTAGCCTTGTCCTTTATGCCTTATATGGCTTATAGTTACAAGACTGCACCCTAAGTTGGGTTTTCTTCGGGCCGAACACATCGTAAGCCAAGACTTTCCATGGATGTCCAGGGTAGGTTCATCCGTCCCGGGCATCCACAGCTCAACCGTGTACCTCGGCGCCTTGATCATACGTTGCATTCCTTAGGAGATACTCTCGGGCGCACAACCAGGGTATAACCTTATATAATTGGGAATCCAAGTTATCTCTCCCGGATGGATTTTCTATAATCCCAAATCTCCATGACTAGGTTCCAGCAGCGGTATAGCCTTTCCCATATCCATGCCAAGAGATACCCCCCTTTTGACGCACTTTAAGGACATTGCCTCTTACGGAATAGAATCCGCGAACTAAGGTGTACGCCATAAAAGTTCATCCCGTTCTTATATATTTTTAGGCGATTTACGCCCTTCTTATGCATTTGCAATAAAAATTCTTATATGATTAGAAATCATCATCTTTTTCTTTTTAATAGAAAAAATCTCATTTTTGAGCAGAGTTTTTCTTTTAATTCTCACAACAGAGTTTTTCATTTGTTCGCAATATGATATTGTTGCACTTCTTTTCTTCTGTGTCGAATGATTATTCGCAATTTCTTTTTACTTATTTATTTTATACTTGTTTGTTCTCCTGCGAAGAATGAAGGTTTCTACTTTTCCCCATCTTCGTATGATTAATCGCCATTGAATCTTTTGGGACAAAACTATTCTTGAAGTATATCCTTTCCCCGCAACTCTATATTGTCCACCATAAATTTCTCATCTCTCTGATTTTGCCTCCTGTTATGTTGCCAATTACGATTTCGGGCATTCCTTTCTTCGCAAGTATTAATGTCAACTTCATAACACTTTTTGCCTTCAAACCAATCACCTTTAATTATCCCAATACCATGAGGATGTGGAAACTTTATGCATTGATGATATGTTGATGCTATACCCAAGATCCCATGGAGCCATGGTCTTCCAATGAAGGCATTGTAAGGAGATTCTATATCCACTACACAAAACTTGATTTTTGAAGATATCTTGTTCAACGGAATTTCCATAGTAATTTCTCCTTTTGGTTTGTTTGCAGTGCCATTAAAACCATAGATCTTGTAAGTTGAAGGAATTAACTCATCATCTCTTCCACCCATTGTGCGAAATGTATGATAAAATAAAATGTCTACTGAGCTACCAGTATCAATTAAAAATTTATTTATTCCCCAAGAGTCATTTGGTGCGTCATCATCATCTTCTTCTCCTTCTTCTCTGTATTTTGGATTTATCTCTATCTTCACCACCAATGGGTTGTCATGCATCTTCCCAGGTTCTGGTATTTCTTCCGCAGTAAAAGAAATAACTTGTTTCTGCCATTCTTCTAATGGAGAAATCTTTGCAATATTCATCACCTCTCTTCCCTCTATATCCCTTGCAAATACTCTGCTTAGCACATTGTCATGGAAATCTTCTATTGTTTTCTGCGAATGTACAATTGAATTGCAAAATATATTTTTTGATGTAGCTCCTACTTCAATGACAAATGTTTCGGCTTCTTTTGCAACATTAACTCTACGAATTTCTGGTGCTTGCGGCAATTGCTGCGGTTGTAAATATCTTGCTAGAAAATGATTTAATTTCCCCTGTTCAATCATTCGCAAAATAATTCTTTTTACATTTCTACAATTATGCACAGAGTGGCCATGAAAATGATGATAAGGACAGAACTCTTGATTTTGGTTGTTAGGATGTGGTTCTTTCCCCATGTTCCAGGGTGAGGGTATGTTCTCCATCAGAATAATCGCTTCCCAAATCTTGTCTATTAGGTGTTTAAAGGTGGCAATTTAATGTCTTCCCACATATTCCTCTGACCTCTTTGCTCTCTTGAATAATTCTGCCTCTGTCCACCATAAGTCTCCTGCGGTTGATAAAACCTTGGGACCTTATTATTGTTATTGCGATAAAAATTTCTCTCGTTTTCCAATTCATCCTGATCTCTACTCCCCATTGCTACTATCTTATGTTGATTATCAGTCTCCATTTTCTCTCGAGGGTTTTGAGAAGTAATTGCTACTGTATTAATCATCATTGGTAATAAACTTCCATTTGCTGCGGCTAAATTTGTGCCTGTGTGAATTGGATAGGAATCCATCTCATTTTGTTTTTCCTCCAAAGAAATATATTCTTCCTGCAATTCTCGCAGTTCTGTCATGGTAATTGTGTTTTTAACTCTGAAGAACTGGATATATAATAGATTCGTCGCAAACATAGCATTTATGAAGGATAAGATGAGATATCTTTCATCCACTCTTCCTGCCATTTCAATACACATTGTCCTCCATCTTATCGTTAAGTGCTTTAAACTCTCACCAACTCTCTGTTTCAATCCAAACACATCTTCAATCCCAGGTCGCGTAAAGTTATTGCTGATGTATGCTCCTAAAAAAGTAGTTTGCAAATGCATGAACGAAGTTATTGTATTCTTTGGAAGACTTTCGAACCACTTCAATGCTTCGCCAGTCAAACTTGACGCAAAATATTTGCACAAAACGACGTCATGGTTCTCCCATTGTAGCATACATCGAATATAATCTTTGATATGTTGGACAGCACACGTTGTCCCATCAAATATACTGGTCAACACCGTTAAATTACATTTTTGAGTAAATGGAGTTTTCGCAGCTTCCTCGATTTCCTCATCAAGTTGTCTTCTTCCTCCTTCTCTTCTGTTATTTATCATTCCTTTCATTTCTGCTAATTCTCGCAAGATTTTTTCATTTCTATCAGAATTTTGCTCCATTGGCCTTTTCAACGCAACCTCTCTTCGTCCACGTTCATGTCTTTCTTGTCTTGCGATGTTTCGCGCTTCTTCTCCAACATCTTGATTTTGTCTTCTTCTACGATTTTCTTCTTCTTGCAAGTTAATTTTCCTTTCATTCTCTTCCCCGCGAATTTCCTCATCCCTTATTGTTTCTCTTCGTTGCCTTTCTATGTCTCTACGAATTCTCTCATATTCCTCATTGAGATTATCATTATTACGATTTTGCGCACGTCGTCGTTCTCGATTATCATGATTATTATTCGACGCAATTTGTTTGAATTTCTTGTTCTTCTACTTCTGCTTGCAATCTCTCTCTTTCTCCTGCTAAATGTACTTGCTCAATATAATGCCTTTCAATATCATCTTCGATTTCTTCGAATCTCTTCATCACGTAACATTCTCCTTCTCTCTTTTTGATTTTCTCCTTCATCCTGATTATGTCTAATATCTAAAGTTTCACCGCGTGGAATGTAACGATCATTTATCACATTCTCGCCAATATTTTGTATAGGGAGGTTTTGTCTTGTTTCTTCTCTATATGATCTTGAAATTGATCTCATGATACTCCTTGATCTTCTATTTTGCAGCCTCAAATTTTCCATTCTTAATTCATGATTTTGCCTTGTAAGATTGGCACGTTCTTCTGCCTCTAATCTTCTTTCTTCCTGTATCCTTTGTCTCAAATCATCTACTACTTCATGTCCTTCATGAATTAATCCTCCATCCATTTCTTGATTTCTTTCCTCTTCCTGATTTTCCGCCTCTTCTATCGAATCCGACCTCCAAGTATGCACACTCACTCTATCGTAATCCTCATTTCTATCTTGTGCTCGTGTTTGTTGATTGGATTGAATTTTCTGCTCCATTTATCATTCTACTCCTTCCTGATCTGATCCTTAAAGATCCCTCCAATTCACCTGTTCCTCCCCCTGCAATTCTTGTACTTCTTCTCACTGTTGTTGGTGGTTCTGATGTATTTCTTCTCCTTCTAGCCATTTCTTCAATTCTAATAATTTCTTCAAATCTTCAAGCTGTAATTTGAAATTTCTTAAATTGATTCCTCCCTGTTTCTGGGCGCCAAAATGTAGTTATAGGAATTCCCACACTACACCCTATTCAAGAATTTATCAATATTTATGACATAATTTGAAGATTAAAGACACTTTTTCATTAATTCGATCTTAAGGAATTACAGAAATCAAGAACACAGAACACTTGATGAAAGATTTTCTCTCTCCTAAAAACTTTCCTAGCACTCAAAAATTCCTCTCTTCTCTGGAACTATTCATCTCCTTTATATAGGTATTTACATAGTGGATTACAGCTCATGACAGCTCATTTACAGCTAAGATTCCCTTCAATTTCGGATCTGAGTTCTTGCGATTTATCGCAGTTAGCACCGCCTTTATATTTCGCAGGTTTTATTGATATATCGCAGACATGTCACACTTTCTTCATGTTTCCGTCGTTTTCAGTTATTACGTCATTGTTTAAGTCATCTTTGGATGTTTCGCAGAATATCATTGATGTATCGCAGAACAGTCGTTTACTATCGATGTATCGAAGTACTGTTGTTTATTTGTCAGGAATATTGTTGTGACAATATTATGATCCTACAATACGGATACATTAAGAAGCAAAACATTAGTATCCATTCATTAAAAGTTGAGTCTGAAAAGTAAATCGCCCAAATCCATAACCTAAAACATGCTAAAAGTCTGACTTAAACAAGTGTATAACCTACAATCATCCACTACGACCAACAATCGAAGGAACTTCCTCAGAAGATGATGAAGAACTGTCGGGAGTTTGGGAAAGACTGATCCAATCATCCTCGTCGTTAGTATAGAGATCATCCTTCGCTGGATTATGTAACTCCTGAAGCCTCCTAATCAGTGTTCTTTGTTCCTCGCAATCCAAATATAGAACCTCCTCAATGTTACGGATCAGTCCCTTGGCAATCCACTTAGCTCTCTTGACCTATTTTCACATCATTCAATTAATAGTGGTACATAATTTGAGCAACGTATACAAAAAAATAAAATGGATCATATACTTAGCCTACGTACCATCATCGTAGCAATATCACACATTGGTAGTTCCTGGGGTTCTTTCTCCTTTTCAGAGTTCCTCCTAAAAATTATGAAAAAAAACATATCAGAAGATACGACCAATTCGCAAGGAGTGATACAATTATGGTTTGGAAATAACATATAACCCATCCGTAAACACAGTTTCGGCTTAGAAATATGCGGAAGACCAAACCGTAAATAAAATATCGGCTTACAAATATGCGGACCACCTCGCCGTAAGCAAAATATCGGCTGGAAAATCAAACAAACGACTAGGAAATTATATTTACGGTTACAAATTCCCAACCGAAACACTCATCACTCAATTTTACTTCACAAACACAGGACAACTTACGGCTGAGAAATACCCATCCGTTAATGTATTTCATGGTTGGGTTACCAAATTTTCCGAATCGCATGAACCATTAACGGCTGAGAGTTCTTGACATCCCAACCCTTATATACAATTACGGCCAGGATGATATGAGTTCCCATCTTTAATTGCTTCAGAAAACCTTTTCTGGAAACCCTAAAACCATCAATCGAACCTAGTTTTTCAATCTAATGGCAAACTAACTGGTGGGTTTTTCGATTCTTACCTAGTAGGATTCATTTGTGGAGGATTCACAGGTGTTTGAACAGATTGGTTCACCACATTTCCATTAAAAGGAACATCAATAACTTGCCCTGTTTCAGAATCAGGGTTCAATCGGCCGGATCTTGTCACTCTTGATCTTGCTGCCATCTAAAGCTTCTTCAGAAATCAGTGGAGAAGAAAGGGAGATATTGTTAGGTTTTGGAGAGTTTTTGAGAGTGTTTTTGAGAAGAAGAGAAGAGAAAATGAAAATGAAATTGAAATTGTTTTGATTTTTGGGGTTTTAATTAGGATTAGGTTTTAATTATATAAGATTTGTTTTTAAAATTAATTTATTAGGAAAGGATAAATCTGACATTTTAACACTTGAGATCTCCCCCTAACCATTTTTTGGCTCCCCAAAATAATTTAGCCCCCAAAAAGTCAAAGGGGAGCAGCCCCAATAATAGAGTTCTTAAATAATGAATGAAAAAAGATACATAAACAGGAAAATGTTAAGTTGCATTCCATGTTTTTTAACACCATATTTTGAAGTTCGTGAACAAGAACAAATTTGTGATTGTTGAATCTGGTAAGTAATTAGATCAAAAATAAATTATATGTTTACAAAAATCCATCACTTATCCATTAATCATAATTTCGCAATAAATTACTATTTTTTTTTCTTCTTCAAATGATCTGATGGTTGGTATGCTCCCTCCCACTGCGGAGGTAGGGTTCGAACCCTGTAATTGTCAGAAATAACTTCTTATAAGGAGTTAAAGATGTAGCTTAAAAACCACTTTTCCAAACCATCAAAAATAAAATAAAAAAGCAGAAATCCAAATAAGGCACAAGAATATATTTTTGATCACTTTGGTTCAAGATCTACATTAAAAAAGACGAGCAATTTTATCAGTTAAATTCTGAAAAATGAATAGAAAACAACATGCCATCCTATTCGTTAAACATTGAACATGATTTTTTTTATCTATTTGTTTAAAATTACATCTCCCAGATATAATTCCGTACGATTCTTTATATTATACTATAAACATCCCAAATAGAAAAATACTTTTGTAAAGTTGGTACTATTCATCACCTTCTTGATCTAGAAGATGGTGTATATATATTATTAAATGAACAAAAAAGGCACATGAGAAGGAAAAGGACCAAAAGGTTAATATCAACTTCCGGTTTTCTAACATCATCTTTATGGGGTCAGAACAAGAAGGACTATGTGATTAATGAATCTGGTGAATAATAACACCAGAAATAAATATTGTTTGATTCTAGCAATCAAATTCCATCTCCTATATCCATAAAAATTATGAAGAATACCTTGATTTGAGAGGTGAGATCCTATATTTTTAAAAATAACAGTGTATGAAGATGAGATCTTAAACATACTGAAAAAATAATTCTTTTAGATAGTGTTTGATAACGGAGAAAGGAAACAATTGCATGGAATCAGTATCCTGGGGATGCAATGAAAGATTTCCATGGAATTAAGTTTGAAACATATTTTAGACCACAATATTTTGTAAATGGACCCACAACTTCATGGAAATAAATTTTTAATCAAACGATGAAAAACACGTTATTTATACGGAAAGATAGCTGAATTGTATTGAAAAATGACTAATTCATTGGAATTAACTCCTACCAAACATTGCCTTAGTGTACGATTTTATTTGGAATATAGATGAGATTTAACTAATCTGTTTAACTTTGATATTTTTTCCATCTACAATGTTTTTTCATGTATCATAATGTTTAACCATCTATAAAATAATCAGATACAATCTGATAAATCTTCAACGATATAACAACATCTTTTTTCTACTTATTCCCGTGGAAAGCTCCAAATGAGAAGAATTAAATCCTTAATCTTTAGGTTTGATCCTAAGATTTGCATCATAACTAATGAGCAATGCTAACAAGTTACATCGTAAAAGTTCATAGAGCGCAACGTTACGTCATATCTGTTAAATAAAGACCTGCGTATCTTATTTGCCCATCTGTTTATAATCACATCCGTTAGATACCTCATACCTATCTGCACTGTACATTTTTCTAGACAATTTCTTGTTATCACTCACCAAATAAAAATAATAAAATACCTTAATTATAAAGTTGACATTATTATACACAATGAGTTGTAAACCATCCAATTTCCATTGCCATCCTTTCATTGTCTTCTTTCTCTTCACCCTAGGGTTTATTCTTCAATTCCAAGTAGACATAAATAACCTTCTTCAACATCAATTCCTTCTTCCATCTGATTTTCTTTCTCTTACAAAAACTAATCATCTCCAAAATTTCCATAATCAGCTAATTATTAATATTGTCAAAATCCGATATTTCAGAAATTTATCTGACGGCCTGTATTCCATCGCTATCCGCCAACCAAACCAAACCAACACCACACCAAACTAACCATGGTCAGGTTCTCACAAATCTAACTTTTCCTTCTATAAAATCCCATTGAATAGAAGAATAAAAAAACCCAAACCCTAGCTAGGAAAATCATCCAAATACCTCAAAACCATATTTTGTGTCTCCAAAAAAAAAAAAAAAAAAAAAACTTCCCCTATTTTCCTTCAAAACCATGACCACATACATCTCATACAACACCTAAACCATAAAACTACTCTTTCTCTCTCTTTCTACTGGTACAACCAAAAAAACTCCTCTCCAAAATCTGAAGCCCCCCCAAAAAATAATTTTCACAAGGAAAAGGGTCTGTTTCTGTTCCAAATTAAAAACCCCCCTCTGGTTTTGTCTCTCTTTGCAAATTTCTTCTAATTCTTTCCGCCAAATCAGAGAAATAAAGCGCGGGACATCAAAAATCAATCCGATAAATGGATCCATTCTTGCCCTAGATTCTCGTTCACCCGCCAAATCCATTTGGTAAAATCCAATTTCTCTTCTTGTTTTTTCGATTTTTCTTTTGATTTTCATAATTTCCATGGCAGAAGGTGGATTGATTTTAACTAATGAGTTTAATGAGTATTTCAAAATCATTCATGATCTTAAGCGAAGTGGGTTTTTGTTAGATTTAGATTCGGTTAAAGAAGATTCTTCATCTTCTAGCATGAAAGTAATTAGTAGCTATAAATCTGATGATGTCCAAAATGTTAGGAATGATGAGACTAGTGGGATTCGATGTTGGTTTGAAAGGAATTTGTCGATATATCTGAAAGAAATGTATGAGATTGAGAAAGTTGTGAGACCTTTACCTGTTATACTAGGTAATGGTGAAAATGTCGATTTGTTTCGATTGTTTTGTGTTGTGAGAAAGCATGGTGGGTATCGTAATGTGACTGAAATGAAAGTGTGGGGTGCAGTTGGGAAAGAGTCTGGGTTGTGGGATGGAATTGATTCGTGCCTTAAATTGGTTTATATGAAGTACTTGGTTGTGTTGGAGAAGTGGGTGCGGAAGGTTTGTGGGGAGAATGGGATTGATGGGGTGGTGGATTTAGGGGAGTGGAATGAGAAGCTGTGTTCGGCGTTGGTTGGGTTGGAGGAGGAGTTTAGAGGGTTTGTACGAGAAGAGAGGGATGATAATAAGAAGGGAAAGGCGGGTAACGAGATTGTTGTCATGAAAGAGAATGGGTTAGAAGTGGTTGCTGTTGGAGATGATGGTACTAGTGGTAGTGGTGATGGTGGTGGTGATAAATGTGATATGGATGATGATGAAGATGTTGTGATATTAGATGCTAGTGTGGTTGATGCAGATTTGTTTAGTAGAAAGAGAAAGAAAGAAGAGAGATTTTTAGAAATGTTGAATTGGGTAATGGATATTGCTAAGAATCCTGGTGGTACTTTGGAGGAGAAGTTAGCTGAAGTTTCTATGAACAGTGATGCTATTGAAGGTTTGCCGCTACAGGGTTTGGCTCTGGCAGCTCGCAAAGTTCGGCTTCATGGTTTTGTTAGTGGAGAAAATTCTCTTTCTCAGGTAATTCTCGGTGGATATCTTATTTTTTCTGTGCAAGTTTTAGCTGGTTTATATTGCATAAACTGTTGTACTAGTTTTTAGTTCGTGATGTGTTAGTTGAGATGCTTAGTTTGTTGTCGATATGAGCTGAAAAAGGTGGAGGTAATGTAATATAGATACACTGGATTTTTTTCGTTGTGTGTTGTTGGTGGGTAGGACTTTATATTTTGTATATAGACGTGGCTGTGCAATAGCAAGTTTCACGAATTATATCAGAACAAAAAACCTGTTTGCGTTGCATCGGATATGATAAATTGCCACGTAGTCAGCAGACAATAAAACCTTAGTTGTGTTCCTTATGTAGACAAAGCAAAGGAATAATGATGTGGATATCTGTCATGTGTTTGATGGTCTCTTTAATGTAATGTGTACTTTAGCTATTTGCTTTAGAATATGTTGTTGCTTGTAATCTTTGTAACATGTTATATTGAGGTTTGAAAGGATCTGACATCACTGAAGGACATGAAACTCCTTGGCGAGAATATCTGTTTTCATTGAGGGGCCTATGTGATTGGTGTACGCTTTTGCTGTGATGTGACCAGCACAATTTTTGTATGATTTTATCTTCTGAGCTAGCCAGCCGGGCAGAACTACTTTCTGTTTACACAACTTGCCGAGTTTAGGAATTCACTAGTACAGGTCTTGTAGTTTGGTTTTTCTTCCATGCTACCTGATGGCTACATGGCTTCTAGTAGTGTTTTTTTTTTCCGTATTTTTTGAAGCATCTTGCTCTTGCTTATTCAAAGTTTTTTAGTTTTACTTTTACCTCTCTCTAGGTTAGATTTTCGAAGCGATTAGTCAGGCACTCAATCTGATTTTTTTCTTCTTTCTTTTATGCTTTGGTTATTTAGAAAGAGTAAAATCACGGCCATCTTATGGCATTCTTTCTTTTTAAATATCATCACAATTTTGAGAACTCTGGTTTAGCACTGTTGTTCCACTTTGATTCATTGCAGACAAGGTTAATCTGATGACTTATGGGTTATGTATCTTAAATTTGAATATGAGGGTTACATGTATTTTCCATCTACATGTATTTTCGATCATCAATGTAGATACAGCTTTTATATACAGTACCTTATTCTTGCAGAAAAAGCAGAAAGTTTGTCCATCCATTTACGATGATCAAGTCAAAGGGAGGTTAAGATGCAGTGAAAGACTTCATTCTCGTAAGGGTCGCAAAACCTCTCACGTGCACTCGTCTTCAGAGTCAGCTGTAACCTCTCGAAATGGCAGGGTTACAAATACAGGAACCGAGTCGGCCGTGGCATCTAATTCTAAAAATGCAGATCTGTTTGATGATCGTTATCATGAAAAGTATGTAGCCATTGGTACACTCCATCAAGCTGAAATACCAGAATGGGTTGGCGATGCTTATGTGGGTGACCCTAAATGGTTGGGGACACAGACTTGGCCTTTGATAGATTGTAACCAAAATTCTATTGTCGAAACCGAATCAATCGGCAAGGGTAGAGAAGATTCATGTGGCTGCCAATTTCCAGGGTCTGTTCATTGTGTTAGATTTCATATCGCCGAGAAGAGGATGAAACTTAAGCTTGAAATAGGGACATTGTTCTACAAATGGAGATTCCATTCTATGGGTGAAGATGTAGCACTCTCATGGACAAGAGAAGAAGAAACAAGGGTCAAGGCAATGGTGAGGTTGAACCCCCCATCATTGGAGAAATGTTTTTGGGACGAGGCAGTGAAAATTTTTCAGACCAAAACTTGGAGAAATTTGGTGAGTTATTACTTCAATGTGTTTTTGTTACGTTGTCGATCGTTCCAAAACCGGGTGACTCCTGATAACATAGATAGTGATGATGATGATTCTGATATTGAATCTGCAAGTAATGGTTCTGAGAATCAAAATGCTGGTAGGCTTCCAGGTCCTGTGCATGCAAGTAACGGTTCTGGGCTTCCAGAAGCTGATAGGCTTCCAGGTTCCGGTAATGCAAGGAATGGCCTTGGGCATCAAGATGCTGGTAGGCTTCCAGTTTCTGGACATCAACAAGTTGAAGGGCTTCCAGTCTCGGGGTACGTTGACAATGGTTCTGGGCATCAAGAAGTTGATAGGCATCCAGGTTCCACTTCTGGTGCCCAATCTATGTTGTGTGTGCTGAACACTGAATATATCGTATTGGATTAGCACGTGGATTCAAAATTCCCGATGTAAAATTACAGAGTTGAAAAGACTCTAGGAGATTTTCTTTTGAAGGAGACTGTTTGTTTTCACTGCCTTCTATTTTCACCACTCGAAGATAAACGGATCCTTGATGTAGATTATCGGCATGGCGAAAGTTGTCGACAGGTTTTCAGACTTTTCCCTCGGTAGCAGTTTATGAGGATGTATTTCTGAGTCTTGTTTGCACTTTGCAGTTGACACATTTTGGTATTCTTCCTGGAAACTTTCATCTGTTGAATCCGGTTTCTTCAGTAGGAAACGGAAACAACAACTTAAACTAGAAGATACTACACAGCAAGAAACACATATACAGGCTCTCTTTTGTTTTCCCTTCTCAATTCCTTGTGGAGTCGTTGAAAGCAGGGCAAATTTGAAACTGTTTCTTGTTAAGACAGGAAACAAGAACCAGATGGTTAAATTTGCAGGAAAATGCAAAACTTCAGCAGTGCAGTATTATAACAATTTGAATTTTCCTTTTCTCTCAAGTCTGAACTACCTTTCCATGGTTTGTTTGGACTTGCCAGTTATTATTTCTTCATTTTTAGATGTATTGCCTTGGGAGGACATGCAACCAACTTGACTGATTCTTGACAACTGAAAGTCTGAAACTGTGGGTGTCATTTAGGTGAGCCTGCCAGTGCCAGGCCAATTAAACATGACCGATAGCACACTGAGCCTTACAGTACGGCCAAAAAGGGGAATCTAAGGACCCCCTAAAACTGTATGAAATGGTCAGGGAATCTAATAACCAAATCTGACAAAAAATACAGCAAACAAAAAATAGTAAAACATCGAAATCATGGATGTGGACGGCGTGTCATTAAACTATAACTTGTTTCACCGCCATGCATCATGGTCTCCTCTTGGGTTCAGAAACCTGCCGCACACATTTGGCGACAAAATGTTGCTTGCAGCGTCTTTTATGGCAAAGTGCAACGCATAGGTGGAACTTAGCTTGCCTGATCTAGACTTCTTCCCCGGTCATCCATGGTTCCCCCTTTCAAGCTCCAACTGCTCACACAAATGAAGTTGACTATGGCTAATGAAAATAAAAAATTCTTCACCAACCTTAGGAAAATGAAAATCATCAAAATAGGTACCTGAACAATTGATTTCAAAATAAGTGTTCGGTAATTTATGTCATTCACAAATGAGATTATGCACGGTCTCAAAAAAAAAAAAAAAGTGTGATGGTAGTAGGTATAAAACTACTCCATAGGAACTGGTCTAAATCTTGCACGATTTGGCAAGATCATCAACTACTACCATAGATTTCTTGATTTTTAACTTATATATTGGAATTAAACCAAGTGCAGTTAAATCATCATACTGCACTTCTAGTAAAATTATCTTACAGTCAATATAAATATCATATCTGTATGGAATTATGTCGCTTTCTTGCTGTCATCAACACCAGCCAAATTAGGAATTTCTTGATATAATCAAGCAGTCGTGTTGAATGGAACACCACTCGGTTTGGCCATAAAATCTAGTAGTATCACTTTTTGAGACTTGCTAGTTTTGAGTTGAACTATCATTCGGTCTAAGCTAGTTAGTTTGGCCATTACTATATTTTGAATGGTCAGTTCTTGGCCATTATTACAAAGTCGGGTCTTTAATTGGGACTTTACTTTTCTAGAGGTCTAACAATTTTATGGTCTCCTCATTCATGTTGGACTTGGTGTTTTGTCCAAAAGGTTAATTAGTTAGATCTTACTGTTCTTTGAACAACTAATATAAATTTGTTTACTCATGTTTAGGTTAAATAGTTATTTAAAACAATATATTAACAAGTCGTGCTTTGTTTCATGCCTCATTTGGAGATTTAAGTATCTCTTTTAAGACACTGCTTGTAGCCGGTTCCAAATGCTATTAATTACATTTTCTCGTTACTGGTTATGGACATTTACTCGTATAAACAATGTAATCTTCAAATTCAATGCAGTATCTAGTAAAGCCAAATCAATAAATTAAAAATAAAAATAAAGAACCATTATGAGGGACAAACTCTGTAGTCAACATTATGGTGCACCAATTAAGATTAGATATATGCATTTAGAGAGCCCTTTTTTTTTGATATAAAAGAAAATGGTGGGGGACTATGAACTCTTGGGCTACTTCTCAAGCAACCTCACCTACCGTAAAACAGTATTGATATTTGAATGCACTTAAAACTATTTACATCAGCAATAGTATCCTTCTGGCAAAAATGATAAAGAACACGCGTTATTTGGTACACATGTAAATCTAATGATTCAAACAATTTACGCGATTGAATTCGACTTTGTCAAATGCTACATCCATCTCTAAAAATTAGGCAGGTTTATGTGAAAATTTGCACACAAACCTGCCTATTTTTTAGAAACGAAGGAGTAAGTACTAATCCGATTGAGGTTTCGTTTGCATTATGTGCACCAAAAACGCATGCATTTCAGCACCATCTTTTCTTTCTTTTTGTTACTAGATCATTTATAATCTTTTCCGCTCAATTCCAATAAAAATCTATGCACATATCTAACAATACTTGCACCGTAAGACTCGGAAGAGCTATAAATTACCGACATGAAATCATGAATATTTTAAAAAATTAAGACCTTCCGAAATTAAGACCTTCAAATATAACACCCGGAACACCGAATCCTGAACCTTATAATCCACACAATCTTACTTAGAGCTTCTCCAATGGTGAACGTGGTTCTTTCATACGTGGCATCACTTTTAAGACATCGTATGGGTAATACGAGGCAAGTGGCAGTTTTGGCAAAATACCACCGGCATTTGAGGTAAAAATCCACGCAACAAAATAACCCACCCCACCTAACTAAACATCATAGCCATCCAACCAACCCACTAAAAACCATCCAAAGGCCAAATATTGAAGACACTACATAAAACCTTACAGCAAAACACACACTATCACTCATTAGTTTTATATATCCTTGCCTAATTTTTCTCCATTATAAATTATAATTGAAGTTCCCTTCTTCTTGCTTTTCCCTGTCAAACCCCCCAAAACCACCAAAAAAAATACTGTAAAAAATGTCTTCTCCTAGCAAACGCAGAGAAATGGACTTGATGAAGCTGTAAGATTAATAATCTCTTATCTTCTTCATTATTTTTTTTTTATATTTTTTGATTATGGATTTTTGATTGTCTGGTTCAGGATGATGAGTGATTATAAGGTTGAGATGATCAATGATGGGATGCAAGAGTTTTATGTGGACTTCACTGGACCAACTGATAGTAAATCTTCTATAATCATATCTCTTTTTTTTTTTCCTCAGTATTTTTTATTTGAGTAAAGTTTGGATTTTCTTAATTTTTCCTAGTACTGTAATTTTTTAGATTTATTTTGTACTTGTTTGATTTCTGGGAGTAGACCCTTTGTTAGATTTTTGATGATGTTTAATGGGTTTTTGTTATTTTAGTGAATTTATTTGGGAAAAGGGAAATTTTCTGTAAAAAAGTTAGTGAGTTCATTAAATTTCTACTGTAATCATAGCTTTTGATAGTATTATGGTTTTGTGGATTGAGCTGATAACCTTGATAAAATTGGTCAATTATTCAGTGTAGTGTGAGTAATTTCAGCTCTGGGGTTTACT
Source organism: Papaver bracteatum (assembly GCA_023529315.1). Classification (NCBI taxonomy): domain Eukaryota; kingdom Viridiplantae; phylum Streptophyta; class Magnoliopsida; order Ranunculales; family Papaveraceae; genus Papaver; species Papaver bracteatum. The sequence continues at coordinate 237,118 of JAJJWX010002335.1, forward strand.
CATTTTTTGTGTCGGCGAGAATTTAGTAGTCATTGATGAATTACAGGTCCTTACCATGGAGGTGTGTGGAGAATAAGAGTAGAGTTGCCAGATGCTTATCCATATAAATCTCCTTCGATTGGTTTTATTAATAAGATCTACCACCCAAATGTTGATGAAATGTGAGTAATTTTGAACTTTTTTGATTTAGTAGCTAATTTTGATTTTCTTGAGTAGTCTCAGTTAGTTTTGTATTGCAGGTCTGGTTCGGTTTGTTTGGATGTTATTAATCAGACCTGGAGTCCAATGTTTGGTATGTATCCCTCTTGCAGAAATGCAAATTCTTTCTGTTTTCCGTGTGGAAGTTTTACTTGCCGGTTTGAGAAACTGTGCTCTGACTATTGGGCTGAAATCTGTATGTTACAGATCTTGTAAATGTTTTCGAAGTATTTCTACCGCAACTTCTTTTGTATCCCAACCCATCAGACCCATTGAATGGAGAGGCTGCGGCTCTAATGATGCGTGATAAAGCTGCTTATGAGCAAAGGGTTAAAGGTTTTGTGATTCTTTTTATTTATCCTTGGATTATATTATATATGGAGGAACTAGAGTTTGTTGCATGGTCCATGATTTGTTAAGTCACCAGGAATATATGATCCTTTCTGCTGTTTAAAGTGGGACCTAATCAGTGGTCTAAATTTCACTTGGTCAGTTTGACATGGTCAGAACTTGCTACTAATAATGGATAAAAATAGTGCAGTGCCCTGTACTAGATATTAGGTCATATTTGGTGATGTCCATGCAATGCAAAATGAAATTGTCCAAGTTGTGGGGGGGACCGAGAACACCACAAAGGAGGCTTTGTAGATTCTTAGCACTTAAAGAAACTGGGGTGTCACAGTTGTATTTTTTGCCTCGTTGGTTTCTTGACTAATTTTGAGGCATTGGGTGCTAAAAAGGTCTTCAGATTTTGACAACCTGAGCATTTGTTATGAATTGGAATCACATTATCCGTGGGCTTATGTTGGATTATCTCTGTGCTGCATTACTTAGACTAGGTTGGGATGATAGCTAGCTTTCTTTTCTGTGTAATTATTCACCGTGTACTACCAGTATAGCATTCACCCGATGCTGAGTTTTCTTATCCAAGCTCAAAGCCTTTATGATGAAATGAAGCACTCATTGAATCTGAATTCAAATTTCACCAACGGTGCTAGTGTTTTACCAACTTTCAGTTGACCATAAGTTCTTGTCCGTATCCTTGGTAGCTGTATTTTGTTAGCTGTTGAACCAGTTTGCACTAATTATCTTCTGTCATACTTTCATACTTCAATTCTGATTATGATCCTGTTACATGTTGCTTCATTCTCATTTGTGATCCAGAATACTGTGAAAAATATGCAAAACCTGAGGACGTTGGGAATAATGCGGATGAGAAATCAAGTGACGAAGAAGACGAGGCAAGTGACAACGACTATGACTCCAGCGACGAGGGAATGGCAGGTCATGCAGATCCTTAATTTGCATTGTTTATGCAATAAATTACATTTAGCCTTCCTTTTATGCATCTGTACATGTGAATGATATTTGTCCCTTTTCCGGTAAAATCAAAATCCAACTCCAAAAAAGAGTTGCAGTAGGAGGAAGGACCCTTCTGTGGTGTCATATTCCCGTGGGACTCCTCCTCTTATCTTATCTACATTTCTCTTTTTTTTCTTCTTTTCTTAGCCTTTCGGTGACAATGTAAATAACTATGGGTTTCATGTTCTTTTTACGTATCTTATGCTTGAGACTGCACTCTTTAAGATACTTTTGTTCTTTGCAGTTACCCTGTATTAGGTCTGTTCTGGAACATTTCGAAAGCAAATGCACAATGTAATGTCACCGAGTGCCATGAGCCATTACCCTTAAAATTTGTCTTGGACAAATGGATAAATTTACAAAGAATTATGCAAAAAGGAAAATCTAACTTGGGAGAATCAAAGAGAAATCAAATAGAGAATTCCAACAAAAAAAAGTAACTATAAGAACCAAAACACAGCGGTAGACCATCATTCAAAAGCCGACTCCTAGTTTCTTTTATTTGCATCAGAATGATACCACCAGTGCCATCTCTCATCACCTATAACGGCGTAGAATCACACGGCCATGACCATTACCATTACAACGTCTTTCACGGCGCGCACCACCAGCAACAGAATATCTATTGCCAACAACCCTGCAAAAGCACAAGGAAATTGCAACCGCAGAAAGATAAGTTCAATGCAAATATTGGTCTAATTATAAGGGCTGATACCAGTATTACGGGGGCCGATACAATTTAACCGATCAAACGGTCAGGATCATTTAAGATATTGAGATGGTATCAGCCCTTAATAATGTAGGTATCAGTCCTTATAAATCGTGAAATATTGTAACGCTGAAACACTGGACGAACCAAAATGAAATCCTAACATAAAAAATGATACTCCTAACACTTTTCCAGAATAGACTGCAAGACTCTAATAAAACGGTAGAAAAGGTAAGAGAGTGTACAAGATGTGTTAATTTTACCTCGAGTTTTGTCTCTTTGGCTTCTTCACATAAGTACCGGAGTTAAGCGAAACCAGGCTCTCCACATAACTCTGAGAAGGAGCAAGTGTGTTTCTTTGGAAAAATTTGCTCAGCTTTACAATTCTTTCATTTTTTGGGTCGCATAAAATAAAATCGCCAATAGGGAAAATTGGGAATATGTTCCATTTTCATTAATTCGTTTGGGGATCTATCCCATAACTGAAAATATTAAGGAATATGTCGTAGAGAGAGAAAAAAAAACGTTAAATCACTAACATTAGTTTGTGTGGGTTACTCATGTGCCAAAGTTTACACTTTTACCCTCATCTTCCCGGTAGAAAAACAGCTCCAGAGAAACTTAATAGGGGAAAATGGGGGCATAAAGAAATCTCTTGTACAATTATCAAAAAGTTTAAACCGGATAAAGTTTATACCAATCGTAACTTAAATAAATTGATATGAAAGAAGATAAAACTAACTCCTGTCTTATCTTTCTTAAATGCTTCAAGCTTCTTCTCTCTTAGTTCTTTCATTCCTTCTGGTGTTTCTTATGGCAGATACGGCTGTGCAAAACAATACGAATAATTAGTACTCACGAGTTCCCGCAACATCGATGGTAGCTTCCTCAACCTTGTAGCTGGAGTAAATTTGTATAAACAGAAATAGTACTCACGAATATCCTCATTACCACCAACACCACCAGCGCCACCTACTGCATCAACACAACCTAGAGCACCACTGAAACTCCCAATACCTGCGTAACCACCAATACCGTCATTGAAAAAATTCTTTTGATCTGTCACACCAAGTGCAGCTGACTTGCTTGTAGCCTTGTGATGATAAACAGCTACATATAATGAATCTACAGGGCATTACGTGCACAAGTGAGAAAACAATAACAGTAGTAGCATCAAAACTAGAAATTGTTGAGCAATCATACAGCCTAATTACAGGCAACAATTAATGAAAGATAAACAATTACTAACAGTAATGATATTTAACCCATAAAACTCTTGCTTGAAACAAAATCCTCATTCTCAAAACCCCAAAATTAATTTTACATAAACCCTGAACAGAAAGTTGCGATTAAACAAAAATTGACCAACTTAGATGTGATATACAGAGAAAATTGGAAATGGGTTGGAAGACTTTAGCCTTTTTGAATCATCATGATCTTGATATGAGAAGCTTTCGCAATTTTGATGATGAAATAACCCCAACGTCTTTGAGATTCAAGTTCTTCTTCCTTCAATCATACGTTAGCATCCCCAAAAATACATAAACGAACTCGATCTTCATTATTTCACACGATCTACTTCTTTTTTTCTATAGGTCTCTCGATTTCTCTCTGTCTATAAGTTTCTCTCGGTGCAGAGAAGATAACTCAGCCATTGTTCCCATATGAATGACAAGGGTAGAGATGTCAAATTGACACACGTGTAACACTACACATGTGGGATATCAACCATCTAACAGTTTTTTTCTCTCTCTGGGACATATTCCTTAATATTTTCCTATATGGGATAGATCCCCAAACGAATTAGTGAAAATGGGACATATTCCCAAGTTTCCCATCAGTAGATCACCATTTTTAAGTGACAACACCGGCGTCCAGTGATCAAAACTGGGAATGGGATATTGAGTAGTGGTGAATAGTTTAGTCCAAGATTCTCCCACTCCATAATCTTGCATTACCCATACTTCAGCTTGGACCAACGTCTTGTTGACTAAAACTAAACTAAGACGGTCTTCCAATACTCCCAACTTCTTATACAAGTTGCTATCTTCTGGATGTATTATACTTTTTTCTGGCAGTGGCACATGCCTGAATTTCTCATTACTAATATCAAAAGAGACTATACAATTGGAAGCATCGCATCTCCAATGAAGAGCATTGTGCAAAACACCGTGAAATGTAAAAAAATCACCGGGAAACTTGCAAGGGAAGACATGAAAAGTTCTTGACGAATGTGATCCAAAGGCATATACTTGAACCTCACAAGAATCACGTTTTCCATGATATCTTGTAATTCTTACCATCTTGTAGTCTCTCGTTTGTCTATCATAACCAAACCCGACACTAGATAACCAGGCTGTTGGAGGACACCTGAGGTTGATCGGAAAATCAGTATGTTCCTTATATTCTCTAGTTGTTGGGTTCCAAATACCAACATTATTTGTATCATTAGATACATTACTAATAATACTAAAGCAAAGGAGACCATTACAAGCACCCAAACTCCTAATCTTCATACCTTTCTTGTATTCAAACGGGGTGTCCATGAGAACAGCTTTTGTACCTATATCCTCACATGATAAATCTAGTGATGATGATATTGAAGCACAATCTATAGAGTACATCAAAGACTTACCAGTATCTGATTCTATATCGGTGAACATGATCTTATGATTGTTTTTATTCTGAATACTTAGTTTAAGATGATCATCGATAAATCTAGGGCTAGAAATCAGTTTAAGCCAGGGTTTGCATACACACTTACATGTTAATATTGATTTCACTGGTAATTTCAGAAAGATTTCTACCTGCATCTCTTCTGGAAGACTTGGTATTAACCTAGCTGCTGCAGCAGCCATCTTCTTCTTGGAGCGCATCGTATAGGGTACTCAACTTTTAAGTGGATATACGTGACTAATATAAAATCAGGCAGAAAAGAGATTAACGAGGTTAAGGTTAGTTCCAACTTCCAAGTTTAACTTTTTTTTTTTTTTTTTTTGTCAATGATAGACTGGTTGAACACAAGCCCAACCCCAAGACTAAGCCCGCGAGCAAACATGACTTGCGTCTTGCGGACCAGTTGCGGTAAGTCTTGTGGTAAAACAGTGCGTGCACTCGTGGGTAGTGTGTGTGTGTTTTGACAAGGGGTGAGCAAAAACATCCACACCCTTGAATGTTATCCAAACCAATCCACATTTTAACGGGTAGATGTTGGAATTTCAGCTTCATAATCGATATAGTTTAGGCTTAAACATGATTATGATTAACCCATATACTGAAACATTCATTAAGCCTAGTTTAAACACACTCTCCTATATCTGAGAAACTATGCAGAACAATCAAGTAGCCACTATGTTAGCTGAATATGCCTATATCATTAGCATAACAGTAAGATACACATCAAGAACATGATACACAACAACACATATTAAGAAGAAAGAAGTAAAACATATAAAAATAGAAACAAGTACATGACTTAGCTTCTACTTTTATTTCCTCTCATTTATTAGTTAATGGATTATCATAAAAATACATATGTATAAGAGGCTAGAAGAGGGCTAAGTCACAGCTATGTGTCAACCAACCTGTCCATCATTAGTTGGTTGACACCTCACCAGGTGAGTCATAGGACAACTAAGCAGCTGATTGTAATCCTGCTTAGCACTAATCCGAATTAACCAAAACATGATTACCTTAAACCAAGCAAGATTTGTTGCTAAACCAACATTAAGTCTAACATTCTCCCACTTTGGTTAGCAACAAAACTCTTTTCTCAAACTGTATGTCTGTATCTGAAAAATACGCTAGGATTCGACCATAGAGACCCATACACCATTTAAGAGATGCATACGCCATTTCTATAATCAGAAAACTAGACAGACCATATAATCTCAAGTAAACTGCACTTTAAACTTTATACGTACACTTTAAATGGCTCGACCTTATGCCTAAACAAACTGTACTTTAAACTTTAATTTTTCAAAACAGAACTTAAACCTAAATCAATCTTTATATGCTCTCACTGCAACTTTATGTGTTTTTACCGCAATCAAATCTGATTTCTAGATACTTTCCGTCGAGACAAGTATAACATTTGGCTCAATTAAGAGGCATGTTTTCGTCGAAACATATAATAAGTATACATCTGACTCAATTGAGATATGTCGTACAAGACATTTAACATCTCCAAAGAGATTCTACTGGCTCAATTGAGTATGTCTATCAAGACATTTAACATCTTCAAAGAGATTCTATTGGCTCAATAAAGGTATGTCTGTCGAGACATTTAAACATCTCCTAAGAGATACATCTCCGAAGAGAATAACTAGCTCAATTGAGGTAGGTCTGCCAAGATATTTAACTGGCTCAATAATGAGTAACATCTCCGTCGAGATAAATATAAAGACCTGCCTAATAAGAGATATGTCTCCGAAAAGAAAACTTTTATCTCAAAATGAAACATGTCTCCGTCGAGACCCTTGCTTCATCTCTTTATTGGATTAAGCTCTAAAAGGTTTATTTTGTGTCTCAAAAGAGACCTTGATCTCTAAAGAGAACTTTATCTGTGCCCAAAAAGCTATGTCTCCGAAGAGACTTATTCTGTGCTCATTACAAGCTGTGTCAAAAGGGAGTTTCTATATTGATCTTCCACTGATCTTTCGTTCCTTGAAACATAAACAACAAAAACAAGTTAAACAATTAAGATGATAAACAAAACAAATGTTATCATGCTCCCACTGTTTTTCAGGACTCTGCCTCCATACATTGCTGTTTATACTTTAATATACACACCAATGAAATATTAGAATAGATTCAATACCATCAACGGTTCACCTTTGGGTAAACCATGATGCCATAATCTCAAAAACTGCCAAGTAATAAACATCTACATTTCCGTATCTTATGCTTGTGACTGCACTCTTTAAGATACTTTTGTTCTTTGCAGTTACCCTGTATTAGGTCTGTTCTGGAACATTTCGAAAGCAAATGCACAATGTAATGTCACTGAGTGCCATGAGCCATTACCCTTAAAAGTTGTCTTGGACAAATGGATAAATTTACAAAGAATTATGCAAAAAGGAAAATCTAACTTGGGAGAATCAAAGAGAACTCAAATAGAGAATTCCAACAAAAAAGTAACTATAAGAACCAAAACACAGCGGTAGACCATCATTCAAACACAGACTCCTAGTTTCTTTTATTTGCATCAGAATGATACCACCAGTGCCATCTCCCATCACCTATAACGGTGTACAATCACACGGCGATAACTGTTACCATTAAAACGTCTTTCAGGGCGTGCACGATTACCACTACCACCTGCACGGCGCGCACCACCAGCAACAGAATATCTACTGCCAACAACCCTGCAAAAGCACGGGGAAATTGCAAACGCAGAAAGATAAGTTGAATGCAAATAATGTAACAACTGAAACACTGGAAGAACCGAACAATATATATGTGTACCGACGATAAAAATGAAATCCTAACATCAAAAATGATAGATGAAAAAATAGAGAGCCATAAGAAACCTACAGACTCTTTTCTATTCCAACTCATTTTCTTTTAACTGAACTGCAAGACTCTAATAAATAGCGATAAAAAAAGATTAGAGAGTTTACAAGATGTGTTAATTATACCTCGATTTTTGTCTCTTAGGCTTCTTCACGTAAGTACCAGAGTTAAGCGAAACCAGGCTCTCGACATAACTCTGAGGAGTAAGTGTGTTGCTTTGGAAAAATTTGCTCAGCTCTCCAACTCTTTCATTTTTTGGGTTGCATAAAACAAAACCGCTATAAGTATGCATCAGTATATCACCATTTTTAAGTGACAGCAACGGTGTCCAGTGAAGATAACTGGTACCGGGATATTGAGTAGTGGTGAATAGTTTAGTCCAAGATTCTCCCACTCCATATCCTCGCATTACCCATACTTCAGCTCGGACCAACATATTGTTGACTAAAACTAAACAAAGACAGTCTTCCAATACTCCCAACTTCTTATTCAAATTGCCACCTTCTGGATGAATTATACTATTTTCTGGCAATGGCACATCCCTGAATTTCTCATTACTAATATCAAAAGAAACTATACTATTGGAAGCATCGCTTGTCCAATGAAGAGCATTGAGCAAAACACCTTGAAATGTTAAATCACCGGGAAACTTGTAAGGGAAGGCATGAATTATTCTTGACGAATGTGATCCAAAGGTATATACTTGAACCTCACAAGAATCACGTTTTCCATAATATGTTGTAATTCTGACCATCTTGTAATCTCCGGTTTGTCCATTGTAACCAAACCCGACCCAAGATAACCAGGCTATTGGAGGATGCCTGAGGTTGATCGGAAAATCAACATGTTCCTTGTATTCTCTAGTTGTTGGGTTCCAAATACAAATATTACTTGTACCTTCATTACTAATAATACCCAAGCAAACGAGACCATTACAAGCACCCAAAATCCTAACTTCCGTACCTTTCTTGTATTCAAACGGGGTATCCATGAGAACAGCTTTTTTACCTATATCCTTTTTTTTTTTTTTGATTGGTAAAGAATGTTATGTTAATGTTAGTTTGTTAAGAACTCAAGACCTTTTTGAGAGTACCTAATATCTTTGGATGGTTGCTTTTTTACCTATATCCTCACATGATAAATCTAGTGATGATGATGTTGAAGCACAATCTATAGAGTACATCAAAGGCTTACCAGTAATCCATTCCTTATCAGTAAACATGAGCTTATGATTGTTCTTATTCTGGATACTTAGTTTAAGATGATCGTTGGGGCTAGAAATCAGATTAAGCCAGGGTTTGCATACACACTTACATGTTAATATTGATTTCACTGGTAATTTTAGAAAGATTTCTTCTTGCATGTCTTCCGGAAGACTTGAAATTAACATAGCTGCTTCTGCTGCTGCCGCTGCAGCAATCTTCTTCTTGGAGCGCATTGATTAGGGTACTCAATACGTGATGAATAAAAATCAGGCAGAAAAGAGATTAACGAGGTTAAGTTCTTAGTTCAAAGTTGTTTTCGTTTAGTAAAGGGAAAATCAGGAGACCCAAAAAAATAAAAATAAAAAAATCTCATTGTCGGGCCCACAATTAATTATGGATACCGTGACACCCATAAATATTTATGTGACACCCATAATTATCCGAAATTATTAAAACCTGTTTGCATGATGATTTATGCACCTGCATTACGTGTGATGCATACTGTTTTTTTCAGGGATAACTCGTTATGCATCCTAATTTTTCAGGGGTATAATTGGCAACACAACTTGGATATAACATATCTAAAAATCCACGCCTTGGAATTTTACAAATTTTATATCGTTGGAAATATTTTTAAGAGAGCTACGCAACGAGTACAAACAACAACATCAAATTTTTGTTTTTCACGAAAATATTGGAGGTGATCTTCATTTTAGGCAAAATTTCGAAAACTGACTACATAACCATTATGCAGCCTCCAAAAACGATGTGCAACACATTATTCAGACGCATAACGAATTATGCAACCATTTTCTCGATTGCATAACAAATTATGCATCTATAACAAGTTATGTGACCATTGTTTTGGTTGACACTTGAGCATTGGTCTTTGGTACTGTTCAAGTTGTTTCTCATAATAATCAGGCTTGCGGATTTCTATCTGTTTGATTTGTTGATTACATTGAGAAATAGAGATATAACTTTTGGATATACTTTTCTTAAGATTGAGTCTGACTGTATAGTTTATTCTCTTGAAAGTATATTGGAGTTAGTCCATACAGATTGCTAAGCGAAATATTAGGTGTGGTTGTTAGACCCACGCTTTTTCAGCTTCTGCTACAACATTGTGTCTTCTCTTAAGTTTTGTTGTTTTGATCTATCTTTCTTTCTGATTTTTTGCAGAGTCCGAGTTTTCGCTCCAGCAAGAGGTTGTTGTGTTGAAGGAGAAGCTTGAAGATTCTCAGGGGGAGCTGGTTAAGGCCCACAGAGAGCGAGATTCTCATTCTTAGCAAGTTTCCACGGTCTCTCGCTTGGTGACCGATCGTTCGCAAGAACGTGATGAGTTGCGAAAATCGAAAAAGAAGATGGAGTGTTCTTTTTCTTCGCTAGAGAAGGAATATCAATCATTTGCGGATGAGGCTGATAAGAAGTATTCAAAGTAGACTCAGCGTTGATTAAATAAGGAAGCTCAACTTGCGATTGATTGGGTTTGCTCGAGACATGGGCTACCATGCGAAGAATATCCACAAGTTTTTGTCAGTAATGACGAAGATTATGAAGATTCCAGTGTGAACTTGTCACCAGGTGAATGTGCTGGTGGTGGAGAGAAGACACTCGAACTGCAAGAACCTGATCATGTTGATGCTGGTGATGCTGAGAAAGAAGGAAATTTCTCTCAAGACACGCCCATTGGTCGAGTTCTTGAAGTTAAGGATGGTGATGTTGCAAATGAACAAGCAGCTGAAGGTGATAATGCTCTGGTGAAGGCTGTTGAAGCTGATGCTACCAATCCTTAGGTTTTATTCCTTTTCTTGGTTGTCATGTTTTGGAACCTCTTTATCTTGCTTTGGATGACTGTCTGGGTGCTCCCAAGCTTGGGCAGCGTAACATTCCTTCTTTTAATTGTGTTTTCGCTTTCTTTATTTTCTGCATTTAAAAAATTATGGTAGAACAAAGAACCAATAAACTGAATCTATTATGCAATCTATTTCCACTAACTTTATGTTGGTATATAAGCTCTAGAGCATCTGACCGAGAAGGTGGAAAGTATGTAGTTTTAGTATTCCCATACTTGCCTCTGCTTTCCACCTTTGAAGGAAGGTTACTTCCCTAAATAATATGCTTGGTCTAATACGAAATATGTCATGCGAATGGTGTGAGTATTTTCATTTGCGAACTAAATGGTATTACGAAAAGGAGTAAAGTGAGAATAATTTTTCATAACTCATGCAAATACTAGATTCATGCTTACGCAAATATCAAAATTATGCAAAAATGAAATCTAGGCGAAAGTTAAATTTTTTATTTGCCCCTTATTTGGTTTTTAAGATGTTGATAATGCTTCTCCCTGTGTGTTTCGATGTATCTCTTGATCGCGTATTTCGTGGCTGTGATGCCTCAGATTTCATCGTGCTCTTTTGTATTCGCGTGACTTTTGACGAAGTTTCTTATTTTGCCTCATAAGTAAGGTCTTATTGTGTATTCCCCCACATATATATAGAACTTAAAGGATGTATAGTCGCCTTGGGCGAGGCTTTAATATGTTTGGAGACGAAATCTCAGTTCAATGTGCTCTTGCAAGTCACTGGCCTTTGATCTCTCCTTATCTTTTTTATCGTATTGTTACCTCCTCAGGTTGTATTTGCAATAATGCGGCAGGCCTTACATACTCCCGTGAATACAAGCCCCGATACATTTCCATCTTGAAAAAATTCATCTCCCTAGTGGAGGGTGCCTTCCCTTTAATTCCCCCTGAGTTTCCCTTTAAAGGAGGTCACCCCTAACCATTCCATTTAGGCTTCTCCCATCCAGTTATGCGACAATTAGTTATTTTCGTTATCTCATTCCCTCTGCCGATATGGATTTTGGGTACAAGACCACACCCTAGGTGGGTTTACTTGGGACCGAGTGTATCCAAGCCAGGAACTCCTTCTACTCCACTGGTCATGTTTCTACACCCTTGTCGGAGAACTTATTTGCTGAGTTGTTCTTCTCAGTGGCCTCGAGCGGATAGGCTTTTGTTTCTCCCTCATATTAGTAACTTCTCCAGGATTTTCCCAATATGACGCATGTTAGGGATTATGGTCGCCTCTTACATAATTGTGTTTAAACCGCCATTCGTACGATCATGCGAACTAAGTTAGCATGCCAAAATTGCACCCAACCTCCCTAAGTAGAGATTTTAATATGTAACTTTGTCTCCCCCTAATGAGGCCTTACTTGGTTCTCATGAAGACTTTGCCGCCTGCTTCTGGATTTTCGCGTTGCTGAAGAAGTGCTTTACTTTCATTGAATGTTTTTGATCAGGTACATTTTTCATTTCTTTGTTTTTATCTGGCGATACATTATATCACTTAAGGATAACATTTCTTAAGGTATAAACGATTCCATGTATGGGTGAGTGTGATTTTCCCTTCACTATCAGTGAGCTCATATGCCCCAGTTCCGACGATGCTTTTGACGATATAAGGTCCTTCCCAGTTCTTCAAAAGCTTTCCTCATGAATCTCTCTGGTATGGTGGGATTTCGCGCAATACTAGATCTTCGGCCTTAAAGTCTCTTGGTTTGACCTTTTTGTTGTATTTTCGGGACAAACTTCGATGATAATTGATCATGTGTCTTAGTGCGACTTTCATACTCTCCTCCATATCATCGAGTTTGGCTTATATGAGATATATATTCAATTTTTTCTCCCAGGCTTCGCGCTTGGTTATGGGTATGATAACTTCTGTTGGTAATATCGCCTCCACACCATAGGTTAAGCAGAATGAAGACATTCCAGTAGTTTCTCTCATTGTCGTTCTATATGCCCATGAAGCATTATGAAGCTATTCACACCATCCTTTTTGGTACCCATCAAGTTTCCTTTTCAGTATGTCTGCCAAAGTTTTGTTTGTCGCTTACGCTTGGTCGTTACTTTGTAGGTAGAGCAGAGTCGACTTGCTTCTCCGGATCTTGAACGTGTTGAGTAGCATGGTTATATTTTTTCCTTCAAATTGCTTCCCATTATCCGACAATATTTTTACCGGGATTCCAAATCTTCATATGATTTGTTCAAATATAAAGAAGAGTACATCACAGTCTCTGATACGTTGGGTCTCCCTTGCTTCCATACACTTTGTGAAATAATCTGTTGCCACAATCAGATATCTCCACTGCTTGATTTATGTTACGAGGGGTCCTACTATATACATCCCCCACTTCGCGAAAGTCCAGATGCTTAAAATCGAATTTAGGGTCGTCCCTGGAGCATGAATACGTTTTTTATATCTCTGACATTCTCCGCACTTTGTAGAAATGTCTTCGCATCCTCATGCATGTGTGTCCAGTAATAACCTTGCTCATTAATGTTGTGCGCCAAGGATCTCGCGCCGCTGTGATTTCCAGCGTCTCCGTAGTGTATCGCCTTCATGATCTCAATGCCTTCTTCGTGCGATAAGAACCTTAGGAGTGGTCCGAGGAAGGATCTTCTGTATAACATTTCGTCGCGCAATTCGTAATTTGTGGCCCTGCTTATGACTTTATGTTCCTCTAGTCTGTCGCGTGGTACTTCTCTATTTTGCATATTCTTATGGATTTTAGTTCTCCAATTTGTCTTCTTAATTACCTTCTCTCTATCACCATCCTCCACATTCACTATTTCCACATATCGTCCCTCCGTATTTATTGATGGATGCATTAAGCTTTCGATGTTAATGAATCATGCATTAAGATTTCGATGCGAATGAATCTTGCCTCCGGATTCACCATCATTGATGAGATAAATGAAAGTGCGTCAGCATATCAGTAATCCTTTCATCATATGTGTCTCCGGATGATTTTTGAGATGCGATCTGAATACTTCTTTGCCAATTGCGAATATCTTTGTAATGCAAGATCATTCATTTTGTATCGCCCGTCTATCTGGCGAACAACTAGATGCGAATCACTGGTAAGTCTGATGTCGTCCAGTCCTATTTCCACTACCAATCTTAATCCATGTATTACTGCTTCATATTCCATTTTATTATTTGTGGTTTCATACTCCAATCGGAAATAGTATACTATTCTTCCTCCTATGGGCGAAGTGAAAACTGTCCCTATTCCATTTCCTTGACTATTCACAAATCCATCCACGAAGATATCCCGCCTCTTGGGATTGTATTCTTTTAGAAAGTCTTCGGTGTCTGTGCGATATTCATCAACGTCCATTATCTCATTTGCAACATCATCCTCTTCCAATGGATATTCCGCAATGAAATCACCTATTACTTAAGATCTAGAGGAAGATAGGACTTCATAGTTTATTACGAATTGTTCTATTTGTGCATTCCACCTCTCAATTCTTCCCACTCTTTTGGAGGATTTCGACACAGACTCAATGGGCGTTTGAGTCGTCACATTGACTTTGTACGCGTGGAATGCCAGTATCAGCTTCTTTATATTGGTGTAATTTCTTTCCGCAGAATTGAAGGTTTTGCAGATGTAGGGAGTCTTTCCTTCTAGTGCGTCATTTGATGAAGAATATAATATATAGAAAAGAACTAAGGCTAGTGGGATCAATCCTTTATCTAATCCTTTATCTAATTGAACTAGAACTCCACTGAGGTCATATGGTGTTGTGGCGAGATATATCAACAACTCTTCATTCGGCTCTGGATTTTGCAGCAGTGACAGATTTGTCAGATAGTCTTTTATGTTTTGGAGGGAGGTTTCGCATTCTTGTGTCCAAGAGAGCTTGCTTTCTTTCTTCAAGATGTTAAAAAAGTTTTTTCATTTGTCAGACGAACGCTAAATGAACTGCCCTAGGGATGCGATTAGACCATTTATTTTTGGCACCTCCTTAATAATAACTGGTGAAGGCATCTCGAGAATGGATTCTACTTTATTTGGATTGACTTGAATTTCTTATTTCGAGACAATGTAGCCTAGAAATTTCCCAGACGCGACCCCAAAGATACATGTCGCGGGATTTATCTTCATTTTTATCTTTCGCTTTTGTTCATATATTTCCTTTAGATCCTTCGCGTGATCAACTGGTTTTTTGTTTTTGACTAACATGTCGCCAACATATAAACTGCCAAAGTAGTGGGTATCCATGGCTTGAACACTTTTTCCACCATGCGTTGTTATGTGGACCCCGCATTTCTTAATTTGAAAGGCATTTTGGTGTAGCAGTACAGACCCGTTGGTGCGTAAAATGCTGTGTTCTCCCGATATTCGTATGCTAAGGGTATTTGGTTATATCCTGAGTAACCATCCATCATCGATATTCTTTCACACCCTATGACCGACTCCACCATTTGAGGAATGTCCTGCAGTGGGTATCTGCCTTTCGGGGAGGCTTTATTTAGGTCGTTGAAATCAATGCAAATACGAATCTTTTTGTTCTTCTGTGGGACTACCACCATGTTCGTAACCCATTATGCGTACTTCGCGGGTCTTATAATCCTCGATTCGATCATTTTTTGTAGTTCTGCCTCTATTTTCTCGTGATATGCCGTCGATATTTTTCGTATCCTATGCCTAACTGGTCTTGCCGTCGGGATGATGGATAGCATATAGGAAGAAAGAAAGGGATCTATGCATGCGAAAACATTGTAATACTCTCTTAGCAGTCGCACTAGATTATTTTCTTCTTATTCTTCCAATGTGGTCCCTATTTTTATTATCTTCGGTTCAGACTATGTTCCCAAGTTGATGTCTTTCGTGGGCTCTTCAGTAATAAAACTTGGTACGGGTTCTCCTTGCGGCGTTGGCTCCTTTAATTGGTGCATTGGTTCTCATTCATTTTCTAGGATTGCGCTTGGGATTCCTTTTCCTTCAGGCGCCTTCACCATGTAGATTTGGAACTCTTTCTCCTTTTTTTCCTCTTTCTCTCTCTTCTTCTTGTATTTCTTTCTCTGTTTTCTCCCTTCATTATGCTGTAAGCCGAGGTCCTGGCATATTTTATCTTGCATAATATCTCTTTTAATTTCTCATATCCCGTCAGGAATAGGAAAGTGAACACACTGGGGTAATGTTGATGCTACCCCTCTAACTCCATGTATCCACGACCTTCCGATAATCGCGTTGTAGGGAGTATCCACATCCACAACATTGAATGTTAGCATCGTCTCTAGTGATTTTACAGGAATAGTTACTGTGATTTGTCTCTTGGGTTTTGTCGCCACACCATTGAATCCTAAATATTGTATTCATCTAGGGCGAGACTTAAATCGTTGTATCATATTTATTTAAATGTATGGTAGAACAGTATGTCTACTGAACTCCCTCTATCTACTAAGATTTTGTCAATCTCCCAGGTTGGTATCGCACTTTTGACATCCCTGCGATCTGGTTCAATTGTCATAGTTATGATTAGACTTTCTGTGGCTCCATTTCCCGGGGCGTCTTCGGTGCTGAACAAGATCGGTTGTCTTTGCAAATCTTCTATGGGCAAGCTCTTCTCTTCGTGATCTATTTCTTAGCCATGGAAGTCGCACTTGTGGACTCACTTTAACACTTTTCCGTGAAATTCTCCAATGTCCTTTGTGGTTGATATGATAGAATTGCATTGTTGACGCCCTGTGTTTCTTCTTATTTGTAATCGGCTTTTGTTTTCGCGCTGAGCTATCTTTCTCCATTGATCGCCTTGATGATTGTTTCATAGTGTTTTCATTTCACTCGAGCTTCTCTTATTTCTTATTTTCTCATATAGGCGCACCTCATCCCACAACTATTTATCTATCCTCTTTGACCTCTCTTTATTTTAATATATCTTTCTTTGAAAGATCTTATGTAACTTTCCCCGTATTCTATCCCCTATTCGAATTCTAACACTTTCCTCTTCAGGATATGGTTCTCTATCATTAGCCTCCCATGATTTTTTACGAGATCTACTCGTTCTGCAGTCATCATCTTTTCTTCTTCATTCCATTGCGCGAGTTTTTTCTCATGTTCTCGCTTGGTGATAGTCGTTTCTTCCTCCTGGTTCTTGTGGTTGGGTTGTTTTCCTTCATTTTCGTCATCTGAAATAATATCTCGTGCTGAATTTTCCTTATTGGTCACCCTACTCCACTTTGTCCAGCATCGTGTATCTTCCGTATCAGACCCTTCTTCTTCCATCTCTTTTCCTCTTCTCCTGTCAATGCCTTTTCTTTGTGTTTCTGTTGGATATTCACTTTATGATACGGTTCTTACCATTTTGTTGGTAGGAAGTTTCGTGAAGAGATCCGGCTGATTTTAGTAACATAGAAGATATTTTGAAGGTTTTTTTATCTTCAGAATACCTTTGAAATTTTGAGAGATAAAGAGTTCTTGAAGAAGACTTTCCAAATAAGGTAAAGAGATGGTGGTGTTTTTATCAAACTTTCATGGTGGACAGAAAAATAAAAGTGGTGAAGGTAACAAAGAAACTTAGAAGAATGATGATTCCAAGCTATCAATCATCAGGTGAGGATAAATCCTCCCCGTTTCTAGGAAAATTTATATAGGCAAATTTATCAATAGAAGATGATCATGATTCACGTGCAAGATCATAGTTGACTGATTCTATTTCAGTTTGTCTTACACGTTAGGCTTTTGGAAGCTGTCCCTATCTACCACGTTGTTGCTTGGTTCTTCGCGCTTCCTCTGATGGAGTTATTAATCGCGTTATTTTTATCGCGTAACTATTAATTCATGCTTTTTCTCTATTGCCGCTTGATTACTTGTCGCCTTGTTTCCTCGTAATTGTTATGTCTTTGTGATTAAGGTTGTTTTGTTTAGAGAGAAGTTGTATATTTGTATTGTGTGATATTTCGCCCCTATATTTGGCATTGAACCTGCAACCTATAGGTTGGGGGTCCAACCCCTGGAGAACTGGGCTAATGCCAGTTTTCTTCTATTAGGTGATGTTTTGTTCTTCCTCAATGAGAAATCTATTTGATTTCAAACTTCACCAACTGTTCTAGCTTTTTACTTTTTGGAACCAGTTTTCACTTATTATCTTCTTTGTCATACCCATTTTCATATTTCAAATCTGATAATGATCTTGTTACATGTTGCTTCTTTCTCACCTGTGATCCAGAATACTGTGAAAAATATGCGAAACCTGAGGACATTGGGAATAACTTGTAGGAAATATGGATTTAGACGGTCTCCCAAATCCGTTTTCACGGATGAATAAAGTTGTGTCTTGTCCCAACCAACGTGACCATTCAGTTTGGATCACAATTGTTGGAGAACCATCACCGTTTATTAGTATAAGAACCTTATGTTCTTTAACTTATGGACACAGAAAAAAATAGAAAAAGTCTTTATTGTTTTACAGGAAAAAAGCTTGCATTAGAGTCTATTTGAAGAGAGTTTGGTGCTGCTTTAAGTTCGATTATTTTGATGTTATTCAAGTGCATGTTAACATCAAAGGTATTGTTGTATCTTGGCTAGACTTACTTCCAAATTCGTTTTGCACCAGCGACGCGAAGTTAAATTTTTCAGGAAAGAGGAGTACCTTGCCTCAATATAAACTCCATATAAGTTGCTTTGATTCTTATCATTCTCATGTTATATTTCTATTGTGATTCTTATCATTCTCATGTTATATTTCTATTGTGTATTTGTTGATGGTGGATTTTAGTTTAGGGCTAAAATTGTAAAACCTAAAATTATGCGCTAACATCTTGTAAAATATAAGGCCATTAATGAGTGATGGATACTCCTTCACTTTATCAATTCACCTAGAATGGAGCATGTGGCAACAATCCCATTCTATGAATAAAATACACGAAATTCATCCAGGTTGGAGCATGTAGCAACAATCCCATATACCATGTGAATTTAATATACCCAGAACGGAGCATGTAGCAACCATCTCGACGGAGCATGTAGCAACCATCCTGGTTTTCTATAGGTATACAACATTACTATTAATGCTTTAATTAAGGCCTTGTGTTCGACATGCAAACACCCATAGGCTACCTTACGGTGGGTTATATTAGCCCCGTTGAACGCATGCAAGACTACCCATGTTAGTCTCACCTGCTGAAAACAAACTTAAAAATAGATCTCAACTGTCCAACCTCGCAGGCATGGTTGGACGACCTAGATCACGCGTGGGACCGAGTAGCATGCACGCACATGCTCATCACCGGCCTACCTTCCTGATGGTGCAAACGGCTTCATCATAGGAGCCATGGGAGTTAAGACATGCTAGCATGAAGCTGCGGCTCACAAACCCTAAAATTAGGGTTTTGCTTACATGTTGTGACCAAGCAACTTTGGTCGGGCGTACAGGAAAGATTAGGAGGAACCACCGCCGGCCGATAGCACCTACGTGCTCACCGTGGGCCCACTTCCACAGTGAACCAATCGGCCATGGCTGGTTGCAGCCGACCGTCTCGAAATCCTTGTCCAAAATATCATCCACGGTCCCCTTCTAATATCATCCATCCGTCATCACAGGCGTGCTTGGATGGCTTAGATCGTGCCTATGGTCGCAAACCAAGCATGCGCATGCTCGCCACCGACCCACCTCCCTGCTAGTGCAAACGGATTCTCTATGGGAGTCACCAACGTTGAGATACGGTGGCACAAAGAAGGCATGCGAGGCCACTTCTAATCTCGACCATCCATCATCGCAGGATAGAACGGGCGACCCATATCGCTCCGATGGACGTCCTGCAGGCATGAACGTGTAGAATGGCGTCCCGCCTACCTACTATGCCAATCGTCCACTCCATGCATGCCTCCCAAGGCATAAAACCGTTAGGGTGAAAGAGGAAGCTCGCAAGTCTTCCAAACCCTAATCCAACGGTTATTCCTCCATCAATCTCGTCCGTCCAAGTTCGCATGCTTGGATGAATAGCCTAGGAAGGGAGTTAGGTGGCAAGGTATCACCGTGATCACCATCCTCCACACTTCCCCATGGCATAACCGTCCAAGGTGGGTCCCGCTCATGCGACCTCCGAACAACGCCTGAACATAGCTAGTTGAGTCACTTCAACTTGCAATCTTTTCATCAAGGTTGTAGGCTTCAAATGTGTTAAACATATTTAATGCACCGCATGCATACAATATGCGCCTACAAACAACACGATACTTCACAAGTATCAATTTCCTTCATGGGTTTTTCTTTCGAGCTGTTTTATCCTCCCGAACGAGCTTAAAACCTAAATATTCCCGCGTTGGGAGATAGGAAATTCTTTTACGTATGGAATGGAGGGGCGGATCATCAAAATCCGAGTCCGTACTAGAATTCTACAACGATTCTAGTAAGGAGCGCTAATTAGGGTTTCTGGTGCAATGATCAACGGTTGCCCCTCCTCTCAAGATGCAAAATCTCGACCGTCGAAGGTCACCAAGCTAGAAAGCTTCCCGAGCCTGACTTTCCAAGCTACAACAACATGCTACATGTTCTCCAAAACACTCGAGACATCAATCATGTCACAAACTGGGGGATACATACTGGGGTATTGGTCTGGAGGTTTACAGCGTGCAGCGCACAACGCGCCATCACAAGAACGTGTCAGGAAGTCATGGACGGTTAGTGATGATGGGAGAAGTGGGCAAGCCTGGTCGTGTGACACCAACACACTACTCCACTACTCCATCACTCCACTTTCCCCACTTCCCACGAGATACGAAGGTTAGGCTAAAAGACTTGTATAAATAGGTTCTCCGCCCTATTTTCAACAACAACACAAGTCCAGACAATAGAAAAAACCAAGTGTTAATACCATCGTATTCAACACCCAGATCCGCCGCAACATTTGCTAGCCTGCTCAACCTTCGTTAACAAGTCATCAAATATCCTTCACCTTCATACTCTCAACACCTTCTTCGCTTCCCTCCCTAAGATCAACCTCACATCCTTCACCTGTGACCGAAACAAATCTGGAACATCTGTGTCTTCGGTTTAGGCCAGAATTGTATAGATTATCTCTCGAATCAAAGTGCTCATCGTGCAGCACATTTGTTGAAGGTTTAAACTCACTTCTCATCCACACACAACCAAAATTACCTAAACTGGCAGAAGTAGTTTTCTCCCACAAACAATTGGCGACCACAGTGGGAGGTTAATCTCTCGGTTGTGAAGTCGATTTCTTCAATACCAATTCAATCTCTCTGATTTCAAGAATGGTGGATCTTAGGTCTGGAGCAGCAACCAACGATGGAGTTAGCACCGACAACGCTTCGGTGGCGTTGATATCCCAACCATCGGTGTTACAAGTGCAACCCGCCAGTGCAACCAATGTGTCTCGTGGAATCGCGTCTTCTATCATCAGTACCAGTGGAGCAGGAGAAGACATTCCAACAGGAGTGACACCTCCCATTACAAGAGCTAGAGCGGCCGCAAATCCAGGCATTTCCTCAAGCATGACACTTCCGTCCGTCACCAGAACAACTGTTACTTCTCCTTCAAGATGAGGATCTGGAGGACCCAGAGGAGGACAACCTCCTATCACCATGGTGGACTTGATGGAGAGACAAGAAACCCTCGCTAAAGCTCAGGCAGACATGGCAACCACTCAGAAGGAGGTACTCACTTTCCTTAAAACATTAACCGATCGATTACCACAAGAGTCGAGATAGCCTCAAGGGCCAACAAGAAATACATTCAGCACACCTGGAGCAGGTGCCTCAGTTATGCAAGCCTACCTGAACGAAGAGTCTTATGCTGCTGACCACGCAAGAGAAAGGGACGAGCGTCTCAGGGAAAGGAGCCGATCGTCCAACTTTATTACACGTGAAGATCTGGAGAGACTCCTCCAAAATCGTGGCAAATAAAATCCTATGGACGCGCATCGACACCAGCCTCCATATACACAAGACGTGTAGCGGATTCCTCTTCCCAGGGGATACACCTCCCTTCAATTCACCCTTTACGATGGTACCGGTAATGCTCGTGAACACGTCTCTCGATTTTTAGAATCCTTAGGAGAACAAGAATACAATCACGTTCTCCTTTGAAGGAATTCTCCAAATCACTTATGGGAGAGCCTATACGTGGTACAACAACATCGCACCCGACAACATATCCAATTGGAGTGAGATGGTCAAGCACGCGTTTTACAAGAAGTACTTCTTTGTATCGAGCAAGTTACTTTCTCGAGGGCACGGGGAGAATCTCCCAACGGAACAACGAACATTCAAATGATTTTGTCAAGAGGTTCAGAACACAAGCGTTGGATTGCCATGAACCAAATGTCACAGAACGACATCTATTGGAATTATGCATCAACAGAATGATACCCATATATCGCGCGCCCTCGGAAAACTTGGGATTCAGACGTTCTCGAGCTCCATGAAGTCGCCAAATGTTCAGCCACTACCACCCCAACATTATTGGAAAGAACCAGGATCGTTCGGAGCGACGATTCACGAGATAATCGGGAAACAGGCGCCTCATCAACAAGCAGTATAATACTGGCCCTTCTGTCAGTGTAGTAAGCGAAGGCGGAAAGAGAAAAGCTACAGCAGCGACAGAACAACATCCCCTGGAGCCAACAAGGAACGCATTCAACATACCCTGGAAAGGTACTGCAGCGGCGCTGACCTGCATAGATCTAATCAAGGAAGCGACGTCAGACGTGAATGGTCCTGCCACGGAGATTACTACATTGGGGACTGATCGTCACAATGATCCTATTAATGTCAATAGTCACATCATGAGCCAGAGGACGGTGGATCAGGGAGAAGTTTCTCTAGTAAAAATTTTATGCGAACTTTTACACCTCTCAAAGAATCATCAGGAGGAGACGTTTGTTACAATGAACCAGATAGCCCTAGAGGTGCACCTGACTCCTTCACGACCAGAGGCCTCCATCACATCAGAGACATCTGTGAATAATATTACATTTACAAAAGACGACGTGATGGCGGAAGAATGTCACAATAGGACACTACACATTACTGCACGCATCAAGGGTTCAGAGTTCAGGAGGGCCCTCATCGACACAGGAGAGTCTTCGAATGTGATTACCCTCAAGACTGTCAGGACAGCCAAGGTCCGCCCATACAAGATAATACGACAGTCTACCACAATGACATACTTTGAAGGAAACCAGACCAACACATATGGGGTCGTCCCTTCAACATATCACCAGTGCTTGAAGACCATCTTTGGATAAAGAAGCTGTTTATATTCCTGCATCACTGTCTCATTACACACCGATGTATGGAGTGGAGTTATTTGAACCAAGAGAAGCTCTGCGGGAAGAACCAAACAAAGTTCATTGCATACCATTCCTTGTGAGGATGTCAATCCAGGAGGAGGACCGAATTGCATCCTTGAGGGCTATTCCTCACAACAAATCTTTGCTAACAAGGCACTCTTCTTCATCTGGTGAAGAAGCGACCCACATTCACACCAAGAGGGAGACTGATGTACATTCTCCCTTCCCACTGGAATGCTGCAACAACGAAGGGCCACAAGAAGAAGTGCTAGACGTTCCACAACAGCTGCAAGATGTCAAACAACCTCCGAGGCAATTCAGGCGCGAGATCAGGTGTGGCATGAATTCCAGAGACTTGAACCGCCTCGAGGACGACTTTCCTCTTCCTAACATCGACATGTTAGTAAACGTCACCACCAGAGGACACGGAATGTTCTCATTCATGGATGGTTACAGCGGCTACAACCAGATAAGGATGTACGAGCATGACGCAAGTAAGATAGCTTTTCAAACTTCTCTCGGAAATTTTTAGTATGATATACTGCCATTTGGTTAAAGAATGCCAGTACAATATCAACGCTTTATGGCGGCAATCTTCCACTGGAGTCGATACCTCAAGGGAGAAGCCTCAAGAAGATAATGATGTCCACACGTCATGTCGAACAAGATCTAGTCACTCTATCATACAATGGTGCATGCCTAACATGCTATATTGGAGAATATGCACTTTTAGTCATCCTCTAGAATTCGTGAAGCTATTGAACACTCATCAATGACAGCATCCACCATCTTTGGAAGAACCATGCCTGCCAGTAATGAGGAGCCTCATGATGTTTGTGGAAGCAAACATCCCACCAGCAGGAAATACAATCTTCAGCCTTCCATAATCATTTTAGTTGAAGCAGCAAGAGGAAAGCCACTGAGATGCAACGTCCTGCGCGTCCAACATCACCAACTCCAACTCCAACCCCAACACCCTATACACAACTGCCGTAATGGTGAAACATGTCCAAGATATTCCATATCTGGATCGACGGTAACTGCATCAGTGAGATATGCTTTCAGAATTTGTCTCCCGTAGAAGAAGTAGTTGTGTTACCAAAGGAGTGTGACTGGGAGCACTGCCCATCTCAAAGACATCCTCATGGACCTAGCATGGAAACACCTATCAAGTTGAAATCTCTGGATACTCGTGGGAAGGGGACTGTCTTCCCCTTCTCTATTTCATGAAGAAATGTCAAGAAAGCCATCGGTTCTAGTTTGGCTCTACCACTATACGAAGACTTTCAAGTCCGTACCCGCAACTATCACGCCTCTCCCTGCCAGTCTCTTCTGATCACAACTGCTGCCAAAACCGTTGTTTCTGATAACATCCAAAGCTTCACCGTATCAACGAACACCGCGTACAAAGACCCATTGGGCATACAAGATAGATCCACTTAGATCACACTTGGGGACTGAGGCTCGGTATGAGATTCCTTCGCCATCAGTCAAGGAGTTATCCAAGAGAGGGTCAGTCAGAAGCATGCTTCAACGCCCACCAAGATCCGCATGCATGTTAGCTTCAGCCTGCTTCAACATTACCGCTAGGAGATACCTCCATGTTCGCTTCAGAAGCCGTCTCCAACTCTCCGAGACGCTCCAGAATCTGCTTCAACGCTCTACAGGGCCTGATCGCTCCAGAAGTTGCTTCAACACGTTTATGTTTGAGCAAAACAAGCGCGCAGTGGGTCCCATATTCGAGCAGTCACCAAAGCTGGTGTCGATTCAAGGCAACAAGAATGGCGTTTGGTCAACGTAGAAGGTTCAGTGTTTGGTCGAAGTAATAAGGATGACACTCGAATGTTCAACCGAAGCAGGCACAACAAGCCCACGTTCGATCAAGCAGGCGCATGATGAGTCCCACGGTTAAGAGAATTAGGCGGGCCCACATGCATATCAAGAAATCATAGGACATGGACAAAGTTTGAAAACGTGCGCACGATGGACCCATATTCGATCGAAGCATACACAACTTCCCATGTTTGAAGCAAACATGCCCATATCAGGTTCCACGTTCGATCACGCAGGCACAGTAGACCCATGAACGAAGCAAGTGCAACAATCCGTCGATTAGGCACACCCCCACGATTGAGCATGTGCAGTAGTCCCTCGATCGAAGCAGGCACAACAAGTTCGAATGAAACAAGCAAGACCTACATCATGCTAGGGGAACGCTCACCTGCACGCCTTTTGAACGTGACATCCTCCGAGGACAGGATAACCCATATCTCCTGGTAACATCTAACTTTGTCTCAAAAGTTTATCTTTATTTGTCACCATCTCATGCCTACTCCGCAATGATGTAACCATTGTGCGCTAGGCAAGGGACTTAATGTTGATGGTGGATTTTAGTTTAGGGCTAAAATTGTAAAACCTAAAATTATGCGCTAACATCCTGTAAAAGATAAGGCCATTAATGAGTGATGGATACTCCTTCACTTTATCAATTCACCTAGAATGGAGCATGTGGCAACAATCCCATTCTATGAATAAAATACACGAAATTCATCTAGGTTGGAGCATGTAGCAACAATCCCATATACCCTGTGAATTTAATATACCCAGAACGGAGCATGTAGCAACCATCCCGACGGAGCATGTATCAACCATCCCGGTTTTCTGTAGGTATACAACATTACTATTAATGCTTTAATTAAGGCCTTGTGTTCGACATGCAAACACCGTAGGCTACCTGACAGTGGGTTATATTAGCCCCGTTGAACGCATGCAAGACTACCCATGTTAGTCTCACCTGCTGAAAACAAACTTAAAAATAGATCTCAACTGTCCAACCTCGCAGGCATGGTTGGACGACCTAGATCACGCGTGGGACCGAGTAGCATGCACGCACATGCTCATCGCCGGCCTACCTTCCTGATGGTGCAAACAGATTCATCATAAGAGCCATGGGCGTTAAGACATGCTAGCATGAAGCTGCGGCTCACAAACCCTAAACTTAGGGTTTTGCTTACATGTTGTGACCAAGCAACTTTGGTCGGGCGTAAAGGAAAGATTAGGAGGAACCACCGCCGGCCGATAGCACCTACGTGCTCACCGTGGGCCCACTTCCACAGTGAACCAATCGGCCATGGCTGGTTGCAGCCGACCGTCTCGAAATCCTTGTCCAAAATATCATCCACGGTCCCCTTCTAATCTCATCCATCCGTCATCGCATGCGTGATTGGATGGCTTAGATCGTGCCTATGGTCGCAAACCAAGCATGTGCATGCTCGCCACCGACCCACCTCCCTGCTGGTGCAAACGGCTTCTCTATGGGAGTCACCAACGTTGAGATACGGTGGCACAAAGAAGGCATGCGAGGCCAATTTTAATCTCGACCATCCATCATCGCAGGCTAGAACGGGAGACCCAGATCGCTGGACGTCCTGCAGGCATGAACGTGTAGAATGGCGTCCCGCCTACCTACTAGGCCAATCGGCCACTCCATGCACGCTTCCCAAGGCATAAAACCGTTAGGGTGAAAGAGGAAGCTCGCAAGCCTTCCAAACCCTAATCCAACGGTTATTCCTCCATCAATCTCGTCCGTCCAAGTTCGCATGCTTGGATGAATAGCCTAGGAAGGGAGTTAGGTGGCAAGGTATCACCGTGATCACCATCCTCCACATTTCCCCATGGCATAACCGGCCAAGGTGGGTCCCGCTCATGCAACCTACGAATAACGCCTGAACATAGCTAGTTGAGTCACTTCAACTTGCAATCTTTTCATCAAGGTTGTAGGCTTCAAATGTGTTAAACATATTTAATGCACCGCATGCATACAATATGCGCCTACAAACAACACGATACTTCACAAGTATCAATTTCCTTCCTGGGTTTTGCTTTCGAGCTGTTTTCTCCTCCCGAACGAGCTTAAAACCTAAATATTCCCGCGTTGGGAGATATGAAATTCTTTTCCGTATGGAATGGAGGGGCGGATCATCAAAATCCGAGTCCGTACTAGAATTCTACAACGATTCTAGTAAGGAGCGCTAATTAGGGTTTCTGGAGCAACGATCAACGGTTGCCCCTCCTCTCAAGATGCAAAATCTCGACCGTCGAAGGTCACCAAGCTAGCAAGCTTCCCGAGCCTGACTTTCCAAGCTACAACAACATGCTACATGTTCTCCAAAACACTCGAGACATCAATCATGTCACAAACTGGGGGATACATACTGGGGTATTGGTCTGGCGGTTTACAGCGTGCATCGCACAACGCGCCATCACAAGAACGTGTCAGGAAGTCATGGACGGTTAGTGATGATGGGAGAAGTGGGCAAGCCTGGTCGTGTGACACCAACACACTACTCCACTACTCCATCACTCCACTTTCCCCACTTCCCACGAGATATGAAGGTTAGGATAAAAGACTTGTATAAATAGGTTCTCCGCCCTATTTTCAACAACAACACAAGTCCAGACAACAGAAAAAACCAAGTGTTAATACCATCGTATACAAAAAGAAAAACAATTTTTATATATTTAACCGAATTGAACGTGATCACTCTAACCAGCAAGCTTGGGCACATTGTCATCCTCAGATTTGCCATTTTCTGCTTCAATAGGCTCCACATGCTTGTTAACTTTTGCATCCTCAGGAATATCTGGTATGCAAGAATCTTCTAGTGTCTCATCAACATTATAGTTCGATCATGAAGGAACATCAGGATCTTCAGTTGTAATTTTAATACAACAAGGAACATCGACATTCACTGGTGAGGAACATGGGCATAGCGGGAACATTAGCATTTTTAACATTATCGATCTATTACTAATTTCAGCGTCTCAGAGGAATAGTAGTTTCTCCGTCAGTAGTAATGATAATCCTAAATTTATTTAGACCATCCATCACCGAGGACATTTTTGGATCCTCTTGTCAATTTCATCTCTATAGTCCCCCTTAGCAGAACTCATTTTCCTCTTAATACTCTATGTTCTCTTTTTTCTATGCTTGGTGTGATTTATATATATGTATATGTATATTTCTAAGGAAAACCCTAATTTTTTAGGTTTCCATCATTATCTTAAATCACCTATTCTTTGGTATAATGAAATGTGATAGCATAATAGCAATATAATAAGATATGGAATGAATATTTTCATATTTATCTAATTTCCTTTTTTAATCTAATATATATTCCGAATGTAGCAAACTAAAATAAATCACGATCTCTTAGGAAATACGCAAATATTTTATTTTATTTTTCCACTAATTACCTAGGTCGGTTGGGGTGGCCCGGACGGTTAGACCATAGGTGTAACGCAAAAAAGGGAAAAAAAAACCAAAGGTTGGCTAGTTAAATAATGACTATATAGACCGATCAGGAAAAAAAAAACAATGACCATACATTAGCGGCAAAACTATCAATTTATATCAAGTTATAGGTTGATAAACATAAAAAAAAATTCAAATACCAAAAAGAAAAAAGGAAAAATAAAAAACACAACTTAGTAAAACAAAAACAACGGGAAAAAAAAGCTGCATGGATAATCTATGGAATGTGTTGAAGGCATGGATTTATGAGTACACGTTTCCGATTTTCCACAAAAATTCTTCAACGAGACAATGCTCCTCATATGAGGAATAACTGCAACCCATGTTTCCCACGGTAGTGTCCTCCAAATTTCCGTCCAAGTTCTGGTGAGTGTATTGTAACGCAATAAACTGATTTGTTGCCACAATAGAAGGTCGTTGTTATTTCCAAAGGATATTGGGTCATAATTCGACCATTCTTCTTCCTTAGGCCCTTCTAAGAAAATTCTCATGTTATGATTCCAATTCCATTCCCTTACAGATGCCCATGTATGAATATTTTCTTCGTAAATGGGTGCCCAAAAATTTATCCATGGATGATCAACCCCCTCATGTTTGTAGTAAAATAAAAGGCGAACTTATGACCATCCCAAGTGATGGGAAACAATCTATCAAAAATTCACTCCCAGGAATATGTTGCGGGGGTGACAAATGTAGATGGAACTTCTCAGTGTCCAAACTAAAAGATACTATGACAATATCCTACTGACAACGATCCTTCCAAAAAATACAGCCATGTGCGTATACACCTGAACCCCAAAAAGTATAAGAAATCTTCCCGATGTTCAGAAGCATGCTTCAACGCCCACCAGGAGCCTCCTGCATGTTAGCTTCATCCTGCTTCAACATTACCGCTAGGAGCTACCTCCATGTTCGCTTCAGAAGCCGTCTCCAACTCTCCGAGATGCTCCAGAATCTGCTTCAACGCTCTACAGGGCCTGATCGCTCCAGAAGTTCCTTCAACACGTTTATGTTTGAGCAAAACAAGCGCGCAGTGGGTCCCATGTTCGAGCAGTCACCAAAGCTGGTGTCGATTCAAGGCAGCAAGAATGGTGTTTGGTCAACATAGCAGGTTTAGTGTTTGGTCGAAGTAATAAGGATGACACTCGAATGTTCAACCGAAGCAGGCACAGCAAGCCCACGTTCGATCAAGCAGGCGCATGATGAGTCCCACGGTTAAGAGAATTAGGCGGGCCCACATGCATATCAAGAAATCATAGGACATGGACAAAGTTTGAAAACGTGCACACGATGGACCCATATTCGATTGAAGCATACACAACTTCCCATGTTTGAAGCAAACATGCCCATATCAGGTTCCACGTTCGATCACGCAGGCGCAGTAGACCCATGAACGAAGCAAGTGCAACAGTCCGTCGATTAGGCACACCCCACGATTGAGCATGTGCAGTAGTCCCTCGATCGAAGCAGGCACAAAAAGTTCGACTGAAACAAGCAAGACCTACATCATGCTAGGGGAACTCTCACCTGCACGCCGTTTGAACGTGACATCCTCCGAGGACAGGATAACCCGTCTCTCCTGGTAACATCTAACTTTGTCTCAAAAGTTTATCTTTATTTGTCACCATCTCATGCCTACCCCGCAATGATGTAACCATTGTGCGCTAGGCAGGGGACTTAATGTTGATGGTGGATTTTAGTTTAGGGCTAAAATTGTAAAACCTAAAATTATGCGCTAACATCTTGTAAAAGATAAGGCCATTAATGAGTGATGGATACTCCTTCACTTTATCAATTCACCTAGAATGGAGCATATGGAAACAATCCCATTATATGAATAAAATACACGAAATTCATCCAGGTTGGAGCATGTAGCAACAATCCCATATACCCTGTGAATTTAATATACCAGAACGGAGCATGTAGCAACCATCCCGACGGAGCATGTAGCAACCATCCCGGTTTTCTGTAGGTATACAGCATTACTATTAATGCTTTAATTAAGGCCTTGTGTTCGACATGAAAACACTCGTAGGCTACCTGACGGTGGGTTATATTAGCCACGTTGAACGCATGCAAGACTACCCATGTTAGTCTCACCTGCTGAAAACAAACTTAAAAATAGATCTCAACTGTCCAACCTCGCAGGCATGGTTGGACGACCTAGATCACGCGTGAGACCGAGTAGCATGCACGCACATTCTCATCGCCGGCCTACCTTCCTGATGGTGCAAATGGATTCATCATAGGAGCCATGGGCGTTAAGACATGCTAGCATGAAGCTGCGGCTCACAAACCATAAAATTAGGGTTTTGCTTACATGTTGTGACCAAGAAACTTTGGTCGGGCGTAAAGGAAAGATTAGGAGGAACCACCATCGGCCATGGCTGGTTGAAGCCGACCGTCTCTAAATCCTTGTCCAAAATATCATCCACGGTCCCCTTCTAATCTCATCCATCCGTCATCGCAGGCGTGATTGGATGGCTTAGATCGTGCCTATGGTCACAAACCAAGCATGCGCATGCTCGCCACCGACCCACCTCCCTGCTGGTGCAAACGGCTTCTCTATGGGGGTCACCAACGTTGAGATACGGTGGCACAAAGAAGGCATGCGAGGCCACTTCTAATCTCGACCATCCATCATCGCAAGCTAGACCGGGCGACCCAGATCGCTCCGATGGACGTCCTGCAGGCATGAACGTGTAGAATGGTGTCCCGCCTACCTACTAGGCCAATCGGCCACTCCATGCACACCTCCCAAGGCATAAAACCGTTAGGGTGAAAGAGTAAGCTCGCAAGCCTTCCAAACCCTAATCCAACGGTTATTCCTCCATCAATATCGTCCGTCCAAGTTCGCATGCTTGGATGAATAGCCTAGGAAGGGAGTTAGGTGGCAAGGTATCACCGTGATCACCATCCTCCACACTTCCCCATGGCATAACCGGCCAAGGTGGGTCCCGCTCATGCGACCTCCGAACAACGCCTGAACATAGCTAGTTGAGTCACTTCAACTTGCAATCTTTTCATCAAGGTTGTAGGCTTCAAATGTGTTCAACATATTTAATGCACCGCATGCATACAATATGCGCCTACAAACAACACGATACTTCACAAGTATCAATTTCCTTCCTTGGTTTTGATTTCGAGCTGTTTTCTCCTCCCGAACGAGCTTAAAACCTAAATATTCCCGCGTTGGGAGATAGGAAATTCTTTTCCGTATGGAATGGATGGGAGGATCATCAAAATCCGAGTCCGTACTAGAATTCTACAACGATTCTAGTAAGGAGCGCTAATTAGGTTTATGGTGCAACGATCAACGGGTGCCTCTCCTCTCAAGATTCAAAATCTCGACCGTCGAAGGTCACCAAGCTAGCAAGCTTCCCGAGCCTGACTTGCCAAGCTACAACAACATGCTACATGTTCTCCAAAACACTCGAGACATCAATCATGTCACAAGTAATCAAACCATCCTTCACCTTCACACCAACACACCACTCCACTACTCCATCACTCAACACCTTCTTAGGTTCTCCACCCTATTTTCAACAACAACACAAAGATCAACCATCGTATTCAACACCCACATATTTCCTTCAACCTTTTGTTAACAAGTCATCAAACCATCCTTCAAACAAACCTTCTTCGCTTCCCTCCCTAAGATCAACCTCAGCCGTGACCGAAACAAATCTGGAACGGTAGTGTCGGTTTAAGCAGAATTGTATAGATTATATCTCGAATCAAAGTGCTCATCGTGTAGCACATTTGTTGAAGGTTTAAACTCACTTCTCATCCACACACACCCAAAATTACCTAAACCGGCAGAAGTAGTTTTCTCCCACAAACAGTATTGTATGAATTTTAGATACATTAGCTTGCTGAAATTTGGGGAAAAGGATTGCTGTGCACCAGGCATTTGTTAACTTGTCTCAACCATTTCTTATGTTATTTTGACTAAATAACATATGGGTCTTGTTTTTTAATGATTGATTTGGTTGTATGCATGATTATAACCCAGATTTTCCAAAAATTTGAAAACTCTAATTATATTTTTGGTTATATAGTTTAGCAATTTTGGTGATGTGTTCTATCCCTGTTAGATCATTGCTTGGTCGAACTCGCATGCGTTGCTATCTCAAACATGTTTGTCAATGTTAGTGATCAAAACTATAAAGTCTTGATTTCTAGTCTACTATAGCTAAGGTCTCGGACTAGGAAAAAAAGTGTGGTTGAGCTCAAGAACTCCATGTCAATCATCATACAAGATGAAGGACTACTCAAGGAACTAGTGGATCTTCATCGACTAAAATGTATGTGGAGACTTGAACTTATCTATCACTCAAAAGTTTATCTACTCTATCTCCTATCTTGAGACAAAAGTCGTTTTACTATATAGACTAAAGATATACACATGTGACATTTCGAGATGAGTATATCTCGCTTATCTATTTATCGAAATGTGTGTTGGTAAAGCTTTCTCTTTAGCCGAATTCATCTTTGCCTAGTGACGAAAGTCATGTTATGTTTCAATCACTTTGGAAATTATTCTGACGAAAACTAGTTTGTGAATAATAACTACATGACATCCTCTGAGCATGTTTCAATGATTGAAATGAGAGTTTAGACAATATAACCATTGGGGGATATAAACATTGTTGAGGTAACACATATATGTATAAGTCCTTAGCACTTGAACCGAAGTTTGCGAATTTTGTTGATCAAGTGAAAACCGGAACTTGAGCAATCAACCCAGTCCGCGAACTCAGTCCACGAACGTGCGTAGTTCTCGAACCCGAGTATTTCTGCTGGAGTTGTATCTCGGTTTCAGTCCACGAACTTAGTACGCGAACTGACGGAAGTTCTCGAACCCGAGAATTTCTGCTGGAGTTTGTGAACTAATACCGGTTACTTGAGTACGCGAAATTGAGTGGTTATATCTAAAAACGATGTTTGTGAACTTATTTAAATTATCTAAGGAATGCTATTGGAAACCGTGGCTTTATAGTTCATGAATTGATTCGAGTGAATCACATCGTTTTTTCTTCAGTTATGTCTTGTGTAGTACATAAGATCTCATAGAAATTGAACAACTCTCTAACTAGTTCATTTGAGTTATTTGGACTAGTTATGGTGAAGAAGAATATGGTTGATATGAAAGTTATCATTTGGATAACCATTTGGTTGACTAATATTGAACCAACTATTGTACACGTTTGGGTATGGTTACACAAACCCAAAATCGTCAAGTACATGTGTGTATGGAAAACTAAGTTTTCGATCTAACGGTTGAAATATATTAGCTTGTATCTAATCAGGTTTTCATCTAACAGTGATTATTGAATGCTTTGTTACTAAGCTAACATTAATTGCAAACCCTGATTTGAAAGGCTATATAAGGAAGAACTCTAGCAACTGGGAAACCTAATCCCCACACATTCTATGATACTAGTTTGCTAAGCTAAAATCGATTCTCCATTAACCTTTGGTTTTCTTCTTCTAAAACCAGGTTAACGACTTAAAGACTTCATTGGGATTGTGAAGCCAGACCGATACTACTTTTCTTATAGTTGTGTGATCTTATCTTGCTATTTCTATCATACGAGTACAATTATAATAATTGGCTTGATATTTCTATCTCCGATAGGCAAGATATAAAAGTAATCACAAACATCTTCGTCTCATCATTTGTGATTCCACAATATCTTTTTTCGCTGCGTTGATTAATACTATTATGAGGTGATTGATAAAACTGAGATGTTCTTCGGGAATATAAGTCTGGTTTTATTGATTGGTTCCTGTTCACCTTGATTTATCAAAAGACGGAACAAAACTCATAGGTTTATTCGTGGGAGATGAATTTATCTATCTTGTAGACTTTTATGTGTGAGACCGATTTGTTTGCTAAAGTCTTCGAATTTGGGTCGTAGAAACTCTTGGTTGTGGGTGAGATCAGCTAAGGGAATCAAGTGCATAGTATCCTACTAGGATCAGAGGTGTAGGAGCATAACTGTACCTTGGATCAGTGTGAGATTGATTGGGGTTCAACTATAGTCCATACGGAAGTTAATTTGGAGTAGGCTAGTGTCTATAGCGGCTTAATACAGTGTGTATTTAATATGGACTAGGTCCCGGGGTTTTTATGCATTTTCGGTTTCCTCGTTAACAAAATTTTGGTGTCTGTGTTATTTCTTTTCCTCATTATATTTTGTTATATTATTGAAATAATACAGGTTATGCGTTGTTCAATCAATTAGAATATCCGACCTTATTGGTTGTTGATTTAAATTGATTGACACTTGGATATTGGTCTTTGGTACCTTCCAAGTTATCTCTCTTTTATTATAACTCGCGAATCATATTTGCTTGAATAAATCAAATCGAGAGATTGAGATAATAACTCCTTGAGTATTTTTCTATTGATTGAGTCTAGTTGATTCTCTAGAAAACAACTCGGAGTTGTCCATACAAATTGCTAATCGAAATATTGGGTGAGGTTGTTAGACCCCCACTTTTTCAATTCCCTTTATCCCCGTTGAGTGTTGACACAGTTCCTACTTATGAACAAGAAAATTACTAACTGCCTACAAAACAAAACTTGAATAACCGCAACTTACAAAACTTGAAGTTGCTTTGTTCTTCACCCTTGCAGCTAAGCTTTATATCCTTTGCAGGCTTGATTTTTTTGAAAGCTTGGGTCAGTGAGAAAGAGAAGAATCCATACCTGCATAGTTTAGAATCGAATATATAAGGTCAGTTAAGTCAGCCACCAGACTATATTTATCTACTTTCTTTTGATAGCAAACCCTCAGAGACATCTACAATTAATCAGTTATAAAAGGATAAAAATAACAAAGACTGGCTTCATTGATTTTTTTGTTTTATATTTGTTACTATAGAATCTAACCTACATTTAACAAGAAAATAACCTCTCAAACCTTGACTGTATCAAGTGGAATACACGTTTAAGACCTTACAAGTCTGTGTTTGTGGCAATCTGAGTCTGTGGACAAAATCTCTGTTGCACATACCAAAATGTCTCCTAAAGATTTTGATTATGTCAAGTGTCTTAGAAACACCTCAAAGGATTATTCCTTAGTTGATTCTTCCGAATCCCGAGGTAGAAAGAATGTTCAATGTGATAATGACATTTCTTCCTCTCATGAGGCATGTGACACTCTGGCAGAAGCTGAAAAGGAGCGCTCACCAGAATTTTAAGACATACAACTGAAAATATTGATTTTAATAATCATGATCAGCTCATTGATGAATTTGAGAAGTCTCTTGATCGAGAACGTGATTTCTATAACATCATTAAGTCCTTCTCTAAGAATATTGATAAACTTCTTTAAGAAACTACTCTCCAGCGTGAAAAGATTAGTACTCTTGAGGATATTATTAAAGAGGACTCAATTAGAGAAAAATGTTTTCTCGAGACTCATTCATCAGATCTCAACAGACTTCATGCTGAAAAAGAGAAACTATGTGCATCTCTTACTCTAGATCATGAACAATGTAAATCCTTGGAAAAGGAAAACTTTGTCTTAAGGAGAAATTCTTCTATGACTAATTCTCATGAATTACCATATACGAAGAAGTGTTCTCCAGAAGAAGATTGTGTCAAGAAAAGTTTACATAACTTACAATATTCTCATATGGCTATGGAGTTTAAATAGGTGCCAGTTATTGCTTCTCCTCGACGAATCTGTACTTTTTGTGGGAAAAAGAATCACTATGCTATCAATTGTTTTGCAAGAAGGAAACAAAATTCTAAGATTCATAATTTGCTTCTCTTCACTCTCAAAGGAACAAATAGTCAGTCGACTAAAGCAGTGGATCGTATGCCCACAAGAAATCAGAAACCTTATAAGAATGATCTCTATTCTAGATATGATCACAGGGCTAAAGTTCTTCCTGGAAATTCTTTTTGCGATACTAATAAGAACATTCCCTGTACTTATAAGGATGTTTCTGATAAATCTAAGTATAGAAAATGGATTCTCATCTATCCTAATCCTATTAAACCTATCCCTAGAGGTCCTAGATTTAGTCATTATGATAAGTATGCTAATCAAGCAATGTCTCATCTCTCTAGAAAGATCACATATCAAAGACAGAAGGATAAAAAGGAACAATATTCATTTGATGAGCTAAAGGCTCATACTTGTGTAAAGTAGTCACAAGGTTGAATATCTCACATACAAAAACCTAGTTGTGAGAGATTTGAATAGGTATACTCCATGGCTAAGTGACTCTAATTATCTAGCTAATCTCTTATCGTTTTTAGAAGGATAATTGGTCAAACACTAGTTCATGAGTATTTTTATTTTTTGGTATTTCTTGTCAAAACTTATCTTTGAAAAGTAAAAGTGTTTTTTTTATTTCCATGCAGAGTTTTGTGAAAAACCATCTTACGGGCTCATGTACGGGTTATTCTTTAAAATCTATCCCGTAAAC
The DNA here is from genome assembly GCA_023529315.1 of Papaver bracteatum. NCBI lineage: Eukaryota > Viridiplantae > Streptophyta > Magnoliopsida > Ranunculales > Papaveraceae > Papaver > Papaver bracteatum. The sequence goes on from JAJJWX010002335.1 coordinate 273,985, forward strand.
CCTAAATCTCTCTAGTTTTTTCTATATACCTATCATATTGAGTTATCTTTATTATTATAGGTTTCTTTTATAAATGGCTTCTTCTTCTCCTGCTCATTGAATTTTCCTAAAGATGTCATTGATAAGGCGGTATATTACAAACTCGATAAAGAGAAGGAAACTCTTGTTAATAATGAAGGTTTCCTTCCTCAATCCTCTGAGTCACTTTCTGATGTAGAGGAGATTGAAGAGATTTCATCGGATGTAGTTCTCGATTTCCTAAAGGAATTTGAGAAGGTTAAGCAGCATCTTGTTGATATAATGAAGTGTCTTGATGTGGTAAGAACTGAGTTGGAAAAGGTTAAATCTAACCTTGTTCTTATAAAAATATGTGTTAAAGAACTTCCCAATTTCAAGAGTGCAGAGGATGCTTCCATTCACAAGCTCCAAGACCTTAAGACTCAAGAAGGTCTTGAACTTTCTATTTGACTTTAGTTCTCTGTGGCATGGAGGTTTTGTTTAGCTTGTTCTTGTTTTTGTTAATCTAGTAAATCTTCTATTGTTTCTCTTTTGGTTAGAAGAATAACTAGTGTTTTGGAATATCCATTATTGTGATTACACATAGCTATATCCAATTATTTTCATCTTATTGTTTTTAGATTTTTTGTTTGGAAGATGATGGTTGCAGTATTAATCTTTTGAGATATTTTGATGGGATATGTGTGTTTACGTCCGTGAACTTGATTTTCCCATATTTTGTCAAAAGTAAAGTCGTTCGTGAATTGATATGCATATATTGATAAAAGGATGAATAGACTTTTGACAAAAACAAAAGTTAAGCCTATATTGTCAATTATTGATGTAAGATAGGTTAAAATCTTTTGTGATTCAAGGATTATGTCTATTGTATGTCATTGTGCAAATGGTGATAGAAACATAGAATGAATCCTTGTATTATCCACGGTATAGATCCTTATTGATCCATTTTTTATGTATTGCCGTGAAGGCTCCATTTTGTATCTTATGTTGAGCACGATATGACTAAGTCGATTCCTTATTGGCATGGTTGGTTGTTCCATGAAATGCTATATGTTGAGCATTAAGAACTAAATTAATCAACTTGTGTGGTTATTTAGTTTGTATTCCATAAGTTTTCTTGTGTTGAGTACATGTACGGTTAAGGTTGTCATATCTTATGATAATCTTAGATGGGGTTCCATAATCTCTTATATTGAGCCAAAATAAACTAAATCGATCATCTTGTATGGTTATTTAGTTAGCACTCCATAGATTTCTCTTTGTAGAGTGTAACCAATTAAATTTATTACTTTTGTGATTAGTTTAATTGTGTATCCGGTTGGATTATTTATGGGTTTTCTTGTGAATAATCTAATCGATTTTTTTAAGTCTCCATAAGTGTACTTGTGTTGAGCATATTTAGTCAAATTAATCTTGGTTCGCTTGGGTTAATTTGATTGAATATTTCTTGTTGGATTCCAAATTCATACTTCTATGCAATTTGTTGAGTCTAAAGAGATCCTTTTTTTCTTTTGAAATTAAGGTCGCTCTTGTTGTTCCTTAGGGAATGACATATTATGGGGGAGAGTTATTTTGAACTTGTGATTAATTGCCAAATCTTTGTGGGGAGTGCGGCTGTGGAATATTAGAGGGGTTATCTTGCGTATTTATAAACTCCTTGATGAATGCATTTAGCTTCGGCTTTATGATTGCATCTAAACAAGATGATATACATTTACCTTTGGTCATGTAATGTCTCTTACGAAAATTTCATTAGGATCCCGTTCTTGTACCTTTGCCAATTTTATTGACAAAAAGGGGGAGAGTTAATATGTAGTTCACACTACAAATACATATGGTTTTCAGATCATTATGTAAGGGGGAGTGGTTTCCATGTGAGATGGAGTATTGACTAAGGGGGAGTGAAGTATCACCATAGTATTGTTGTTGAAGTTGTGATGCAATTGGACTTTGACGTTGTGTAATAATACTATGACACTGTATAACAATGATTGAGAACCGATGCTTTTCTTATTGTTGTAGCTACGGATTTTCAACAACGATGATGCTAAACTTACAACCTTTGGGATCATTGGACTACTTGGAAGTGACGAAGATTTCGAGTATTGTTTAAGATTAGACACGTGGAATAGGAGCTACAAAGTTTATTTATATATTTTTTGTATTCTATATGTATTAATAGTTTTTCCACTAAAATTGACAAAAGGGGAGATTGTTAGAGCAATGCTCGATCGAACTCGCATGCGTTTCTATCTCAAGCATGTTTGTCAATATTAGTGATCAAGACTATAAAGTCTTGATTTCTAGTCTACTATAGCTAAGGTCTCGGACTAGGATAGAAAGTGTAGTTGAGCTCAAGAAATCCATGGCAATCATTATACAAGATGAAGGACTACTCAAGGAACCAGTGGATCTTCATCGAATAAAAGGTATGTGGAGACTTGAACTTATCTATCACTCAAAAGTTTATCTACTCTATATCCTATCTTGAGACAAAATTCTTTTCACTATATAGACTAAAGATATACACATGTGACATTTCGAGCTGAGTATATCTCGCTTATCTATTTATCGAAATGTGTGTTGGTAAAGCTTTCGCTTTAGTCGAATTCATCTTTGCCTAGTGACGAAAGTCATGTTATGTTTCAATCACTTTGGAAATTTCTCTGACGAAAACTAGTTTGTGAATAATAACTACATGACGACCTCATAGCATGTTTCAATGATTGAAATGAGAGTTTAGACAATATAACCACTGGGGGATATAAACATTGTTGAGGTAACACATATATGTATAAGTCCTTAGCACTTGAACCGAAGTTTGCAAATTTTGTTGATCAAGTGAAAACCGGAACTTGAGCAGTCAACCCAGTCTGCGAACTCAATCCACGAACCTGCGTAGTTCTCGAACCCGATAATTTCTGCTGGAGTTGTATCTCGGTTTCAGTCCGCGAACTTAGTCCGCGAACTGATGGAAGTTCTCGAACCCGAGAATTTCTGCTGGAGTTTGTGAACTCCAACCGGTTACTTGAGTCCGCGAACTTGAGTGGTTATATCTAAAAACGATGTTCGTGAACTTATTTAAATTATCTAAGGAATTCTATTGCAAACCGTGGCTTTATAGTTCATGAATTGATTCGAGTGAATCACATCGTTTTTGCTTCAATTGTGTCTTGTGTAGTACATAAGATCTCATAGCAATTGAACAACTATCTAACTAGTTCATTTGAGTTATTTGGACTAGTTATGGTGAAGAAGAATATGGTTGATATGAAAGTTATCATTTGGCTACCCATTTGGTTGACTAATATTAAACCAACTATTATACACGTTTGGGTAGGGTTACACAAACCCAAAATCGTCAAGTGCATGTGTGTATGGAAAACTAAGTTTTCGATCTAACGGTTGAAAGATATTAGCTTGTATCTAATCAGGTTTTCATCTAACGGTGAATATTGAATGCTTTGTTACTAAGCTAACATTGATTGCAAACCATGATTTGAAAGGCTATATAAGGAAGAACTCTAGCAACTGGGAAACTAATCCCCACACATTCTGTGATACTAGTTTGCTAAGCTAGAATCGATTCTCCATTAACCTTTGGTTTTCTTCTTATAAAACCAGGTTAACGACTTAAAGACTTCATTGGGATTGTGAAACCAGACCGATAATACTTTTCTTATAGTTATGTGATCTGATCTTTCTATTTCTATCGTACGAGTACAATTATAATAATTGGCTTGATATTTCTATCTCCGATAGGAAAGATATAAAAGTAATCACAAATATTTCGTCTCATCGTTTGTGATTCCACAATATCTTTTTTCGCTGCGTCGATTAATACTATTGTGAGGTGATTGATAAAACTGAGATGTTCTTCGGGAATATAAGTCTGGTTTTATTGATTGGTTCCTATTCACCTTGATTTATCAAAAGACGGAACAAAACTCATAGGTTTATTCGTGGGAGATGAATTTATCTATCTTGTAGACTTTTCTGTGTGAGATAGATTTGTTTGCTAAAGTTTTCGACTTTGGGTCGTAGCAACTCTTGGTTGTGGGTGAGATCAGCTAAGAGAATCAAGTGCATAGTATCCTACTAGGATCAGAGGCGTAGGAGCATAATTGTTCCTTGGATCAGTGTGAGATTGATTGGGGTTCAACTACAGTCCAGACCGAAGTTAATTTGGAGTAGGCTAGTGTCTATAGCGGCTTAATAAAGTGTATATATAATATGGACTAGGTCCCGGGGATTTTTTGCATTTTCGGTTTCCTCGTTAACAAAATTTTGGTGTCTGTGTTATTTCTTTTCCTCATTATATTTTGGTATATTATTGAAATAATACAGGTTGGGCGTTGTTCAATCAATTAGAATATCCGACCTTATTGGTTGTTGATTTAAATTGATTGACACTTGGATATTGGTATTTGGTACCTTCCAAGTTATCTCTCTTTGATTATAACTCGTGAATCATATTTTCTTGAGTAAATCAAATCCAGAGATTGAGATAATAACTCCTTGAGTATTTTTCTATTGATTGAGTCTAGTTGATTCTCTAGAAAACAACTCGGAGTTGTCCATACAGATTGCTAATCGAAATATTGGGTGAGGTTGTTAGACCCCCGCTTTTCCAATTCCCTTTATCCCCGTTGAGTGTTGACACAGTTCCTACTTATGAACAAGAAATGTTAATCAGGGAGTCTTCATTGTGATAGATTAACTCTTACCGGGCCTTCATAGTTTGACACCATTTTGATCGTTGTCCACAAACTAATCAAGTGAAAGTTTTGTTACACTACACCAAATTCCAGGATTAGTAACAAAAATGTGCCATTACTAAAAACGGTTGTAACGTCTCTTGGCTGTTACAAATTGGGGCGTTACATTTTTTTCGTAACGACAACTTAGCCGTTATGAATTTGGTTATAACGGCTCTGAACTGTGACTAACCTGCCACGTGGTAACAGCTCTGGGCCGTTACGAATTTTTTCATAACAGGGACGTCGTAACATCTTGGAGTCGTTACTACGTGGCAGGTTAGTAACAGGCCAGAGCCGTTATTACGTGGCAAATTGAAACGGTTTCTAGCCGTTTCGAATTTTTTCGTAACCACAAAAAGTTACTGCCAGTCAACCTTGACCTGGTCAAAATTGGTCAATAGTGACCTTTTTTGACCAGGTCAAGCCTGACTAGCAGTTCATTTTCTGTCGGAAATTAGCCGGAATTCTAAATTTGATACCTGCATACATTCATCATCCACACTCAACAACAATTTCTTCAATCTATTCATATCACATTCATTCAACTCATATCAGATTTATATTACAAAAGAACTGAAATTTCTCTAAGTACCAAATTTTTTTTTTTTCTGTTAAGTATCAAAATTTCTAAGGAAATATATGGAAAGGTTCCAAACTTCTAAGGGAACACAGAAAATTACTAACTGCCTACAAAACAAAACTTGAATAACCGCAACTTACAAAACTTGAAGCTGCTTTGTTCTTCACCCTTGCAGCTAAGCTTTATATCCTTTACAGGCTTGCTTTTGTTGAAAGCTTGGGTCAGTGAGAAAGAGAAGAATCCATACCTGCATAGTTTAGAGTCGAATATATGAGTTCAGTTAAGTCAGCCACCAGATAATATTTATCTACTTTCTTTTTCTAGCAAACCCTCAGAGACATCTACAATTAATCAGTTATAAAAGGATAAAAATAAGAAAGACTGGCTTCATTGATTTTTTTGTTTTATATTTGTTACTATAGAAGCTAACCTACATTTAACAAGAAAATAACCTCTCAAACCTTGACTGTATCAAGTGGAATACTACATCACATCAAGCCAAAACCAGCTGTTCAAGTTTTAATATTTAGAAGGAAATACAAAAAAGTTACTAGACCCACCATGAATGATTTGGTAGACAGGATAAAATAACCTATACTTAGCAAAAGACACTCCAAGGACACATCAATTCATCGAACCAAACCCAACTAGATACAAGAGGCATATAATATTATCGTTTAGCTTGAATTTCATGAACACAAGGGACAGAATCTTGGAAACAGAATGAAGGGAAAATGACATTTGAAAATACCCAATGCATGAAAATTTCCTACCTTAATTAAAATTTGTGTTATATCATCATAACTAGTTACAGATTCTTCAGTTATATTTTCAACATAGAATCCATTTTTCGCATCATCCCTTATCTGAAAATAGAAGAAGAAACAAAATTAGAGTTTCCATGAAAAGGAAAAAGAAAACCAAGACCTCTAAAGGAAAACTTAAGAGAGAGACTAATTGGCCGAACATATCCACCTTAAGGTTTCGTTGCGTGGGATCAAGTAAATCACCTATCTGCTCATTGTATATCTGCGTGGGGCCAAGTAAATGTTAATAGCTTATACACCACAGAGTAATATGTAAAGCTAAACAAGTACTTCACTATGACGGAAAAATAAGAAGCAATCAAAGCTTACTTCCATAAACGAACATCGACACTGATAGTTGACCTGCTTCTCGCCATAGTTTTCTTATTCCTAACAATATAAGAAACAAATAAGTATACCCAACATTGATAAGCAAAATTCAGTTTAAATATTAAAACAAAAATGAGAGAAAAGCAATCCTACTCTTTGAATCTCTGAGAATAGCATTTGGAAGATACGAGGAATAGTGCCCTGGTTACTACTTGGTGAGTGACCTTCACCCATAGCGCTGGGAGGACCCCACATTGTATAAGTTTTGCCACTGCCCGTCTTTGTAACCGACATATAAATAAATAATTAGACATACCATATCAAAATTCAAACCCTAAACAAAATCTTTGAATCCAATGGAAAAAGTAAAGATAATAAATCACAACTTTCTAATACATGTCCATAGCATAATACTGTAGTGTTATAACCAGTCAAGGAATCCTTAACTACTGGAAGCCCCACCAATTGGAAGATGTCTTCCTGAGATATACAAAATCATCCGAAATCAAGTTATGTTTGCCTTAATTTATCAACCAGGCCAAATGTATTTTACAGAAAATGAAATCCATAATTCCTAGATGAAGGAAATTAAGAAATCAGGGAAAAATCATATAAACCACGGAATTAAATACAAGCACATATGCAAATCAAGCAAATTTAAGCAAGTGTGGCTGGTACCTAAGTTCCTCCCAAAATTAGGGCATACATGTGTAGAAGTTGAATCAACAACTAAAATCAGTTCAATATTTCAAAACTTATACCTTCTAAGTCATCTAAGCCCATACAAACTGGAATTTAGAAAGCGCTGGTGCACTCACTTTCGTATGAGCGAAGCAATTGCTTTGTTCTTAACAATTGATTTACTTATAAGAAAGAGAGTGCTCTAGCTCTCATCAAACCTTCCAAGAATATATAAAGTGTATTGTTGATTTGTAAAACCCTAAAATCAGTTCAATCTTTCGAAACATATACCTTATAAGTCATTTAAGCCCATACAAACTGGAATTTAGAGAGTGTTGGTGTACTCACTTTCTTATGAGCGAAGCAATTTCTTTTTTCTTAATCAATCGACTTACTCATAAGAAAGATAGTTCTCTAGCTCTCATCAAACCTTCCTAGAATATATATGAGACAATATGCTTCTAAGGAAAAAAAATCTACACCATGTCTAACAGCAGTTCTAGTGGATCAAAAACTAGAACATACAAGTGAAGCTAATGAAAACAATCAGCACCAATAGCTTAAAAACTAGAACTAAATTAGCTTACAGACTAAAATTCCTCAAACCCTAACAGGAAATTAGAAAGAAAAATCGAATTAGATTTATATGAAGAAGATTAACAAAACATAATTCATATGAAGAAAATTGTTTTAGATTCACAGATTAAACAATGGAAAAACTAAAAATAAAAATGAAATGAAGCACTAAACAACAGATCGATTAAAAAAAATGAAACCCTAAAAATCGAAAAACTTATAACGATTAACACTTACACAGATCGATGATAGAAAGGTATTGAAAAGATTAAAGAGATTTCTTTGATGTTTCTCGGCTAAGACGATCAATGATTGAAAAGTATTTGAACCCTAGTTTCATCGCATGAACAGACGCAGAGCAGAAGATAGAAAAAAGTTTGATAAAAGTGAAATCGATTTCTGTCCACTGCTAGCTTATCAATGGAATTCACACATGTGAATGGCATACTCGTGGGAGGAAATATCCTCTCGTATAACTAATCGTGGGTGGAACTAGACTCACACGCACATACTCAAGGTGTGACGACCCAAGTGTGACCAAGTGTGTGAGTGGCACGCCTATAAAAAAAATAGTAACGGCTTAAAAAAAATTAGTAACGGCTTTTTTTTGTTACGAAATTTTTGTAACGACCATTTGTAACGGGAAATTTGTAACGGCTCCAAAGCCGTTACAAATTCCTGTTACTAATCCAGGAATTTGGTGTAGTGTTAGCAATGATTAACACTTCAATGATAATTTCCTTTAGTGTTGTTATTGTATTCAAAATAAGTAGTTGATGTGAAAAAGTTCCATTTTTTTTGTGCGCCGTACACCAGACTGCGGACTAAAATCTGGTTGATATTTTTTATTAGTTTGTATCTCTGATACTAACAACGTTAATTGGCTATTTTGTTATTCAAGTTTTGACCAAGTAGAACATACTTGCTCCGTTCCAACTTTGTGTTTTTTTTGTGAGTACACCATAATTGATTGTTATTGTAATTGCAGGAAAACCTACAACACACCCCTTATCATATCTTGATAACAATTTCTAGATCTAAATATAAAAATGGTGATAAAAATACTAAAATTATAAATGGACACCAAGATTTTTTACGTGGTTCGATCAATGTGATCTACATCCACGGTTCTTCACTATGATAATTTGTAGCTACATCAATTTACATTTACAATCTCCATTAATGGAGTTCTTGGAAGAATTCTAGATCTAGTTTTGGGGAAGAAGATGATAAATAAAATACATTTTCTCTTTCTAAAAATCTCTCTCTGCAAAATATATTTCTCTCTCTTCCTAAAATTATCTCCCCTTTTCTCTCTCCTGCTCTCTTCTTTATATAGGTAATTAGATAGTGGATGACAACTCATTTACAGCTAAGCTTTCCCTTAATTTCGGATATGAGTTCTGCGGTAATATATTTCGCAAGCTTTCTTTATTTCTCTCAAGTTTCTGTTACATTTCCCTCAAGTATCTCCATGTCTCGCAGGATTCTTCCTTCTTGCTACATTTCTTGCGAACTATCACCTTATTCTTGTGAGTAATGATAAAATCTTCACATATTTCGTCATTTCTTATAATTATTTGCGACACTTCCCATGTGTGGCAGAAATCCTTGCAAGAGCGTTGTTGTTGCGAGATTCTGCTCCTACATTTTGCCTCTTTTTTCTTGAATATTGCTTGAAGAGCAATCTTTAAGAAAAAACTCGTTGTTGTAGTAGTCTCTGATCTTTGTTGACGAAGGAACTAGCGAAAGAATACCAAACTTAAAAAGTATATACTTGCCTCTATTCTTTTGCGAAGTTCTGAAGCTTTGAGAAATAATTAGAAGTATCATCTTTTGAAGTACACGAAGTATGAAGAATGAAGTATGCGAAGTATCCTTGAAGAAGTATAAGAAGTACTCAATCCTCGAAATATATGAAGTATCCGCTCTTGAATGAAAAATATTGTCTCTATTCATGTGAAATTATTTCTTCATTTTTGGTGAGAATTCTTGCCCATTTTGGAAATGATTCTTGCCGAGAAGATAAAGAACATAAAAATATTTTCTTGGTTATCCATAATTGCCTCTTTTCTTTATCTATGAAGGAGAATCCTTGAGAAAATGTTGAATGATTAAATTGCGTCTCTATTCTTATCTTGCCTCTGCCTCAAGTGGTAATCACTTTAAGAAATTAATCACATTCTGCGAAATAATCACAATTCCTGCGAAATTCTGGATGAATCTACGAGTTTATGAATGAGTCTGCGTGATTATGAATAACCCTACTAATTTCTGAACATTTATGCGAATTTCTGAGTTTTTCTGCGAAGTTCTGAATAGTGTCGCAAATAGTACTGCGAATTATGAATAGTGCTGCGAATAGTGTCGCAAATAGTGTTGCGAATTATGAATAGTCCTGCGAATTATGAATGGTCCTGCGAAATTTCGCGGTATTACTCTGTAAAATTTTGTAAAATACTTGTGCGAATATAATATTTATGTAATGATTATGTTATGAAATGTGTATATGCTTATGCCATGAAATGCTTATGCAATGCTTTTATGATGCGAGTATGATGCTTGTATGATGAGAATGCTTATCTATTGTAATGTATAGCTAATGTTTGAGTTACTTATCTCATTTTTCCGCGGTAAAATTGATGTAGCTTTAAATTGCCTCCATTCTCCATTTCTTTGACTTTTTCTCTAGTGTGAGCATTTCTCTTTATTCTCGCAAGTTTATTCTCTTGTGCCTCATTTTTATGGCTCATTGTATCTCATTGTTATTTTCTCCACCGCTTATTCCTTCAATATAATCATCTTCGCAAGTTTACTTGCGTTCTCTCTAGTGGTCTTATTTTCTCTTTTGGATCTTCTTTTTGTAAAACTTGTGTACTTCTCTCTTTCTTTCTTGCGACTATTTTATGCGACAAATTTTAATTTCCATTCTATGCATTCCCATACTTGCCTCTTGTTATTGATCTGCAATATGATAAATGAAATAAGACTAATATAAGGTCGTTAGCTATCTGTTATACGCTTGTAGGTATAACCTCTCTTGTGGTCTTATTTTTCCTTCCTAGTTAAAGGTCTTATTATGCCACTTGTCTGCGAAAAGATCGCAGGACATTCTTACATTTTCATGTAATAATCCATTGATCTTGTCTTATCATTTATTTTGATCTTTGCGACAATATGATAAGTCTAAGCCATCTTGTGAGATTAATCTTTCTCCTTGCTCTTTAAGACTTATGACATTGCCGTCTTTGCGATGAAATCGCAGGATGTCTTTGCGATATATATCCTCTTAACATTGATCTCATCTCCTCTTATCATTGATCTCATCTTAACATTAGTCTTATCGCAAAAACCCATTGATCTCATCTTAACATTTCTCTTAAGGCTTTTTGGCCTGTTACGCGACAATATGACGGGCCTAAATATTCTTACGAATATAAAGTCCCATGACATTGCCGTCTGTGTCACGCGACAATATGATGGGCCTATATATTCTTGCGAATATAAAGTCCCATGACATTGCCGTATTTTTTGATACACAGCTCCCTAATGGAGGGTATCGCCCTTATCTCTCCCCCCGGTTTCCCCTTCAAGGATTATACATCGGCCATACAAGACTAGCACTTTCCCATCCGGTTCTGCCAACAACCAGTTATTTTCGCAGCCTTGTCCTTTATGACTATATGGCTTATAGTTACAAGACTGCACCCTAGTGGGGTTTTCTTCGGGCCGAACACATCATAGCCAAGACTTTCCAATAATGGCCAGGGTAGGTTCATCCATCCCGGGCACCCTCAGCTCAACCGTGTACCTCGGCGCCTTGGTCATACTTTGCATTCCTTAGGAGAAACTCTCGGGCGCCCAACCAGGGTATAACCTTATAAAGATGGGAATCCAAGTTATCTCTCCTGGATGGACTTTCTATAATCCCAAATCTCCATGACTAGGTTCCAGCAGCAGTATAGCCTTTCCCATAGTCATGCAAAGAGATACCCCCTTATGACGCACTTTAAGGACATTGCCTCTTACGGAATAGAATCCGCGAACTAGGGTGTACGTCATAAAGGTTCGTCCCATTCTTATGTGTTTTTAGGAGATTTTCCCCCGTCTTATGCATTTGCATTTCTCTCTTGCGAAATTTTATTCGCGTTTCTTTATTCTTTCATTCATTCTTTCATTTCTGTTTGCATTCTCATAATATCATATCATCTGAAATAAATATTCAAGAAAAATTCTAACATATTGTAATTCTGAAATTTTTGTAATTGTAAAATCTTTGTAATTCTGCGATTGTATCGCACTTTGTAAATCAAATCAAAATATTTGAAATCTTAGAAATCTTTGCGATAATTTCTCTCTTTGTTGTCTTTGAAATCTTTGAAATCTTTTGAAATCTTTAACTTTCTGTAATAATTCGCAGAAATTTTTATGATCTTTTGAAATCAAAATCTTTGAAACGTTTTGAAATCTTAATAATTTTAGAAATTTTGCGATTATATCGCTTTTTGGAAATTAAATAAAAAATATTTTGTTTGTTGTAAGTAAAATATTCTAAGAAAAGGAACTTAGCTCTTATGTGAATTGTCTGAACATCTCGCAGCAAAAATAATTGGGAAGAGTGAGACTTGAACCCTTGATCTACTTTCTGCATTTTCTCACACCATACCAACTGTGCTAACCTTCTCTTACAAAATAATGAAAGATCTTACGAAGTAATCAAAGTCTAACTGTTCTAGAGACAATTCTCAAAAATAAACATGCGTGAGATGAGAATTGATCCTGCGACCTATTGCTTGCATTCATGCCTCTCGACCAACTGTGCTAGCTCTCTTGCTTGCGAAATTTATCTGCGAAATAATCAAAGGCTAACTTGCGAAATAACAAAAATAAACTTGCGTGAAGTAAGAATTGATCCCGACACCTATTGCTTGCGACATATCACGTTGAACCATCTGTGCTAACCCTTCTCTGCGAAATTTCTCTGCGAGATTATCATTAACTATCTTCTGCGTGAAATACACTTGCGAAATTATCAAGGATTGCGTGAAAAAATATGTATGTGTTGGGACTTGAACTTGCGACCATAAACTCATTAACTTCGCAGATTACCAACTGTGCTGCCTCTTGTTTGCGAGATAATGAAACAATGCTGCGAAATTATCTATTTTTTCACCCTTTGTAAAAATAAAAAATGCTCTGCGAAATTATGCTGCGAGATAATTAACTTCCCTGTTTCTAGCGCCAAAATGTAATTGCAGGAAAACCTACAACACATCCCTTATAATATCTTGATAACAATTTCTAGATATAAATATAAAAATGGTGATAAAAATACTAAAATTATAAATGGACACCAAGATTTTTTACGTGGTTCGATCAATGTGATCTACATCCACGGTTCTTCACTATGATAATTTGTAGCTACATCAATTTACATTTACAATTTCCATTAATGGAGTTCTTGGAAGAATTCTAGATCTAGTTTTGGGGAAGAAGAAGATAAAGAAAATACATTTTCTCTTTCTAAAAATCTCTCTCTGCAAAATATCTTTCTCTCTCTTCCTAAAATTATCTCCCCTTTTCTCTCTCCTGCTCTCTTCTTTATATAGGTAATTACATAGTGGATGACAGCTCATTTACAGCTAAGCTTTCCCTTAATTTCGGATCTGAGTTCTGCGGTAATATCTTTCGCAAGCTTTCTTCATTTCTCTCAAGTTTCTGTTACATTTCCCTCAAGTCTCTCCATGTCTCGCAAGATTCTTCCTTCTTGCTACATTTCTTGCGAACTATCACCTTATTCTTGCGAGTAATGATAAAATCTTCACATATTTCATCATTTCTTATAATTATTTGCGACACTTTCCATGTGTGGCATAAATACTTGCAAGATCGTTGTTGTTGCGAGATTCTGCTCCTACAGTTATATAGATCTCCTACTCACAAGAGAATCTTTGATTATCGTAGTAAATGATTCTAAGTGATTTGTCTATATCTAAAGCAACAATAACGACTGCAAATACGTTGACAACATCCAGTATGCCTTGTACAATTTCCGTTGTGTCGGAAGTTAATATGGTGATCACCCAAAATGAGTGGTGGGTTGATACGGGAGCGACTCGACATGTATACGAATGCTTATAGCAATATCGTCATTGTATAATCTAGAAATACATCAAATGGATGTACAAACCGCCTTCTTGAATGGGGAGTTATAGGAAGAAATATACATGGAACAACCGTAAGGATTTTTTGTACCCGGTAATGAAAAGAAAGTATGACGATTGGTTAGGTCTCTTTATGGATTAAAGAAAGAAGCAAAACAATGTCATGAAAAATGCAACACAACCATATTATCAAATGGGTTTAAAGCTAATGTGTGTGACAAATGTGTTTACACCAAAGTAACACCCACAAGCATAGTGATAATATGTTTATACGTTGACGACATGTTAATAATGTCTAAAAATTTCGATATGAAAGATTTAGGCAAGGCAGATGTTATTCTTAGAATTAAAATATTTAGAACTAGAAAAGGTATTAAATTGTCTCAAGCACACTATATTGAGAAAAGTTTGCAAAAATTTAACAAGGGTGAAGAGAAAACGGTAAGAACACCGTTAGATCATAATGTTCATCTTAAAAAGAATTTTGGAAAAGGTGTAAACCAATTGGAATACTCTCGTGTGATTGGAAGTCTTAAGTATCTAACGAGTTGTACTAGGCCAGACATAGCATGTGAAGTGAGTAAACTAAGTATGTTTACAAGTAATCATAGTGAAACTCATTGGCAAGCCTTATTAAGAGTTTTGAAATACTTGAGAGATACAAAGGAGTATGGTTTGCATTATACAAATTGTCCTGCAGTACTTGAAGGATATGTTGATGAAAATTGGATCTCAGACACTGATGATACTAAGGTTACTAGTGGCTATGTATTTACTATAGGCGGGGAAGCCATATCGTGGAAATCATCCAAACAAACGTTGATCTCTAGATCAACTATGAAGGATGAGTCTATCGCTTTAGACAAAGCAACGGAAGAAGCAGAGTGGCTTCGAAATTTCTTAAAAATATACCAATATGGCCTAAACCCATTTCGTAAATAAATATACATTGCGATAGTCAAGCGGCTATAGAAAAGATCATAATAAAATTTATAATGGTAAGTCTAGATACATACGTCTTAGATATGAAACCATTAAGCAATTACGCTTTAGTGGAATTATAACAGTGAGTTATATAAGGTCCAAGGATAATCTAGCGGATCCACTAACAAAAGGATTATATAGATAGCAAGTAATTGCATCATCGAGGGGAATTGGACTATTTCCTACAAATATAGAGTAAGTTACAGCAGTAACCCAACTTAGCGATTGGAGATCCCATAGGGAAAACTAAGTTGTAAAATACTAGCCAGAGACACTGCGAGAGATTACTCTCTTTCCCATTTCTATGATGAAACATTGTCACCTGTCAAGTTAGAGGTTAATTGAGAATTATTCTCTTAATGATTCATGTAGCTTAGTATGACTAAGAAAAGTATGGAAGGATACTTTCAAATAGGAGATCACCTATATGAGTGAGAAGTGGGGCCTCTTTCATGATAACTGTAAGGCTATGTTAATCTAAGAGCACACATGAATTCTAAGATTGTTCAGGGCCAAAATGAACACAACCGAGAACCAATGAAGTAAGGAAATAATCTATGTGATATCTATTGTATCGACTTACATTATAAAGTTGAGCCGTTCAAGACATCGCGTTTACTGAACAACTAGTAAGTCCGCTAGGTATTCACTAAGGAAGATTCAAATCCAAAATCTATCTTTCCCGATGTAGTGATGTTCCGCGCACAAACTCTCTAGTGTCTGCATTAGAGTATAGGTTTAGAATTAAGCATTTTCGAAATGTCTGTGTAGGCAATTTTATTCATGTGGGGGATCGTAGGAAATATGGATTTGGACGGGCCCGCAGATCTATTTTCACAGATGAATAAAGTTATGTCTTGTCCGAATCAATCTCACCATTCAGTTTGGGTCACAACTATTGCGAACCATCACCGTTTAGTAGTATAAGAACCCTATGTTCTTTAACCTACAAACGAAAAAAAAAAAAAATTAAACAAAGCCTCCATTGTTTTACTGAAAAAAACTTGCATTAGAGTCCATTTGAAGAGAGTTTGCTGCTGCTTTAAGTTCGATTGTTTTGATGTTATTCAAGTGTATGTTAACATCAAAGGTATTGTTGTATCTTGGCTAGACTTATTTCCAAATTCGTTTTTCACCAATGACGGGAAGTTAAAGTTTTCAGGAAAGGGGAGTACCCACCTCAATACAAACTCCAGATAAGTTGCTTTGATTCTTATCATTCTCATGTTATGTTTCTATTGTGTATTATATGAATTGTGGATACATTGGCTTGCTGAAATTTGGTAAAAAGGATTGTTGTGCACCAGGTATTTGTTAAATTTTCTCAACCATCTCTTGTGTTATTTTGATTAACTAGGATATGTATATTGTTTGTTAATGATTTATTTGGTTGTATGCATGATTATAACCCAGATTTTCCTACATAACGCGGATGAGAAATCAAGTGACGAGAAACATAAGGCAAGTGACAACTATTATGACTCTAGCAATGAGGGAATGACGGGTCATGCAAACCCTTAATTTGTATTAGTTATGCAATAAATTACATATAACCTTTTTTTACGCTATTTGTACTTTTTGGGTAAAATCAAAATCAAACTCCAAAAAGAAGGCCACCATAAGAACATCTAACTTGGGAGAATTCAAGAGAATTAACAAAAAGTAACCATAAAAACCAAAACACCACGGCTGACATCATCCAAATACTGACTCCTAGTTTCTCCTATTTGCACCACAACTAGTGCAGTCTCCGTCGCTGATCACCTTTACAATGTGGATGAAGGGATACAGGCTTGCAGTCTCCGTTGCCAAGCACCTTCACGATGTGCACAAATGGGTACAGGCTTACGGTGTTTTAAATCGCCATTATCACCTTCACGGCGTACACGATTGCCTCTAGCACCTTCATGTCATGCACCATGTCCACCACCAGCAACAGAATAGTTGCCAACATCTCTGAAAAAGTACGAGGAAATTGTAAATAAATAAAAGGCAGAATAATTAGCTACATAATAAAAGCTACTAGTGTCGTAGAATATCGGACTAGACTAAAATATGTAAAAAAGATTATAGAGTGTATACACCATGAGTTGATTTTACCTCAATTTTTGTCTCTTAGGCTTCTTCACATAAGTACTAGAGTTGAGCGAAACTATGCTCTTGACATAACTCTGAGGAGGAGTACTCATACTGGTAAGTTGACGGACTGTAAGTGTGTTTCTTTGGAAAAAACTGCTCAGCTTTCCAACTCTTGCATTTGTTTTGTCGCATAATACAAAACCATCATAAGTATATCTCAGAATCTCACCATTTTTAAGTGACAACAATGACTTCCAATATGCATGACTGATAAGTGGTTTCCGAACAATGGTGAATACTTTAGTCCAAGATTGGCTCACCCTATAATCTTGCATTAACCATACTTCGTCCTGGGTCAACGTCTTGTAAACTAAAACTAAACTTTGACATTCTTCCAATACTCCCAGCTACTTGTACATGTTTGTTCACCATGGCTGCTAAATAGGCGTACTTTT
The DNA here is from genome assembly GCA_023529315.1 of Papaver bracteatum. Lineage (NCBI taxonomy): Eukaryota > Viridiplantae > Streptophyta > Magnoliopsida > Ranunculales > Papaveraceae > Papaver > Papaver bracteatum. The sequence goes on from JAJJWX010002335.1 coordinate 291,418, forward strand.
TCCATGCGCATTTGTTATGATCAAGCAACTTCAGATTTAACAATAGACTCACAACTGACAATCATATGTTATTTGAAGTTGGCATTGGAAATCAAAAACCAGATTGGTTAAATGCTAACTGAACTGTATGAAAAATAACTTTCTTGAACACAACAACAAGATATGAACAAACCCAGACTCACATGTGAAGTTGAATTTTTTTCGGTGGGTTTCTTTAACAAGAATGGTCCAATAAGGTTTGAGTATAATGAGCAAATACAAAAGCAAAAGTTAAATTATTTTTTAATATGAGTAAGAAACTAAACTAAAATAAAACAAGGACCCTAGAGAGAAAATTGCAGGCTTGTAGCATGATGGTGCAAAACAGATTAAATATTTACATTGACGACTTCAAAGACCACGACTTTCATTCAGCTTTAACTGCAACCATTTACAACACCATCTTATAAGCAAAGTAACATGTAAACCGTGTTTAAGAAAAGACAGGCATGATGTACAACAAGTATAAACTGAAGGTCAAATTTAAGAAATTTAAAAGCAGACAAAGCAAAGATGCCATTGTAAGAATATCATCCTCTAATCATTCTTAAGATGAACTTTATTAGCTACTTAGCATGCTTAAGATAATCAGGGTTGTCATTTACAACTTATGCTGATACATACAACTTTATTTATCCTCTAAAGAGCACATGTTCTACATCTAGAAACATCAAGTTGCATATGTACAGAAAGAAAAACATGATATATAGTACTTTCTTTAACATGCTTTACGCTTAACCTCGCCATGCTTAAGTACAACCACTTCATTCTATTTATGCTGCATAGTTAGATCAGGCATAATACAATCAATACATGATATACAAGAAATAAGAGAGTTAAGATATACCTGACTTTACCTTATTTATAACTAGACAATAGTTAACAGAAGATACCTTTAGTTCCATGAGCAACAAAAGACAAGTATAACAAGTAATACCTTAGATTGGGTTATGATCATCTTGGACAATTGTTTCTGTAGACAATCAATTACAACATAACACTCTAAGCTAAGTTATTTTATAAGGGAGTTCTTCTTCCGATTCTATTAACTTATCTTTCTAATGGCACAAAAATACTTTAAATAAGGCTAGAAGGGAGTTCACTCAATGGTCATTCATTGCAATGTTAATTTGTAGGTCAAAGTTTTAATAGCTTCACTCCTAGTTATTCATCTAGATTCCGGCAATATAGAATATGAAATTAGAAAAGGCAATAATACATAACTAGTTAACTGCAAATAGGTAAGATGAAGCTTCATAACTTGGCACTCTCTTTATCTTTCATGTAGATTCTGCCAGGAAATCAATGCAATTGGTCCTGCAACAAATCAAATTCCATAAGATCTCCCACCATGGTAATCCAATAGTAAGAAATAGGAAATCTAGAAAGTATACAAGTGAAGTTTACCAGGTAATATAGCAGGTACACAAGTTGATGCCAACCCCACTGCAGTTTACTTCTCACCAGCGTAACTCCTCACAAGTATAAACTGAAGGAAAAAATCCACACATTAGACTACTTCTGTGGTTTCCTGGCTGTGATTCTCCAAAATAAGACAAATATCTATGCAATCAGTACTTCAATATGTAAATAACTTTTGATCCTTTCAGGATCAATATTGGAGGTTGTAGAATCATACTAGGAATTTTAGGAAACATCCACACAAATTCAGTAAAGTGTTTCAACAAATTTATGTAGTTGTGAAGATGTTACCTTGCCCCATGTGCTCCATACTACACCTTCCAAGTGATTTATTTCCTATGACGTCCTCTCTCTGTCAGACATAATATCTAGCTCTTCTCCTTGACTAGTAATTTTCTGACAGAGAAGACGGCACATGAAAGAAATGCTCACTTGGAAGGTGTAGAGCAAACACCCAAAACAATCAAAACAAGTTCATAGAAACATACAACCTCTCTATGTTATCCATTCCAACTATGACCTAAAATCGATTAACAAATTCACATATTAACAAATCGTATTATAAAAAAAACCTAAAATCGATTCACAGATGAAACCCTAAAAAACATATGGTGAAATAAAACCTAAAATCAAAACTGATGATGATAAAAGACTTACGCAATCGATAAACTGATGATTGAACCCCTAAAATCTATTAATCTATTCTTAATCGATTCAGCTGATGGGAGAAAAAGATAGAAGAAGACTGCAGCTGAGAATGAAAGAGAGACTGAGAAAAGAAATGAAATGGAAACTCAAGTAAATAGTAGATAAAGACCAAGGGGGGAAACATCCTCTAGTTCATTTTGGTGTGGGGTGGAAGCATCTGTCACGCATGTGAACGGCACACGCGAAAACTGTCCTTGTAAACAAGGTTGTTCACGTGAAGAAAAATGGATACATCATAGTGTTTCTTGCCGAGATAAGAAAACTTATTCTTATGCTTGCATTGAGACCCAGAGCTCCTGGAAGTGGTCTTGTCTTTTAAATCTTGGATCTTTATTGTATGCATATTACCAGGCCTACAGCCGTAGTGTTAGCAAAAGAAGTTGGATTGTAGGTACCCAATGTTGGCCCGGTGGTCAATCAGCCAACTGCAACAACCCCATCCCTGAGCCAAAGCAACACCACCAGCAGCATCAGAATTAAATAAAATTGGAGTGTGAACAAGGGTAAGCCCTAGATCAGAAACTTTTAGACGACTCTCTTGTTTAGCAACAATGTATGTTTTTATTTTGAACAAAAACATTGCCATGCGCTTTAACCTTCAAGTACCCTTGTAATGTAAAACTATTCTGGTTATGTAAGATGTTAATCCTTATAAGGCAATGACCTTACAAAAACGGGCAGAGGTCTGACAGGTTTCTTACAAAAAACTGGACCTCGGCGGTCATCGACTTGGAAGTCATCCATGTACATAATCAAGTACCACAACTTCCATTCAGCTTCAACTTCAACTGCAACCATTTACAACACCATATTATAAGCAAAGAAACATGTAAATTATGGGTAAGCAAAGACAGGCATGATGTACAACAAGTATAAACAGAAGGTTAAATTTATGAAGTTTATAAGAAGACAAAGCCAAGATAACCATTTCAATAAGAAAACTAAGACATAGAATTCTAAAATTGGAACAACATTACAAATTCACTTCAACAAAGATTAAAATAATAACGTTAGACTACTGTAATATAGTTAAAAACCTGGTGCTTGGTCTCGACATTTTTTATGCCATTTTATGCCTCATTTCACGGCAAATTTCTCTAGCTTTTTTTTATCAGTCATTTCAATAGATTTGTTGGTTTTTGCATACCTTTTCATTTGATAGCATGTGAACAGGAGGACGTCTGGCTTAGGTCCTTGATGTGGACATGCAAATGGATGAAACATTGGGTTTTATCATTGGTGTGATAAATAATGCCATTATTTGTGCATATTTAAGGCATAGATCTTTAACACTTCCGCCAACCAATGAGTTCAGGAACTGCCACTCTCTGTATTTAACATCCAACACCAATAGAGTCAAGTGATGTCCTGAGTCTGTTGGGTCCTGACTTATGTTCATGGGAATGAGGAGGAATTCCAGGTTGTCCAGCTCCATTTTTTCGATAAGTTTACGAACATTTTCATCTATTAGAACTTCATTACCATTACGGACAGCATACTGCATTTTCCCCCCATAATTCAATTTGGTAAACATCATTCAGAAATCATGGATTAAATTAAACAAAACATCATAAAACAAAACAGAGAACGTCGAATAACTAACCCATGCTATAGGGTTCAAGTACGCATACCTATTGTACTTTGGTTCTTCCGTCTGATGGTCCAATGCAGCTCTCATTATCCTCCGTAATGTGTAGAACTGTATCGCTTGACTATCAACTAAGTCATCGAATAGTAGTTTTTTCAGTGTTGAACCGAGTACAATAACTTCTACATTTTCCTCATCAACATCATTTACATCCATGTGAAACGCTTCGTCACTATAGGGTTTCAACAAAACCATTATCATGTTAGTTCAGTAGATAAACATGACACTATTGTTGTTTAGAGAACACTAGGGAATGTTAAAGTCAGTTGTACAAATATTTTAGATAAGCAATTCTAATTCTATGCTCATATCATATATCTCTGTAATATCTAATGAGTTTCCAAATATCAAAAATTTAACAGTAGATATGATAAAACTTAAGAGTGTTTTTTACCTTGTTAAAGCGTGCTTCCAGAAACTGGAAATCCTCATTTTGTTTTATACATTCATTTTATGAAAATGGTCACTCCCCTCCAGACTGGGAAGCTTGTGACCACGCGGCTTCTTAGTATTTGTGTATCAGTATTCTTCTTCTTCAGTATCATTACTTCTCTCATTTTGGTGAAAATTTCATCAAGATCAAGCATGTATCCACTACACCATTTTAAGGTTTTAGCAACCCAGAGTAGCAACAGCACTAGTACCGTTGCGAAATTTCCGTTGCTAATTTCGGTTGCTAATATTTCGCAACGGTGAACTACTGTTTCTGATTTCGCAACCTAGAAATTTCAGTTGCTATTAGCAACCGCTAGTCGTTCATGCATGCGAAGCACACGTGTGGTCAGGAACACTTTGACTTATGTTTACGCCCAAGTCAAAGTTAGGTCAAGTCCTCTTATTTTGTTTTCCACCCTTCATCCTTATCCGCCTTATCTTTCCATCGTTTAGGTTTTCTCACCCACATTTTTTTTTTCATTCTCTTTCTTCTTCGAACTGCAGCTCTGAAGAACCCTAGTTCAGCAATAACTCCAAACCCTTTTAACCAGATCGATCACAGAACCACCATGAGTATCTTCACTTCTCAAAACCTCATCTCTGATTCAAAAGTAAACCCTTAGTCTCTTATTCGACTGACTTATTCTTAATTAAGAGCATAAATCCATCAATCATCTTCAGATCCCCTTTCTCAAAATCGATTGAACTACAGAAACCCTAGTTCAATCAACAGGTAACAATCATTTTATTCTGTGTATATATTGGTTTTAGGTTTATGTTTGCTAATAGATTTAAGTTGGAATTTTTATTCATGGGTTTGAATTTTTATCAAGTTATAGGGATTTTGTTCACTGATCAAAGGGAAACCTTTGGTTTGAATTTGATTTTAATTTTGTTTAATGTGCAATGTAAATTTTCAAAATTCTAAACTAGGGTTTATGCTGTATTCAATCCTTGTTGTTTCTTCAGGTGTTTGATGCAATAAATCTGAAATTGAAGTTGTTACGGATGATATTGTTGATGAATTGAAGGTGTTGGGTGCAATCGATCTGAAATTGAAGGTTTTGGGTGCAATCGGTCTCCAAAACCAGCTTGCGAAATTCATATCACATGATCAGTTTTCCTAATCAGGGTTTTGGATTAGATTCATCATCAGTTAGGTTTTTGTGGGGCTTTGATGTTGTTTGCTGTAACTAGGGGCATTCAGTTTGGGCATTGTTTCATTTTTACTTGTTGAATGAGGTTTAGAAAAATAAATTTATGGTGTTTTGAGAGGTGAATTGAAAATGGATTTGTGGGTTGTTGTAGCATGGAACATCATCTGGAGATTGATAAAACTGAGAGTTGGGAAACCAAGAAGAAAAAGGAGCTATGCATGAATACCAAAATACATAGAAATAAACATCCAAGAAAGAATTGGAAGAACAAATTAAAGAGGAGAACAAAAGGGTCAGATGGCAGCAAATGTTGAAGAAAAGGATCAGATGGTACCAAATGTCAATAAAGTTGCTAGAGAGCTTGAACAAGGACCTGATGATGTAAACTTGTAAGTCAAGAAGATATGATTCGTTGTTTGGTTTTAGGGAAAGTATGCAATAATTAAGAGGTTTATCTAATTTTTCTTCCTTTAAATGCAGCTCAACTGTAAAAAATCGTCGATAGCAGAATGCCCCACCCCTTGCTATTTGTAAGTAAACTGAATATCTTGTACTTCTTTGTTGCTGTTGAATTGCTTAGAATTGATTGTTTCCTGATTGATTCATGTATTTCGATGAAATTAGGCGATGTTCTTTTGCTAATCGACTGCAATTACAGGTCAGATTACTGCTTAGGTTTTCTTGAAACTGTTTATTGACGTTGTCATTTGAATATATAAGGAAGAAAAATTGTCATATATGAGCTCAGAACATGACATACACAATCTCAGCGGTTCAACTGGACAGAGCATTGAGATAAGCAAGATCGGAGGGATAAGGAATGACTGTGGGATGAACTTCAGGTGAAGATACTCAGCATAACCTGCAATTTTATCCTTCTTTCGATCGTTGGCATGTGATTAACCATAGAATTATTGGATAAATTATCACATAATAGCGATTTCTTTGTATGATTTTTGCTTGTTGCGTTTGCCATATGATTCGTTTCCTGGCTTATGCACTGAATGGCAAGTTAATTGCTTTATCCAAGAATTATTTTAATTTAGGAAATTGATTTAATTCAATTATTTATATGTTGATTTTGAAGCATGGGTACCTTTTAATCATTAATTAATTGTGTGATTGAATAAATAGATAGAATCTAAAGCAAATTAAAGTTGAATCTATTGCTTGATTCGATGAAATTGTTAAATATTACTAAATGTTCAACAGGACTATGTATGGGAGTTTGTTCTCTTATTGGCCTTTCTAACCTTTAACTTCGCGTACATATAAACATATGAAGTTATGTTTTGTTTTTCTGTTTATTCTTGATCTTGCTAATTTAGACTTGAAATTTAGTTAATTTGTTTGTTATGTGAATCACATGATCAATTGACATGGATACAGAGCATGAACTGTGTGCATCATGAAGAAGATGCTATTGGTTTTTTCTTTTCTAGTGCAATATGAGCTGTATCAATTAGCTATTTATCCTTGGGCACGACCCAAGGATATCCGTGTACTAAAATTGAATAAAAGCGACCTTACGTTTGAACTATCATTTTAGATTCCATCACTTTCCTTGGTCGATGCATTCTCCTTGTATGCCCATTTTATTGAACTCTTATAAATAATTGAATTTGTAAGGGTGCATTTTATTGCATTCACCCAAATTGGATTTCTTGCATATTTTATCGAAGGACGAAGTGGAAACTAATTAAGGACTTCTCCCTGTTTTGATTGTGTCATTTGCTTAGTCATTTCTTTCACATGTGTTCCTGAGTGTTTAATAAATTAGTTTAAAATGATGTTAAGGATTCAAATTATGTTTTCTTTAAGAAGTTTTGAAATGGAGCAGTCACTTATCGTGTTCCTATTGAGAACTGGAGTTCGACTTCGTGTGTTATAGGATACCTTTTAATTCTCATAGGATATTACTCTCTGCTAATTGTTGGTAACTTTTTTGTTCAAATATTGTATTTACCCATTAGTTACATCAAACTCCGTTACGTATAATGGACATGCCTCCCAGACTTTTTTGGAATTTGAACTTTTCCCCTCATCCCCTGCAAAAGGAAAGTACACCTTGACCAGTGGACATCGTCATTGATATTTAAATAGTAAATAGTAATTAACCAGATTGATGAAATTTACTCTGATGTTTTTTTTTCACTTTCCAGGGAATGCACACTTGCCTAGTCACAGTGATCTTAAGGTAGATGAACGATGATCCAGATTTTAGCAACTACTTTGACATGCCATTCTGTCTAGCATTTTACATCTTTTGGGATGCCAGTAAGCATGCATCATATGCATGGGTTGCCAAGATGTTCTTGTAAGCTTCTTGCTTCTTGATTTTTAGTTTGCTTTTAGTTCATTCTTATTTCTTGTTTCGCTGTAATTAGTTAATAAACACTTGATGTATATTGGAGCGCACATATTACTTGTTTCAAAGCTAGAGATGTACATGTACATAACTCCTATACTGTTGGTTTTTGGTTCGTCAAAATTCGAAAGTTTTTTATGGTGTGGTGTTGATATATTCATATTCTTTGAAAATTATATAATCACTTAGGTCTTGGGAATCCCGAGTTACAGGAGGTTTAGTTCTGATGCATCATCGATAGATACATGGAAGAGGAGGATAATCATTGCAGAAGATGGGTAAGTCCACCAATGCTTGAATTGTTATTAGTATCGAGTTACTAATGTTGATGTCGTTGAACTTTATATACATTAGTAAATTCCTCCTGGTTGTGGTAAAGCTATAATTTCCAAGTCTATAACAAATGAGGTTGGAGCAAATTTCACACAATAAGGTCCTCAGAATTGAAACTTGTTAGTAGCTTGTCTGCTTAAGATTACAAATTAACTATGATCACCAACTAGGGATCTGAACTTCTGAACAAGTACGTGATTTTGACTGATTTGTGAAATGGTAAACCTACTACCAGGTGTTGGAGCTGTTGATCTTGTATTTTTTATTTCTGTTGCTGTTATGGATATTCGGGTTTACAATGGAGAACTTCAGCATGTGTGTCACCTTTACTTGAGTTAGGGAAGAAATATAGGTAAAACTATTACCATGTCTTATAAAAAAAATATAGGTAAAACTATTCAAAAAATAAACCAATCTCTTATACATGTATGCTCTTTGTAAGTATGATTCTTATTCATGGGTTTTAATATGTGCTGTAAAATAGGGACTATACATTTAAACCTGTAACATGGAACATATAATTGCATGAGAGTTTCTACTATTGCTTCAATTGACCTACACTGCAGTTACCTGCGCTTCCTGAAAAATAATAACCTGCAAAATAATCTTCAGTGCAGGTCAATTGAAGCAATAGTAGCCACCCGAGGGAATATCAATCCCTGGTAAGTACACTCCCTCTTGCTTATGGTTATCATATTGAGTTCAAATGGATACTAATCTTCACTTTATAATTGCTTCTACATACATCTCCATTTAGTTCACTTATAGCAGAGTTTGTTGATTTTACATGGTTTTGACTTGTCTCTGCAGATTATACAAAATATATGGTTAGTATTTTATTTTCGACCTTAGTACTGAAACATAAAATTGTCTATTTTGCAGGTATTTGGGCTCAAGTTAAAAATAAGTACTCTGGTGATATTTTAACAACAGTTGAAATCTTTGTTGAGGAGATTGGTTAAGCAAGCGAAGTCTGGTGATACTTCTGGTGATATTTAGTCTTTCTTTCCATGTTTTTCAATGCCTCTGTCAGTTGACAAAAACTAGGTTACCCATCCATTTAGAAACATCAACATAGATCAAATATTTTATGTCAGTCAAAACATACATAAGTTACTTGTGTACATTTGTATCAACTGAAGAATCCTTTATTTTATAATAAAATTATCTGGTGGTGATTCTCAACTACATTTGTATCTGTTTTGTATTGCCATTGTAGTTTGTATATCTGTTTGGATGTTGCGTATGGGGAACTGGGTAATTGCAGGGGGGGAATTTGGGGTAATGAATTTTAACTAGGTCAATAGAATGGGACTTGACCTTTTTTTTTGAGGTTGCAAAAGATTAGCAACATCAGGGCTCTGTTGCTAAATTAGAACAAGAACCAATACAGTAGAACCAGAACAAACAGTATCTGGTTCTGGGTAGTGGTATTCCTGTAATTAGAAACATATTAGCAACAATAGCTTGTTGTTGCTAATAAAATATTTCGCAACGGCAACGGCCGTTGCGAATGTCCGTTGCTGATCAAGATTCGCAACGAAGCTTATGCCATTGCTAAAAATTGCGACACCGTGTTTAGAAACAACGAAGTCCCGTTGCGACCCGTTTAGCAACAACTATTGTATGTTGCTATATCGTTAAAATGGTGTAGTGATCTATCTAAAGGAATGACTTTTCCAGCAGCTTCCAAACTATCTAACACCTCCTTTTTGGAGCGAACGAACTGAATAACAGTATACAAATTACACTCTTTAGATTCCAACTCAACATATTCTTTATCTTTCTTCACGAACACTTGTTCATATATTTTCAATTTATTCTTCAACAATTGAATCCTTCTGTCTGGGGACATATTACTGGTATCAGGAACCACAGACTCATGAGTCAATCTTTTCTCAGATTCTGACCAACCTTTTATCAGTGATTTCGATAGCTAAAATTGAAGCATCAGAGAGATCAACAGACTTGCACAATAGATTTTTGGAAATAACTAAGAACTTAAGTCATAGATTTTAAATGATGTCTTTGTTTTTACCATGGACACTGCTATCATTATATCTATTTTGTAACTCAGTTCCTTCGTTATCCATCTTGCATCCTTGGAAAATTATTTTTGTCTTGCTTGAAGTAGTTTGAGTGCCCTGCGAACAAGTACTGCATGAAAATAGCTTGAGTAAATCATTTTATTTTATTTTTTAAATTATGCACAGTAATATATACCTACGCATGAAAATAGCTTGAGTTAATCAGATTAATTATCGTGCAAACTAGTCGTAACTGTCACACTTACCAGTTGATAGGGTAAGCATCCACGTACAATTTTGTTTTGTTTTCTTATGATCGACATGAGAGTAGTGTGAATTAGATTTGGCCAATCGAAAGTATTCATCACTGACAAACTTTGGAAATGTTTTCCATATTTCTTCTTTGACAACCAGCTTCCTTCTCCTGTTGTTAAGAAGACAGTCACACAAAGATGCAATGTAAGTAGCTTTGTTAGTAGGACACCATTTTTATTTATTTTTTCTACATCTTCAGTCTCATACCGAAGTATGAGCACAATGGCATCCTCAATGATAGTCTTTTTCATCTTATCATCCTCAAAATAAGCCAATACATCTCCTTCTGCAGCCATTGACTCTGTACTCTATTTTACAGTTTCCCCTGATTTGGGTCTCATAATTCCAAAATAGACGGCAACATGATCAGGTTTACTTGTCAAGGTGACCTTATTGTCACCATCACCAAATTCAAAATAGTGGTCTTCAACATAGTCACCTTCTCCAGAATGCTTTTAAGATCCTATAATTGGTTGAATTGGATGTGGATGCTTAAACCAATCAGCCTTAACCATAGAATCATCCTTGTACAGAAAAATCTTCATCGCCTTCCACAAAGGGCCTTTATTTAAAAACTTCAAATGTTCGTCCCTAAATCACAATAATTTCTGTAACGAAGTTGTTGAGTCCGCTTCAAGTATCAGCATATCGCGCATTTTTCTTTTCACCGGATCTTTCTCAAATATTTCATAAAAACTTACTACTGCACGGAAGACACCTTTGTAGGATATTGATTTTGGTTCTGTAAAAATGAAGACAAAATTCTCGAAAATCATACTTCTGGAGCTAAACATCTGCTGAACCTTTTAAATTAGGTAAAATTTATTTTCTTACCACCTTTAAAGGAGACAATATCTGTACAACCTTCCTGTTTTTCTACTAGCATACCCTGCGAAATTGGTTCTTCTGAAGAAAAAAAAAGGATAATTAGGGCACTTGTACATATATGTGGATAAGCTTCTGGAGTATGATTTTGGTTCTGTAATAATGAAGAAAAATTTCTCGGAAATCATACTTCTGGAGCTAAACATCTGCTGAACCTTTAGATAAAATTTATTTTCTTACCACCTTTAAAGGAGACAATATTTGTACAACCTTCATGTTTTGCTACTAGCATACCCTGTGAAATTGGTTCTCCTGGAAAAAAAAGAGAGGATAATTAGGGCACTTGTACATATATGTTGACAAGCTTTTTCACATCAAGAATTACCGATCCATACAATCAAATTTGCTTACCACCTTGATAGTGGATAACATCTCCAAGATCTTCTAGTTTGGGTACTGCAAAAAGCGGTTCCGAGACAACCAAAATGGCAATTGAAGTTTCTGCAAAAAAAAAGAAGAAGGATAAATTAGGCACTTATACATAAACAAAACAAATAAAGTTTTACAAGGGTTTAAAATTTTACACTAAAACCTTATAAAATTTCTAATATTATAGGTTCTAACCTTATCAAGTGTCATCTAACTCAATTTTTCTATTTAGTTTGACTCGACTTCAACACATACCATAAGATAGTGGACTTGGTTAGCTTGAATCAACTAATACCAGTTTATAGCAACCGGAGGACACTAATTGTGGTCTGAAATGCATATAGATAGCCAGCAACAAACAAAATTAAGCCTAAATGTGTACATAATTCATGGGTAATCCAACTGTTTGCATGATTTTTTATATTTTCAATTGCATCTAATTGAACATATTTCACTTGCATCTACTAAAAAAACAAATTATGGATCAAATCATACACAAAGTAAATTACCAAATCTTATTACTTACCAGAAATTGGCTTTTTCTTTGACAGTTTCCTCCTATTTGGTTCGATTTCAATTGCATCTTCTTCTTGTTCTTATTCTTCTTCTTTCACAAAAATAACTCTTTAGTCCCTAGTCTGACTATAATCAATGTTGAGTTTTGAAGCTCGTCTTCTTTTTTTGATTCACTTTTTTTCTCCATTACCAATTTTTTTTTTTGGATGAATCACTAGGTTTTTGTTGAATCTTGGGAAAAAAATCGATTTCTAGGGTTTCTGTTTCCTCTCCCCCCCCCCTTCAAGAAAATGGTGGTTTTTAAAATTGAGTGGTGGTGAGTAGGTAACGGCAACGAGATGTGGTTTTGACCACCTGGTAACCATGAATTATGTAATGAGACACGCTAAGTTTTCAATGCTGCTAATGGGGGATGATTTTTTTACTGTCAGTTATTTTTGATTGTTAGAACTTTAGGTCGTCCCCCACTGCTGCAAGTCCTTGTTAGGTTATCGTTCTTTACACATGTCCCCGGAGTTAACCCGGTCTGGGGGTATATGAGTTACTAAATTTGTGCCACTACTTTTGTCAAATATTATTTTTGTTTGAATCATATAAATTTTTGTTTATTTACTAATAGAAGAGTAAATTGAAAAGTATAAATCATCTATCATCAAGATTTAAAGATTTCATCAAACAGTCAAGCCTCTGATCTGTTTCTTGGGGTCTTCAATGGGTCCAAAAACTAGATCACTTCTTTTACCATCGGATATAAACCCTAATCATCAATCCTTTTCACAAAGCAACAACTTTTTTTGACCCGCACGTGATGTGATTTGTTTGTCTTGCATCATTGTGGCTGTATCTTAAAAGGATTTAAAATTATTTTTAAGAGCAACAGAAATTATGAAAGAAGAAATGAAGTTTTTTTTTTGTCATAAGGGGATGTACATGAAATATCCACTCAAACTTGTGCAGGAAATATCCGCAACTAGAAACCAAGGAATATATACAACTATAAGGCTATTATGGTATTTCCGAAGCACCGTGGATAAGAGATGCACACTAAGAATAATTATAAACGAGAGTTTTTAGATGTTTTGGCCTCAAAAACATATTTCGATGTAGCCATTTTTCTTCACGTGAACAACCTTGTTTACAAGGCCAGTTTCTGCGTGTGCCATTCACATGCGTGACAGATGCTTCCACCCTACACCAAAACGAACTAGAGGATGTTTCTCCCCTTGGTCTTTATGTCCCATCTACTCGAGTTTCCATTTCATTTATTTTTTCCTTTGTCATTTAATCTATTGATTTAAATTTAACACTCTCAATTTTTTTGAACTTGCATGTCTAGAAAATATTTTTTTGTTGCACTAATATTTGTAGATGCTATTTTTATTTTATTTTTGAAGGGATTGTGCGGCTACCTTTGTCAAATATCATTTTTATTTGATTCATATAAATTTGTGTTTAGTCAGTAATTGAAGAGTAAATTGAAAATTAGAAATCAACTATCATCAAGATTTAAAGATTTGATCAAACAGTCAAGCCTTTGATCCGTTTCTTGGGGTCTTCACTGGGTCCAAAAACTAGCTCACTTCTTTTCCCATCAGATATAAACCCTAATTATCAATTCTTTTCACAAAGCAACAACGTTTGTTGACCTACACGTGATGTGATTTGTTTGTCTTGCATCATTGTGGCCGTATTTTAAAAGGATTTTTAATTATTTTTTAGAGCAACAAAAATTATGAAAGAAGAAAATGAAGTTTTTTCTTTTGTCAGAAGGGCCTGTACAAGAAATATCCACTCAAACCTGTGCAGGAAATATCCACAGCTAGAAACCAGGGAATATCTACAACTATAAGGCTATTATGGTCTTTCCGAAGCACCGTGGTGTTTGTGGGAGAAAACGACTTCTGCATGTTTAGGTAATTTTTGGTGTGTGTGGATGAGAAGTGAATTTAAACCTTCAACAAATGTGCTGCACGATGAGCACTTTTGATTCGAGAGATAATATGTACAATTCTAGCCTAAACCGAAGTCACAGCCGTTCCAGATTTGTTTCGGTCACAGGTGAAGGATGTGAGGTTGATCTTAGGGAGGGAAGCGAAGAAGGTGTTGAGAGTATGAAGGTGAAGGCTATTTGATAACAGAAGGTTGAGAAGGCTAGCAAATGTTGCAGGCAGGCTCTGGGTGTTGAATACGATGGTATTAACACTCGGTTTTTATGTGTTGTTGGAAATATGAAGGAGAACCTATTTATACAAGTCGATAAGCCTTCATCACGTCTCTCGTGGGAAAGTGGAGGAAGTGGAGTTGTGTGTTAGTGTCACTCGGTTGCTTGCCAACTTCTCCTATCATCGCTAACCGTCCATGTTTCCCTGACACGATCTTGTGATGGCGTGTTTCACGCTGCATGATGTAAACCTCCAGACCAATACCCCAGTTTGTATCCCCCAGTTGTGACGTGATTAACGTCTCGAGTGAGTCGTGGGACCCACATAAGGTAGCAAACGGTGTTAGGTAAAATAATCAAGTTGTGTGTAGGCGCATATTGTATGCACGCGGTGCATTAAATATTCTTAACATATTTGAAGCCTACACAACCTTGATGAAAAGATTTCAAGTTTAAGTGACTCAACTAGATATGTTCAGGCATTGTTCGAAGGTCGCATGAGCGGGACCCACCTTGGCCGGTTATGCCATGGGGAAGTGTGGAGGATGGTGATCACGGTGATACCTTGTTTGCCACCTAACTCCATTCCTAGTCTATTCATCCAAGCATGCGAACTTGGACGGACGAGATTGATAGAGGAATAACCGTTGGATTAGGGTTTGGAAGGCTTGCGAGCTTCCTCTTTCACCCTAACGGTTTTATTCCTTGGGAGGCGTGCATGGAGTGGCCGATTATACCTTCATGTAGGTGGGACACTACTCTACACGTCCACGCCAGTTGGAAGTCAATCAGAGTAATCTGGGTCACCCGTTCTAGCCTGCGATGACGGATGGCCAAGATTAGAAGGGATCTCGCATGCTTCCTTTGGGCACGAATTTCGAGATGACTGGTCTGCAACCGACCGTGGAAGATTGGCTGGACGTGTAGCCGGTCCCATGGTGAGTACACAGGTGTCGTCGGCCAGCAGTTGTGCTTCGAAATCGTTAGTGCGCGCATGCCCAAAGTTGCTTGGTCGCAACATGTAAGCAAACCCTAATTTTAGGGTTTGTGAGCCGCAGCTTCATGATAGCGCATCTCGACGCCCATGGCTCCTATGGTGAAGCCGTTTGCACCATTAGGAAGGTAGACCGGAGGTGAGCATGTGCGTGCGCGCTACTCGGTCCCGCGCGTGATCTAGGCCGTCCAACCATGCCTGCGAAGTTGGACGGATGAGGTCTATTTTTGAGTTTGTTTTCAGCAGGTGAGACTAACATGGGTAGTCTTGCATACGTCCAACGGGGATAATATAACCCACCGTCAGGTAGCCTATGGGTGTTTGCATGTCGAACACAAGGCTTTGAGTAGGGCATTAATTGTAATGTTGCAAACCTACAGAAAATCGGGATGGTTGCTACATGCTCCGCTCTGAGTAGGTTTTAATTCTCAGGTATGGTTGCACATGCTCCAATGAATTAATATGGTGAGAATATTCACCGTATGAAGGCTTTATCCCTTGCAGGACGTCAGCTTAGAATTTGTCTTTTAAAATTTTAGCCCTGAATAAAATTCCACCATCAACATTAAGTCCCCTGCCTAGCATGCAATGGTTACACTATTGTAGGGTAGGGATGAGATGGTGACAATTTGCATACAAAAATAACTAAAGCCAGAGTAAATACATGTTTACCGCGTGGGAGAAGGTATGTCATGTGTGTTAAATTTCTTGGAGCTGGTTGAGTTGATCCTTCCAATGGTAAAGCTCGGCTGGGTAAGTACATCTTGGTGGGTCGATCCACCTTGGCCTTCCTCTTTTTGTGTGCCTTCTCATATGCCTAGCAAGCATCGTGTATTCGATAAACATTTTTGATCACAATCCTGACTTAACAGCCTCAGAAAGAGGCAAAGGTGGAATTCTTTTCTCCTGGGGATCTTGTTGGATCGTGAAGCATATAAAGAAGTTTTCCTGTATTCTTCTCATTAGGCGATCGTCTTCTTCAACATCTTAGGTATTGCTCTGTAGTTGCAGGATTTCCTACACTACACCCTTGTCAAGAATCTATGAAAACTAAGTCATAATTATGAATAAACAACAACACTTTTATTAATTCACTTTCAGGAAGATTTACAAGAGATATTAAAACTCAGAATTACAACTTTCTTTCTGAAGTTTCTCTCTCCTCAAAATTCTCTCATCTCTCAAAAATGCATCATCCTTTTCTGGATCTATCGTGCTCTTTATATAGGAAAATATATAGTGGAAGACATCTAAGATTTCCCCTTAATTCGGATCTACTCTGCGATCTTATCGCGATCGTTACAATATTTCTCTATCGCAAGCATGATGACCATCACATGATCAGTATTCTTCTTCTTTTACTTCTTCCATCGTCAGTTTCTTTTAGTTGTTCTGTAACGCTCGTGAAATGTCGTTGAAGAATCGTCAGTGACGCTTGTAGAAATGTTGTTAATATCACAAGAATAGTGTTGTAGCGATATTCTGGTACTACATCTTGCCTCTTCTCATGTCTTTTCTGCGAAGAAGAAAAGATCATGAGAATTAATAATGCCATAATCGCTTATCTTTTCTGCTTTCACATTCTGACACGTTTCTACGTCTTTCGCCAGTTGTTTTCACGAGTTTCTTTCTTCCACTAAAATTTTGACACGTCTTCTGTAACCGCTGCGATCTGACCATCCGCATCTTTTCTTTTTGCATTAATTTCCTTCATCCTTTTCGAGAAATTTCTTCTTCTATAAATACTCTTCTCATTCCTCTTATTTTCTCTTTTACTTTCTTCTTCCTTCTCTCCATATTCTCTCTGCAATTTTTACTGTTCTTCCGCAAATTGCGCTTCTATAACCGCTGTGATTTATTTATTCTTTTCAACTTTTTCCTTTATTCCCATACTTAAAATGGTTGTTGCTGGTGCTAAAAATTTGAAGGCCTTCAATAGAATGCACGAGAAACTCAGACTTAAAGGTTTTAACTTATCTCTGATTCCATATCAAGATTCCAAATCAGAACTTTCCCTTAAACTATTTACTGACGACCAATGTTCTCGCGAGAAAATCATAGTATCGCTAGGACAAATTGAAGCTGGTCTTCCCATCCCTCTTTACGATCCTGAGCTTCCGCTGTTTTATCAAATAATTTATGACGAGAGATTCTCACGAGCAATATACCAATTGGGTGGGGATTGCATCAGATTACTACTTGAATATGCTTCTCGCGGCACTGGTAAAGGAACTCGCTACCCGAGGCTCCAAATAATCCTTTGTTCAAAGATGTCCCCATTGTTTCTTGTGATTATACTGTGGACAACTTTTTTGTAAACTATAGAATTGTCCCTATGAAGAGGGATAGTACATGTTGGAGTGTTCATTTGAAGAAAGATAAGGTCAATGGTGACAATGCTCTTATGATGGATATTGACTTTCATACATCTACTAACCAAGGTCCTTGTCATTCTAGCTACGATAAGTGGTTCATCTTCCCATTAAGTCTTGGAGGTCCTTATATATATGGTTCTCGCGAACTTCCCACGAATCTCGTAGAATATCAACCCTGGGTCTTCAGCTGGCCTGAAATATCTAAAGAAGTATATTCTCTCAACTTTTCATGTTATTATTATTTATTGTCTTCTTTATACTCTCGCTAACCTTTTTGATTTTCTCAGATTGATAGAATGAAACTCAGCTATCAAACTCTTAGGAAACCCAACATTCTCTTGGCTCTGAGATCTTTTACAAATGAAGTAAGAAATATTTCTTCATAAATTTTAACAATATATTGTTGCCCCTATTTCTTATCTTCATCTATGCTCGCAGGAAATCGAAGAATTAGAACCACTGCCTCCTCCAAAAATCAAGGAGAAAATCTCCAAAGGAACCATCTGGGAAATCTATAAAAGAGAAATCTACTACTTCTTCTAGGGGAAGATCTTCTGCCCCTCGCAATGATGAATCTAGCGATCCTCCACTAAAGAAATTAAAAACTCATCCTTCTTGTTCTTCAACTCCTCAAACAATTCCAGAGAATCCCAATGTTGTTCTTGATAAGGATATTGACGAGGAGTTTAATGTTGGCGGTTGTCCTTCAATAAGAAATTCCTCTTCTTCTGATTCTTCAATGACTCATCTGTCCAAAATTTTCAGCGATATTTCCCATAACATGACCTCTAATGGCGAAGACGAAGTTATTGAAAAGACATCCTAAGCTCTCGCTAAAGTTTGCGATGCTCCTATCTTAGTAGATAATGATTCTCTCCAAGGAATCTCAAGATCATTGACTCCCAGTCTCTTGAATTCTCTTGGTGCTTTGGTATGTTTTCATTTCTTCAATTTGTTCATATTTTATCTATCACTAGATTTAATTTATTTATTTTCTTCGCAGGTAGGAAGAGCTTCTTTTGCTGTTGCTTCTGACTTAGATAAAAGATGTGTCAATGCTGAAGAAAAAGCATCTAAAGTTCGCCAAGATAAGGAAAAACTAGAGTCTGAAGTTATTGAACTTCGCAAGAAGAATAAGCAGATGGAGACGGAAGCTTCTGTTGATAAGCAAAAGATCTCTAATCTTGATAAAGCTAACCAACAACTTTATGGTATGACTGATTTCCCTTCTCTCTTGATTTCTTTTATTCTATCGCAGCTTATTCAAGCAACCACTTTTAACTTGCAGATGTTTATGGTCTTACTGATGAGGCTATAATCTTTCAAACTTTCCATGAACCTATAGATGATCATACTCTTCTTGCTAGTCTTAATAATTCCTTGAGTAACTTCTTAGATGATAAGATTAACTCCTTCTCCATAGATGAACTTAGATCCAAGTTTAATCTCTTAAAACTTGAACACAGATTCAATTTATGTTTAACTGACAAATATAGATGCCTTTATTTTGATTCAAAGAAAGAAATAGATAAATTAAGGCAGAAGAATAGCGATCTTATTGACGAGAAGGATCTCGCCATAAAAAAAGGGAGCTAAAACCTTAGAAGATTTTCATAAAACTCTCCTTGAAGTTCAAAAGGTTAGAGATAAACTTATCCGCGAGAATGAAGATCTTCTTACGAGGGAGACTCAAATTCGATCTCGTCTTCTTATTAATAGCGATGATGAGTTTTCCTGGGCTGCGAAGGTCCTTGACAATGCCAGAAATGATTTTGGTGTAAATGTTAGCCTTCAAGTCGAGCATGCGGCTCTTATTAGAGATATGATTTCTAACAGAGAAGGTTATTGGCTACTCTTCTTCTTGCTAATTTCGTGTTTTCATTATTCTCTTTTATAAAATTTCTAACTTGTTGTTATATTCTTGTAGAAGCTGAAAAAGGTTATCTTGAAATAATCAAGGAGCTTGAACAAGAGAAGGATCAGCTCGCGAATACTCTTGTTGCTCGCAATTACAAATATTCACAACTGAAGAAACAGTTTGCATCACCACCGCGAACTTCAATAGATCTCTCATTGTCGTTCGCAATGATTCTGTTAAATTGGTCTGTGATGACCATGGAATTTCTCCTTCTGTATACCCTGATCTTGCGAAAGAAGTACCCGCAGTAATTTCAAGTCTTGACATTTCTGATAGTGAGGCTGAAAATTCTGATGAGGATGAAAATGGTAGTGATGACGAAGGTGAAAAGTCTGGTGGAGAAGAAAATAATGATGATAATGATAAAGGGGAAGAATCTGGTGATGAAGAGAAGTCTGATAAGGAGGATCGCGATGGATCTAACTAGTTCTTCTTTTTCTTTCTCCTTTTCCTGTAATATTTCCGTTAACTTGTAAATTTATTTTGCCTTTTTTTTTTCTACCTGTAAGAATCAGAAAACAGTTCTTTTTCTGCAAGTTAATCAATCAATATAACTATTATTCTTTTAATTATCTGCGTGCTTGTATCTATGCAATTTTTATATGATAGATGAATAATAATTTCATCGTTCTCATGCATTCCCATACTTGCCTCTATTATTCATCTGCAATATAAAAATTGATTAAAAATAAAAAATCAAAATTTACCTTAACATTGGCGATCTTACCGTAAATAATAGTTGCGTGAAATCACAATTCTTATAACATCTGCGAGTATTATCGCAGTAATCTTGTGGTCTTATTGTGCCTTCCTAATTAAAGGTCTTATTTTTCCACGCTTCTTCTTTCTGCGACAAAATCGCAGGACGTCTTTACATTTGCATATATTGACCCATTGATCTTGCCTTAACTTTCTTCTTTGATTATATTGCAATAATATGACAAGTCTAAGTTCTCTCGCAAGATCAAAGCCTCGTGATATTATCGTCTTGCGATGAAATCGCAGGACGTCTTTACACTTTCATGTAAAAACCCATTGATCTCATCTTAAAATTTCTCTCATGGCTTGTTGCCTCTGCATCATTTACGTTACGCGACAATATGACAAGCCTAAATGTTCTTGCGATCATAAAGCCCCATGACATTGCCGTCTTAAGACACTTATCAGCTCCCTAATGGAGGGTGCCGCCCTTATCTTCCCCCTGGTTGCCCCTTCAAGGAGGTCACATCGGCCATACAATACTAGCTCCCCCCATCCGGATTTGCCAACAACCATTTTTGTTCGCAGCCTCTTATCCTTTATGCCTATATGGCTTATAGTTACAAGACTGCACCCTAGTTGGGGTTTTCTTCAGGACAAGTGCATTGTAGCCAAGACTTACCAAGGATGGCAAGAGAGTTTCGTACGCTCCGGGCACCCTTGGCTCAACCGTGTACCTCGGCGCCTTGGCCATACTTTGCACTTCTTGGAAGAGATTCTCAGTCGTCCAACCAGGGTATAACCATATATAGTTGGAAATCCAAGATCTCTCTCCCGGATAGGTTTTCTTTAACCCCATCGTCTACATGACTCAGGTTCCAGCAACGGTATAACCTTATCGCTGAGTCATGTCCAGAGATACCCCTTTTATGACTTGCTATTAGGTCTTACATTTGCCTCTTGCGAAATTTTATTCGCGAACTAGGGTGCACGCTATGAAAGTTCGTCCCATTCTTATGTCTCTGCGAAATTTTATTCGCGTTTCTCGCGAGTATTGTAACTCTGATAGAATTTCATAACTTTGATCATTTTGGTAAAGTTTTGCGATTCTTTCAAGCATAATATCTTGTTCAATTACATATTTTTCAAACAAATTATTCGCAGAGTTCTCTGAAGTTTATCATTTTACCTCTTTACTTACTATTTTCTGATTCTGCTTTTCTGCTACGTTTTGTTGTTGTCTCCTTTTCTGCGAGACGCTCATCATCAACTTTCACATCTTCTTTTCGTTCTATTGCATCAATCATTAACCTTTCACATTTCTGTCGTTGCTTAATTTTGCACTTCCAATTGCCATTCTTTTCATCTCTTTCTTTGCAAGACTTCATATCGATTTCATAACATTTCTTGCTTTCTCCCCAATCTCCTTTAATAACTCCGACACCTTTTGGATGAGGAAATTTGATACACTGGTGATAAGTAGATGCTACACCTAATATCCCATGTAACCAGGGTTGTCCTATCAAGGCATTGTAAGGTGATTCTATGTCCACAACACAGAATAAGATTTTTGAAGATATTCCTTTTAACGGTATCTGCATTTCAATTTCCCCCTTTGGTTTGTTAGCTGTGCCATTAAAACCGTAGATTTTGTATGTTGATGGAATTAGATCTTCGTCTCTTCCTCCCATGGTTTTAAAGGTATGATAAAATAAGATATCAACAGAACTCCCTGTATCTATTAAGACTCTGTTGATGGCCCAAGAATCTTCAACTTTACTATCATTCTCTTCATCTTCTTCTTGCATTTGTTTTGGATTAATCTCTAATCGTACGACCAGTGGATTATCGTGATGCTCGCCAACCTCAGGTACATCTTGCGCAGTGAAAGATAGAGTTTTCTTCTGCCACTCCTCTAATGGAGAGGATCTCGCGATATTCAATATCTCTCTTCCATCTGTATCTCTCGCGAAGACCCTGCTTAAGATATTGTCATGGAATTCCTCTATAGTTCTGCGTGAATGTACAATAGAATTACAAAAAAAATTCTTTGCTTTGGCTCCAACTTCTATTACGAATGTTTCTGCTCCTTTTACAGCATTCACTCTGCGAGTTTCTGGTGTTGGCGGTGATTGCTGAGATTGTGGATGTCCTACTAGAAAATGATTTAACTTTCCCTGATCAATCATCCTCAAGATTATTCTCTTCACATTCCTACAATTGTTTACTGTGTGACCATGAAAATGATGATAAGGACAGAATTCTTGACTTCGATTGTTTGGATGGGGTTCTTTTCCCATGTTCCACGGAGAGGGTATATTTTCCATTAAAATGATAGCTTCCCAAATCTTTTCTATGCTAGTATTGAGAGCAGGCATCTTAATTTCTTCCAAGATTATCCTCTGATTACCTTGTCCTTTAAAATTATTCTTCCTTTGTCCACCATAAGTTTCTTGAGGTTGATCGAGTCTTTGAATCTTATTATTACCACCGCGATTATAATAATTCTTCTTCCTTTCATATTCTTCCTGATCTCGACTACCCATCGCTACTAATTTTTGTTGGTTATCAATGACTACTTTCTCCTGTTGTGGTTGCGAGGTGCTCGCTACATTATTTATCATTTTAGGGAGAAAACTTCCATTTGCCGCCAGCGAGCTGGTGTTCACAATTGGGTATGATTCCATCTCATTTTGTTTCTCCTCCAAAGCAATGTATTCTTCCTGCAACTCTCGTAATTCTGTCACGGTGATTGTATTTTTGATTTTGAAAATCTGAATGTACAGTAAATTAGTCGCGAATATTGCATTAGTGAAGGATATGATCAGATATCTTTCATCCACTCTTCCAGCCATTTCGCTGCACATTGATTTCCATCTTATAGTTAAGTGCTTCAGACTCTCCCCAATTCTCTGTTTTAGCCCAAACACATCTTCAATACCCGGCCGTGATGAATTGTTGCTGATGTACGCTCCTAAGAATGTAGCTTGTAAATGATCAAAACAAGTTATAGTATTTTTTGTTAATCCCTCAAACCATTTCAACGCCTCGCCAGTTAAGCTAGATGCAAAATACTTGCATAACACAACATCATGATTCTCCCACTGTAGCATACATCTAACATAAGCTTTAACGTGTTGAACAGCACAAGTAGTCCCATCAAAAATGCTGGTTAATGCTGGTAAATTGCATTTTGGAGGTATTCCTCTTAATTGTACTTCTTGAGTAAATGGAGTTCTCGCAGCTTCTTCAATAGCTTCATCAAGTTTCCTTCTACCTCCTTCTCTTCTATTGCTTATCATTCCTCGCATTTCTGCTAATTCTATCAAAATTTTCTCATTCTCAGCTGAGTTTTGCTCCATTGGCCTTTTTAATGCAGCTTCCCTTCTTCTGCATTCTTGTCTTGCGAGATTTTGCGTATCTCCTTCTTCATCATCATCCTGTCTTTCTCTGCGATTTTCTCTTTCACTATCCTCTTGAAATCGCAGTTGCCTATCTTCTTCTCTGCGAATTTCTTTATTTCTCATCATTTCTCTTCTCTGTCTCTCTATTCTCCTTTGTATCCTATCATACTACTCTTGAATATTATCATTATAGCGATTTTGTGTACGTCTTCTTTCTCGATTTTCATGGTTATTTTGTCGTACTGCCTCTCGAAATTCTTTCTCTTCTACTTCTGCTCTTAATCTTTCTCTCTCGCAAGCCAGGCGTGCTTGTTCAGTATTGTATCTTTAAATTTCTTCTTCAATTATTCTTTGATTCCTTTGATTCTCTCGCCCATGCAATATCCTCCTACCTTCCTCTGGATTCTCTTCTTCAATTTGGTTATTTCTTCCCTCTTGATTTCTATTATCATGCATATTATAACGATCGCCAATTATCTCTTCCTCTCTATGACGTTGCTCTCCATTTAAATTTTGTACTTCTTATCTAACATTTCTCATTGGGGAATTTCGCCTTGGTTCTTCCCTAAATGATCTTGAATTTGATCTTACAGTACTTCTTGACCTCCTTCTTTGTAACCTCAAATTCTCCATTCTTAGCTCATGATTTTTTCTTGTTAGATTCGCACGTTCCTCCGCCTCTAATCTCCTTTCTTCTTGTGTTCTTTGCCTCATATCATCTACTGTCCCATTTTCACGTCCCACGTGAACTAATTCTCCAGCCATTCTTTGATTTCTTTCTCCTTCTTCTCCATTTCTTAATTGTCGATTTTCTGTTTCTTCCATTGAATCCGACCTCCAAGTGTGCACGCTCACTCTATCATAATCCACATCCCTATTTTGTGATTGTGCTTGTTGATTCGGCTGTTGATTTGAATTTTCTACTTCATTTCTTGTTCTATTTCTTCCTGATATTATTCTTAAAGATTCTTTTAATTCACCTGTTCCTTCACCTGCAAGTCTTTTGCTCCTCCTCACAGTTGTTGGTGGTTCTGATGTATTTCTTCTCCTTCTAGCCATTTCTCCAATTCTAACAATTTTTTCAAATCTTCAAGTTGCAATTTGAGATTTCTTAGATAATGATTCTTCCTCCTTTTATTTCGGGCGCCAAAATGTAGTTGCAGGATTTCCTACACTACACCCTTGTCAAGAATCTATGAAAACTAAGTCATAATTGTGAATAAACAACAACACTTTTATTAATTCACTTTCAGGAAGATTTACAAGAGATATTAAAAATCAGAATTATAACTTTCTTTCTGGAGTTTCTCTCTCCTCAAAATTCTCTCATCTCTCAAAAATGCATCATCCTTTTCTGGATCTATCGTGCTCTTTATATATGAAAATATATAGTGGAAGACAGCTAAGATTTCCCCTTAATTCGGATCTACTCTGCGATCTTATCGCGATCGTTACACTATTTCTCTATCGCACGCATGATGACCATCGCAGGATCAGTCTTATTTTTCTTTTACTTCTTCCATCGTCAGTTTCTTTTAGTTGTTCTGTAACGCTCGTGAAATGTCGTTGAAGAATCGTCAGTGACGCTCGTAGAAATGTTGTTAATATCGCAGGAATAGTGTTGTAGCGATATTCTGGTACTACATGCTCCACACGTTGATTTATTAATCTATTGGCGATAGTTGTGATTAGAATACTTTTTATGTGCCGCCGTAACTTATCTTCCTTTTTTTTTTTGCAGTACATCATGAAAGGAGTAGGTGATGATCACTCTGCAGCTTCTTCATAAAAATTTTTTTTGAAGTTGATAAACTAGAAGCTAACGCACATGAGGAGGTGATGGTTAAAATTGATTCTGTAGTAGCATGATTTCCCACACTACACCCCTATTAAGATCCTATAAAAATCTAAGTGAAATTAGTTGAAGATTGAAGAATTAATCGACATTTTTATTATTTAGATCTCAGAAATGTTTACAGAAAATATTCAAACTCAGAATTACAACTTTCTTTTCTGGAGTTTCTCTCTCCTCAAGATTTTCTCAACTCTCAAAAATATATCTCTCTTCTCTGGACTTACTTGAACCCTTTATATAGGAAAGTACATAGTGGGTGACAGCTAAGTTTTCCCCTTCTTTCGGATATATTCTGCGATCTCATCGTGGTATTTGTAATATTAATCTTCACCAACTTTTGTAATCCTCGTGAAACAACACTCTCATAACATGTCTCTTCAATCGTCAGCTATTATGAAGCTTACTTGTGACGCTCGCCAAATGTTGCTGAAGAATCCTTACGACACTCTCGTGAACAATGTCATTTATACTTATAGGAATATTTGACCTTCTCGTGAAAGCGTTGTTCTTACTACGAGAATATCGTTGTGGCGATATTCTGGTACTACATCTTGCCTCTTCTCATGTCTTTTCTGCGAAGAAGAGAAGATCGTGAGAATAAATTGCCGTAATCTCCTATCTTTTCACCTCCACCTTTATTCTGACACGTCTCTAAACCTTTCACCAGCTGTCTTCATATAATTTTATCACCCATATATTTTTCGACACGTCATCTTAAACCGCTGTTATTTGACCATTCACGTCCTTTCATTGTATTAACTATTTTATTTTCTCGAGAAACTTCTTCTGCTATAAATACCTTCTCTCATTCTTCTCTTTT
This sequence comes from Papaver bracteatum, assembly GCA_023529315.1. Taxonomy (NCBI): domain Eukaryota; kingdom Viridiplantae; phylum Streptophyta; class Magnoliopsida; order Ranunculales; family Papaveraceae; genus Papaver; species Papaver bracteatum. The sequence goes on from JAJJWX010002335.1 coordinate 317,866, forward strand.
TCTTTCTTCTCATTCTCTTTCCTTCTTCTTCTCTGCAAATTTCATTGCTTTCCCGCAAATCGCGCATCTAATATCTTTCGCCATTTTTTCAATCTCCTTTCATTCCCATTCTCTCAAAATGGTTGATGCTGGTGCTAAAAATCTTATTGCTTTCAATTTGATGCAAGAAAAACTTAAAAATCAAGGATTTGACTTATCTTTAATCCCAGATCAAAGTCCCAAATCTGTTCTTTCTCTTGAATTATTTTCTAACTTCCAGTGTTCTCGTGAAAAAATTATAGTTTCATTAGGTCAACTTGAAGCTGGTCTTCCACTTCCTCTCTACAACCCTGAACTTCCACTCTTTTACCAAATAATTTCTGATAAGAGATTTTCACGAGCGGTGTATCAACTTGGCGGGGATTGTATTAGATTATTACTGGAATATGCCTCTCGTGGTGCTGGCAAAGGATCCCAATATTCCGAAGAACATAAAAGTCTTAAATATAAACATATTCCGATTATCCCTGCAAAGTATACTGTAGATAATTTCTTTCGAAATTACCAATTACTCCCCATGGTAAGGGATAGTACCTGTTGGGGTGTTCGTTTGCATAAAAGGAAGGTCACTGCTGAAAATGCTCTTATGCAAGACATTGATTTTCATACCAATACAAATGATGGCCCTCGTCATTCTAATGACGATAAGTGGTTTATTTTTCCCTTATGCCTTAAAGGTCCTTATATATCCGGTTCTCTCCAACTTCCTGCGAATCTCTCTCACTATGAACCATGGACTTTCAACTGGCCTGATAGGTCTTCCGATGTATATTCTCTCATCTTCTTATGCTATTATTATTTATTCCTTCACACTCTCGCTAACTTTTCCATTATCTTGCAGGTTGCCAAAATGAAGCTTAATTACCAGAAATATAGGAAACCCAGCACTCTTCTAGCTCTTAGATCTTTCACAGATGAAGTAAGAAATATTCCTTTATTAATTAACAATATATTGTTGCCCCTATTTCTTATCTTTATCTGTGTTTGTAGGTAATTGAAGAATTACCACCTTTAGAGCCAAAACCTAAGGAGAAACCTTCAACTAATCGTAAAGGGAAATCTATTGCTTCAAGTGAAGGAAGACGCTCTGCCCCTCGTGATAAAGAACCCAGCGAGCCTCCTTTGAAGAAAAATAAAACTCAGCATTCTTCTTCTCAACATACCCAATTGGATTCAATCGTTAGTAATAAATCTAATGATGAATTTATCGAAGAATTTGACGATATTAGAGAAGTTCCTTCTGTGAAAAATTCTTCTTCCTCTGATTCTTCCATGACCCAACTGTCCATGCTTTTTGGCGATTCTTCTCGTGGAACTGCGAATGAGTATGGCGATGAGACTCTTAATGGGCTAGCTCAAGCGCTCGTCAAAGTGTGCGATGCTCCAATCTTATCTGATAATAATTCTCTTCGTGGAATTTCTGGAACTCTAACTCCAAGCTTCTTAAATGCACTTGGTATTCTGGTATGTTTTCTTAGTTGTTTCTTAAATCGCCAGATTTCTCTCGTCAAATTTTTTGTACTTATAAAACTCTGTTGCAGGTTGGGAGAGCTTCTTTTGCTGCTGCTGCTGATTTAGATAATAAATGTGCTTCATTTAAGAAAAAGGTTGTTAACCTTCTCCAAGATAAAGAGAAACTAGAGGCTGAAATTGTTGTGCTTCGTGAGAAAAATAAACTGTTGGAAACTGAAGCTTCAGTTGATAAACATAAGATTTTGGATCTTAACAATGCCAACAAACAACTTTATGGTATGATTTACTTTTTCTTTCTTTTAGATTTTTTATTTTTCTTTTATATAGCTTATCCAAGCAATCATTTTTGCAGATGTTTATGGTCTAACTGACGAAGCTACGTTCCTTCAAACCTTTCCCGAACCTGTAGATGATAATACTCTTCTTGCTCGCCTTAATAATTCCTTAAGTAATTTTGCTGACGAACAAATTAAATCCCTCTCTATAGAGGAACTTAAATTTAAGTTTAATCTCCTGACCATTGAACACAGACACAATTTAGGATTATCTAATAAATTTAAGCGTCTTTATCATGAATCAAAAGAAGTGATCAATGGATTAAGAAGTAGAATTAGTGATCTTGTTGATGAGAAAGATCAAGCAATTAGAAACGGCAGCGAAACTCTAGCAGATTTCCATAAAATTCTTCTCGAAGTTCAAAAGGAAAGAGATAAACTCTTCTGCGAAAATAAAGATCTTCTTGCAAGAGAAACTCAAGTTCGTTCTCGCCTTCTTATTACTAGCGATGATGAGTATTCTTGGGCAGCACAGGTTCTTGATAATGCTAGGAATAATTTAGGTATAGATGCTAGTCTTCATGCTGATCAATCAGCCTTAATTAGGGACTTGATTTCTGAAAAAGAAGGTTGTTAACCACTCTACTCTATTAACCTTTTGCTTTTTATTATTCTTTCTTATAACTTCTATCTTATCGATGCCTTATTCTCGCAGATTCTGAAGACAGATGCCGTGTAAGGATGAGAGAACTAGAAGATATTAATCATCAACTCGCGAACGATCTTACTGCTCGCAACAATAAATACTCACGATTAAAATCTCAATTTGGGATTACTTCTGCAAATTTTAACAGATCCCTCCTCATTACTCGTAATAATACTACTAGGCAGGTTTGTGATGATCATGGAATTCCTCATTCTCTGTATCCTGATCTTGCAAATGCAATACCATCAATGGTTCAAGATCTTGATATCTCTGATACTGATGAAGATTTTGACGAAGGTGAAGAAGAGAATAATGACGAAGAAACAAATTCTGGCGATGATGAAGAACCCAACAAAAATAATGAAGAAGAGAAATCTGGTGAAGAAGAAGAATCTGATAAAGATAACAATGTTGATAAGTGAAACAATGTATCTGTCTAACTTCTTTCTTTGATGTAATTAATCGCGAGTTTCTTCAATTTGCTGCAACTTTCTTCAATTTAATGTGTAAATTTCTTTTCCCCCTTATCTGTATGAATGAAAGAACAACCTCTTTTTTGCAATATAACTTGGTCAATATAGTTTGCATCTGCTAATTATCTGTGCCTTAATATCCATATAAATTTCTCATATGGTGATGAATAATAATCTTTATCATTCTATTCATTCCCATACTTGCCTCTATTATTCATCTGCAATATGAGAAAGTTAATAAACGAATATTTTGACGAATTTCATAATTTCCGCGATATTGTCGCAAACCCTGATATTTTTGCGATTTTATGGTCTTATCATGCCTTCCTACTTAAAGGTCTTACTTTTCCATAGTATTCTCTCCGCGACAAGATCGCAGGACGTCTTTACATTTTCATGTATTGACCCATTGATCTTGTCTTATCTGCATTTCTTTATTGTATTGCGACAATATGACGAGCCTAAGTTTTCTCGCGAAAACAAAGCCTCGTGACATTGCCGTCTTGCGATGAAATCGCAGGACATCTTTACATTTGCATGTAAAAACCCCTTGACCTCATCTTAACTTTTTTCTCTTATGGCTTTTTGCCTCTGTATAATTTACGCGACAATATGACAGGCCTAAATGATCTTGCGATCTTAGAGCCCCATGACATTGCCGTCTTAAGACACTTATCAGCTCCCTAATGGAGGGTGCCGCCCTTATCTTCCCCCTGGTTGCCCCTTCAAGGAGGGCACATCGGCCATACAAGACTAGCTCCTCCCATCCAGATTTACCAACAACCAGTTGTTTTCGCATCCCCTTGTCCTTTATGCCTATATGGCTTATAGTTACAAGACTGCACCCTAGGTGGGGTTTTCTTCAGGCCAAGTGCATTGTAGCCAAGACTTACCAAAGATGGCCAGGGTAGGTTCGTCCGTCCCGGGCACCCTTGGCTAAACCGTGTACCTCGGCGCCTTGGTCATACTCTGCACTTCTTGGAAGAGACTCTCAGTCGTCCAACCAGGGTATAACCTTATAAAGTTGGAAATCCAAGATCTCTCTCCCGGATAGGTTTTCTTTAACCCCTACATCTGTATGACTCAGGTTCCAGTAGCGGTATAACCTTATCCCTGAATCATATAAAGAGATACCCCCTTTATGACGTGCTTGTAGGTCTTACATTTGCCTCTTACGAAATTGTACTCGCGAACTAAGTTGCACGCCATAAAGGTTTGTCCCATTCTCTTAATCTCTGCGAAATTTCATTCGCGTTTCTTAAAATTTCTTGCGAGCTTTAAATCTCAATAATTTCTTTTCTTTTTCTTTTTTCAACTTTTCAATTTCATTTTCTTCACTCAAACAGAAAAAACAACTTTACCTTTCTACTTCTAGCGATCTGCTCGTCATATTTCATCTTTCTATCACTTTATTCTTCTCATCTTCCTTATCATATGTTCTTTTACTTAGTGTTTTCCCGCAAGTTGCTTGTCATTTCCTCCTTTTATGCTTTTTATACCTGTACCTTTGCTGCGTTTTATTTTTTGCTTGATTTCTGCGAGGGACTCGTTAGTTATTTCTTCATGCTTTTCTATTGAATCAACCATTAATTTGTCACTTCTCTGTTGTTGCTTAATTCTGTATTTCCAATTGTTGTTCTTCCCTGCTCTTTCCTCACAAGACTTGATATCTATCTCATAACATTTCTTACTTTCTCCCCAATCTCCTTTAATTACTCCAACACCATTTGGATGAGGGAATTTAATGCACTGATGAAAGGTAGATGCAACACCCAATATCCTGTGTAGCCAAGGTCGACCAATTAAGGCGTTATATGGTGATTCAATATCGACAAAATAGAATAAAATCTTGGAAGTTATTCCTCTTAACGGAATTCTCATTGTGGTCTCCCCTTTAGGCTTGTTAGCAGTTCCATTAAAACCATAGATTCTGTATGTCGATGGTATCAAATCTTCATCTTTCCCACCCATGGTTCTGTAGGTGTGGTAGAACAGGATATCTACGGAACTTCCAGTATCAATTAGGATTCTATCAATGGCCCAAGACTCTTCCATTTCGTTATTGTTTTCTTTACCTTCTTCTTCTTCTTCTTCTGCTTGTTCTGGTTTTATTTCCAATCTTACCACCAATGGGTTATCATGCAGCTCGCCAGGCTCTGGTACTTCTTGTGCTGTAAAAGAAAGGACTTGTTTCTGCCACTCTTCTAATGGCGAGATTCTCGCTATATTCATTATTTCTTTTCCATCCATATCTCTGGCGAAGACTCTACTTAAGACATTATCGTGGAAATCTTCGATGGTTTTGAAAGAATGCACAATAGAATTACAAAATAAATTCTTTGCTCTAGTTCCAACTTCTATAACAAAAGTTTCTTCTCCTTTTACATTAGTCATTCTGCGATCGTCTGGTGGTGGTGGCAATTGTTGCGATTGTTGATGCCCTTTTAGAAAATGATTTAGCTTCCCCTGATCGATCATTCTTAAGATTATTCTTTTTACATTTCTGCAATTATTTATCGAATGCCCATGAAAATGATGATAAGGACAGAATTCTTGATTACGAGTGTTAGGATGTGGTTCCTTCCCCATGTTCCATGGTGAGGGTATATTTTCCATTAAAATGATAGCTTCCCAGATTTTTTCTACACTAGCATTCAAGGGTGGCATCTTAATCTCCTCCCATATGGTTCTCATGTTCCCCTGATTTCTGAAATTATTTTGCTTTTGTCCACCATAAGTTTCTTGGGGTTGGTCAAGCCTTTGGATTTGACTATTTCCTCCACGATTGTAATAATTCTTCTCTCTTTCAAATTCTTCTTGATCACGACTTCCCATAGCCACTAGCTTTTGTTTGTCATTATTCGCCACTTTCTCTGCTTGAACTTGCGAGGTGCTCGCCACATTATTAATCATTTTGGGAAGCAAACTTCCATTAGCCACTACAGAACTGGTGTTTGCAATTGGGTATGACTCCATTTCGTTTTGTTTTTCTTCCAAAGCAATGTACTCTTCTTGTAGTTCTCTTAGTTCAGTCATTGTGATGGTGTTTTTGATTCTGAAAATTTGTATGTAGAGCAAATTGGTCGCAAACATTGCATTAATAAAGGATAAAATAAGATATCTCTCATCTACTCTTCCCGCCATCTCACTACACATTGTCTTCCATCTTATGGTTAGATGTTTTAGACTCTCGCCAATTCTCTGTTTTAATCCAAACACATCTTCGATACCTGGTCGTGAAGAGTTGTTGCTTATGTATGCACCCAAAAATGTAGCTTGTAAGTGATCAAAAGAAGTAATAGTATTTTTCGGCAATCCCTCAAACCATTTTAGCGCCTACTTGAGTCAAACTGATGCAAAGTAATTGCATAAAACAACATCATGATTCTCCCACTGCAGCATACACCTAACATAAGCTTTAACATGTTGAATAGCACAAGTAGTCCCATCGAAAATACTGTTTAGTGCTGGCAAATTGCATTTTGGAGGAATTCCTCTTAGTTGTACTTCCTGTGTGAAGGGAGTTCTAGATGCTTCTTCGATTGCTTCATCAAGTTGCCTTCTTCCACCTTCTCTTCTATTATTTATCATCCCTCTCATTTCTGCTAATTCCCTCAAAATTTGCTCATTTGCAGTTGGGCTTTGTTCTATTGGTCTTTTTAACGCACTTTCTCTTCTCCTGCGATTTTCCTCTTCATTTCTATCCGAAATTCGCAATTGATTTTGTCTCCTAATTTCTTCTCCACCAACTTCTTCATTTCTCGCCAATTATCTTTGTTGTCTTTCTATCCTTCTCTGTATTCTGTCATATTCTTTCCGAATATTGCCATTTTCACGATTTTGTGTACGTCTTCTTTCTCGATTATCATGATTGTTTTGCCTTATTGCTTCTTGAAACTCTTGTTCTTCCATTTCTGCCCTCAGTCTTTCTCTCTCGCAAGCTAGGCATGCCTGTTCAGCATAATGTCTCTCTATTTCATTCTCAATAATTCTTTGATTTCTGACGTGCTCTCGGCCATGTAATACTCTTCTACCTTCTTCGTGATTTTCTTCACCATCTTGATTACCTTCATTTCTTTGATTTTCAATATTTCGTCTTCCATTTAAAGTTTCTCCTTGTGGATCGTTACAATCATTATTTACTCTCTCTTCTCCCTGACGTTGTCCTCTATTTGGATTTTCAGTTTCTTCTTGTACATTTTCTCCATTATTTCTTATGGGAGAATTTCTCCTTGGTATTTCTCTAAATGATCTTGAACTTGATCTAGTAGTACTTCTTGATCTTCTTCTTTGTAACCTTAAATTCTCCATTCTCAACTCATGATTTTGTCTTGTTAAATTTGCACGTTCCACCGCCTCTAACCTTCTTTCTTCCTGTATTCTTTGCCCTAATTCCTCTGCTGTTTCATCTTCATCTTGATGAATCGACCCTTCTTCTACCTCCTGATTTCTTCCTACTCCATTTTCTTCTCTTAATTGTCGATTTGTTTCTTCTCTCATTGAATCTGATCTCCATGTATGCACGCTTAATCTATCATAATCCACTCTTCCATTTTGTACCGATGTTGATTGGTTTGGTTGTTGAATTGAATTTTCCATTTCATTCCTTGTTCTATTCCTCCTAATTCTCATCCTTGAAGATTCTCCTAATACACTTGTTTCTTCACCTGCAAGTCTTTTACTTCTTCTCACTGTTGTTGGTGGTTCTGATGTATTTCTTCTCCTTCTTCCAGCCATTTCTTCAATTTCTCCAAATCTTCAAATTTTAATTAGAGATTTTTGATCTTGAATCCCCTTAGTCGGCGCCAAAATGTAGTAGCAGGATTTCCCACACTACACCCCTATTAAGATCCTATAAAAATCTAAGTGAAATTAGTTGAAGATTGAAGAATTAATCGACATTTTTATTATTTAGATCTCAGAAATGTTTACAGAAAATATTCAAACTCAGAATTACAACTTTCTTTTCTGGAGTTTCTCTCTCCTCAAGATTTTCTCAACTCTAAAAAATACATCCTCTTCCTCTGGACTTACTTGAACCCTTTATATAGGAAATTACATAGTGGGTGACAGCTAAGTTTTCCCCTTCTTTCGGATATATTCTGCGATCTCATCGTGGTATTTGTAATATTAATCTTCGCCAACTTTTGTAATCCTCGTGAAACAACACTCTCATAACATGTCTCTTCAATCGTCAGCTATTATGAAGCTTACTTGTGACGCTCGCCAAATGTTGTTGAAGAATCCTTACGACACTCTCGTGAACAATGTCATTTATACTTATAGGAATATTTGACCTTCTCGTGAAAGCGTTGTTCTTACTACGAGAATATCGTTGTGGCGATATTCTGGTACTACAGATTCGCCACTTCGTGAAGTCGGCCATGCCGTACAGGGAATGTATGTCTTGCATTTAACCATTATCAGGGGGAGGCTCCATGCTCTTTCAGTTGCAATCGATATGGAGGAGAAACAAAGACATGAATAAGAGTTGCGAGCGAAGTGGAAACGCGAGGCGTCAAAAGCACCAGTAAGCTCGAGAGCTGAAAGGTTTGCGGCTCGGTTTAAGAGACGGAGGGTTGAACAAGAACGTCCTGCGGGTGATGGGAAGTATGATTACCCAATACGTGGTGGTGTGATAATCCTTGACCCTGATATTGATGAGACTGAAAGTCCTAAAGTGATTGGCAAGATTTCCAAGGTTGCAATGGATTCTGTAGAAGGTGCAGAAAATACGCATGCTGAAGATGTTGAGGCGGTAGCTGCTGTGCCCGAAGAAGAAGTTGAGGCGTCTCTGGAGAAATCGGCACAAGATGTGGATCCCAACAGTGATGAAGACGCAACCAGCAATTGAGTTTCCCTGTTATTCTTCTTTGTAATTTTTTTTTTATACTCAGTGGCGGCTGAGTTTGAAGTTTTCTTCTTTGCTTGCTTGTCTTGAACAAAGTTTTATTCAATGTTGCTTTCGAAACAGGCATATTTTTTCTTCTTGTGCCCCCTGACGTGAGTCTGGCTCTGTTGAAGTAGATCATGTAGGATACCTTCCTCCTCCCTTTTTAACATGTTTTATTCCTCCCATATTACCAGGATGGTATGAAGATTTGGTATGAGGGTTTAGGGTTTTCTTTCTGGGTAATGGTGGTTTGAAGGTGACTCATAACTTTGTGTGATTTTATGAGAAATTATAAAAGGAATGAAATCTTAATTACTTGAAGAAATATTGAAACCCTAATAAGTATGAAGGCAAGCGGTGTCATCATTTTGAAGGAATTACAAATATTGTGAAAAGGAAAATTGTTGGAGGAATCCCCCCGGGGGGATTAGAGAGGTGATGTCGTGTCTTCAAGTGAGGTAGGGCTTGAGCCATCATGAGTGAACAACCACACCTTCGATTTTGTCTGCATTGATGATCTTGCAGTAACCGCCCAAGATAACATCTGCCATTAAGAATACTTCTTGCAGGCATATCAGGCTGGGCAGTTATTTTTACTGCCATGTTTCCAACTTGGAACGTGGTTACCTTTGCTACCATATCTCCGATTTGAAACGGATTTGGACTTGGTATAATAGCTTGCTTCTGACACGTGTCGTTCTTGATTGCTTCTAAACTTTTGGTGAAGCGCTTAAATGGGCCAGCACTCCATTCAAATTTTTTGGTGGTGGCCCACCTGTCAGGTGAAATAGTCCCCTGTGGTCCAACAGGACAATCATCCACTACTTGCAAAGAGGGTTGTTCAATGAGACTTACTTGGGCTCGAAATCTCTTGACGTAGGACGAAGGGATTTCACCAGGGAGTTGCGTTATGCTTGTGAGTTGTTGGTATGGAGGCAACATGAAGTCTTCGAGTCTCCAAGGTTTGTTGGAAATCATCGGAGCTGGCTTGTTGGAGATTCTTCCAGGTACTGAGATTAGTAAGGAATTTGCCTTGTGTACCCACGGGCGCCCCAGAATCATGTCGTAATCCGGATGTTCCTTAATTATATGGAATCTGGATTGTGTTGGAGTGTTACCGATCTTGACATCAAGGTCAATGTATCCGTAGACATCCACAAACTCTCCTGCTGGGCTCTTACTACACCAAAATGAAGAATCCGTAACATTAGACCGTAACATGTTTTTAATGTTACGATATCAGTAACATTTTCTCGTAATCCGTAACATGTTTTAACTATTCCGGTTTCAGAACATTGTTTTAACGGGTTGTAACGGTTTATTACATGTTACGGGTTTGGAGATACACTAGCAAGTCAAAATACACTCCATGAAAAAGTCTATTCACACTTTCTCGGTCAAGGACACTAAGCTGTTTTCTGCCTACACTCTCTCTTCACATTCTCTTCAACTGCAGAACATGGATTCCCTTGTTCTTTTCAATTTTGGCTCGAAAATTTCCCTCCCAAAATATTCTCTACATAGATCGTGGGATGTTTATCACGATCTCAGTTACAGTTTCTCTTCAGATAAACCCATATATTCAGTTTCCACAGCAAACTTAGCCCTAGGTTTTGGAAAAACGAATTGAAGAAATTGGAGAAATCAAACCCTTTGGTTAAGTGAATGATGTTTGGTTTCAATTTTTTTTATTTTCAATTTCTATATCTTTCATGTATTCAGAAATTATCGAAATTGAAAAATAGTGAATTATTGAACCCTAAAAAGGTTTAGATTTACTGGGAAGTAAACAAATACATTGAAATATTCTTATTAAATGTAATCTGAAGCATAGTTTAAAAGCAAATATGGGGTTTGAATGCTTGTTGTGTTTCTGATTTTAGCTAATGAAAATTTCTTTTCTTTATGACTAGGATTTGTAATATTGAAGTTTTTTTTTTTCAAAGGTTAACTGAATCATGATTTTTTGTTTTCAATTGAATGTATTAGTAGTTACAGAAGATAGGTCATTAATGGATTTCTGATTGGTTGCTACTCATATGTAATTAATGTGGTTAATTTTGTGGTTTGATTTTACCCAATTGATCGTCTATTACAGATGATATGTTGATTTGTGAGTTGTGTTGATAGATTTAGGGAGAGTGGATGTTGGGATAGGATTATATTTAAACTTAGCCTATCAACGGTAAAGATTTTACTTCATAAATTGCATTGTCACATAATCTGAATAACGTCTATATAGTTAGATTCATCATTTTCTGAAACACTCAGCATGTCGACCAAAAAACACCCAATACCTTTATAAGACTATCCTGATTAGGGGTTGTGTTTGACATATATAAGAGGAACTTGTTGATCTTACTAGAGTTTTACTCCCATTTTTGAAATTCTCTCAATTTTGTTCTGCTTCTAGCTTATGAGACTGTTATATGTTGTTTAATTGACAACATCAACTGGTTAGGTAGGGTTCAGGGTGGTTGCAAGTAGGTCTTAGATTGTCATTCAAAATGTATTCTCATAGTACATGTGTACTTCTTTTTGCTTTTGTGCTGGTTTTGCTATATGTGTAATCAATATTCCTTCTGCAGAATAATAGTTGATTCATATTGATGATGGTATCACAATGAATGTGGAGAGACTAAGATGAAACCAGTAGAAACATGATGAATCCTTAAAGTAGGACCACATCCTCCTAAGTCTAACACTGTGTTCTGAAGGTAGAACATGTTCTTTCTCCATTACCACCATCACCACCTCCTCCTTAGGGTACTCGGATAACTTCTCATAGAGTAGTATCACTTATACCTTTTTAAGTATGTTTCTATATGAATGACCACTGACAAGACATGTTTTGCCAACTTGTTTTGATTTTCATGAATCTATCTGGGCTTACTTTGTTTCTGTGTTTAGACAACACTTTGGAGCCTCTCTGCTCCCATTCTTATTATCTAGTTAGCTTGATTTGTTATGCTTAAATTGGGATTGATTATTGTACAAGTGAGATAGAATACCTTTTGTTTGAGGATGGGAACAAGGTTAGATGTCTTTGCTTGTATTTATTTTTATGAAAGGTGTGATCTTTATAAATGTCTCAGGTGCGATGAACTCAGGGGGCAATACTTTGATCATTATGAGCAGTGAAATGCATTTTCAACTATATTTCAAGTTATTTTGTTATGGTTTGTGATCTACTTGTGGTGAATATTTGAAAATTCTTTAGGGTAGGTCAGAGAACATTTCGAACTATATTGCGCATTACATATGAATTAATGACCTTTAATTTTCTTTTACAGACAAGTTAACGGATATCAGTTCTAGAAAGTGCCGCGACAACTGAATTACATATCACACACTCAAGAGGTCCCAAGTGCTTTTGCGTGGGTTAGTTTACTATATCCCAACTTAATGATATGATTGATTGTTGTGGTAGATGATTTGGTGTGTGTTTGTGATTAAATTTCAAAGTTCATGCATGTTTGATACATGATAGTGTGATTAGTTTGATTATTTAGTATGTCAATCCCGATGGACAAAAAGTGGATGGAAGAAGAAGATAGATCCGATGATGTGTACCTAGATGGTGTCAAGGAATTTATTGACTGTGCACGTAGAACAGGAATAGATCTTTTCTCTTGCCCTTGTAAGAAATGTCAAAACTCTAAAGGGTTAGTCGAACTTGATGACATCGAGTACGATCTATTACGCTGGGGTATAGATAAAAAGTATGTGTTCTGGCACCTTCATGGGGAGATTGAGTCTTTGCATGTGAATACACATCCAATAGTTGAAGAAACTAACCCGTTTGAGCAACCTAGAATGGAAAATCTTGTAGATGATGTTTATGAACTGAACCACAGAAGTGGACAACCGGTAGACGATGGAGAACCTGAAGTTGAATCCCATAGTACTCCTAATGTTGATAGTAATTCACTTAGGAATAAGAAATTTGAAAAAATGAGAAAAAAAGCCACAGAACCTCTATATCCTTCATGCTCTAAGTCTAGGACTACCTTATCAACCATGATTGAGTTACAAAATTTGAAGGATCAATTTGGAATGACAGGCAACAATGTCACATCATTGTTATCATGGCTTAAGGATGTGTTTCCTGAAGGTGCCAATTTTCCTGATAACTACCCTAAGATGAAGAATTCTATCAAGGAGTTAGGAATGGAATGTATAACCATTCATGCATGCCCAAATCATTGTATTTTGTATAGGAAAGAGCATGCTGAGAGAGTCGAGTGTCCAAAATGCAAAATGCCTAGGTATAAGCATTATGTAGACCCAAAGACTAAAAGAGGAGGAACTGAACCACTACAAACTGTGAGGTATTTTCCATTAATCCCAAGGCTGAAGAGGTTATACAGTGTACCTTGGATTGCAAAAGCGATGACTTGGCATAAAAGAGCCAAGTCAACCGATAATTTGATGCGCCATCCAGATGATTCTCCACATTGGAAGTATATAAATATGAAATGGCCAGAATTCAACCAAGAAGAACGCAACATTCGACTTGGTATGGCTGCTGATGGTTTTAATCCATTTGGCACATTTAATAAGGGGTATAGTTTTTGGCTAATTATTATTGTGCCTTACAACCTCCCACCATATTTATGCATGAAAAGGGAGTTTTCAATGCTGACTATGTTAATTTCTGGTCCTAAAGAGCGAGGAAAGCATATTGATGTTTATTTAGAACTGCTAGTGGAGGAGTTGAAAGAGTTGTGGTTCGAGGGTGTATGGACTTTTGATTCTTATACGAATACCGAATTTAAGATGTCTGCTATGCTATTATGGGGTATTCATGACCTCCCTGCGTATGGGTCATTATCTGGTTGTAATGTACGGGGTTATAATTCATGTCCTGCCTGTGCTGATGATGTTGATTCTCAACGTCTTAAGAATTCTCAAAAAATATGTTTTCATGGATATCGAAAGTTTTTGCCCACTAGTCACAAATACAGGAGCGATAAAAGGTTTAATAAGAAGGAAGAAAATCGTGGTGCTCCACGTAGACTTTCTGGTATTGAAGTTGAACAAAAGATGATAGAGCTTCAGAATAATAGCGCAGTTCCTGGACAGGCAACAAAAATCAGTAGAAAGCGAAAGAGTTTGGATGATGATGACACTGAAGTTGATAGAAGTACCATTTCACCACCATGGCTTAGACGTTCTATCTTATTTGATTTACCTTATTGGAAAGAACTTCTATTACGCCATAACTTTGATGTCATGCATACGGAGAAAAATATCACAGAACATCTGTTAGGTACAATAATGGGTGTTGCCAAGAAAACAAAAGATGGGGAGAATGCAAGAAAAGATATGAAGAGCATGGGAATCAATAAGAAATTATGGTTAACGGAAGATGAAACATGGAAAATATCCATGCCGAATGCATCTTACCTTTTGAGCAAGGACAAGAAGGAACTTTTTTGTCGTGTTTTGAAAGAGCTGAATCTTCCTTCAGGGTTTTCCTCGAAGTTGGGTAACAATGTAACTGTTAAACCACCAGGGCTGAAAGGACTGAAGTCGCATGACTATCACATGATTATGCAGCATTTACTTCCAGTGTTGCTGAAACATGCTTACCACGGTGACAAGGACTTTCGAATATCGATCCATCGAATCAGCGTATTCTTTAATGTGTTGTGCTCGAAAGTTATCAACAGAGAAGAGCTTTTACTTGCAAGAAAGGCTTTGTTTGAGGCAATGTGTATTCTTGAAAAGGAATTTCCTCCGTCATTTTTTGTTATAAGCGTCCACTGCATGGTGCATTTAGCAGAAGAGGCTTTGATTTGTGGTCCATTTTGATTTCGGTAGATGTACCCTTTTGAACGGTAAACTATTATTTTTACAATTATGTACAACTTTGTCTTATGTGTGCAGTTGTAGTGTTATTTGTACTTATTCTTCTAATTTGCGTATATGGTCAGGTTGATGAAAAAGTATAAGAATTACAATCTTAATACAAGATACGTAGAAGGTTCAATTGCTGAGGCATATCTGGTGGAGGAAGCTACTATTTATGCTATGGAATATATGCCATATTCAAGTTCTGGTAATCACAAACGTACCCGTGAGTCATTTCTTGATGAAGATGATGACTTTGCTGATGAGTCACCATTAGAAAATGGTAAGTATGTTCTCTTGGATCAAATACAATTTCAACAAGTCCGTACATGGGTGCTGAACCGTGCAGACGGAGTAGAGATTTGGCAGCAGTAAGTTATAGATGTGTTAAATGTTCAATTTCAATTTTATCATTACTAATACTTTGTGACTTATCTCTCAAATTGTTTCAATTTTGCACTATTAGGAAATATGATCGGTATGTAAAAGATGTGACTAGTAATTCTCGTAAGGGGCCAACGTCGAACATTCACACACCCAATACTTGATTTATGTTTATAATTGTTTTAAATGTATCTTTTAATTCAACTAGTACTTGATTTTAACAGCTGGAGAAGGCAGGGGAAACTAATACTGATCTGTGGAGATTTGCAAATGGTCCACAGTTCACAGCGAAGAAATACAGAAAATACCGTGTGAATGGTTACAAATTTTCAAAGAAATCTAAAGATGAGCTCCTAGTCATGCAAGATAGTGGTGTTTCTATGAAAGCATTAACCAAGTTTAGGGCAAAGAGTACAGACAAAAATCTCAAAGAAGTGATGACCACATACTATGGAGTCATAAGAGATATAATTGAGCTGAACTATACAGATTTCACACAAACTGTTTTTTACTGTGATTGGGTGAAGGTGGAAGACAAGTCACATGGGTGTAAAATTGATGAACATTGGAACTTAGTAAAGGTGAACTTGAATAAGTTGAAGAGCATCGATAAGGTGGATGATGAACCATTCATTCTTGTATCTGAGGCGAAACAAGTGTTTTACTCTAAGGACCTTACAGATGAAGAGTGGAATGTTGTTTTATTTACACCGAAGAAGTTAACTTCCAAGGTGGATGAGGAAGAAATTACTAGCACCTCGTATCATTCCATTCTCGTGGATTATCCATCCTTACTATACCTTCTAAAACAATGATCGTTATGGTTTTCTAGGATTTAATTTTATCAAAATTCTTTGTTGTTGATTTTACTTTTACTTCTTATTGCATTGGATTTTTATATTTGTCAATGTTAATGGATTCTCTTAAACTTTAGTTTATTTTTACCTCTAACCATTGTGTAGTTTTATGACAATCTTTTAACTTTATATTTGTTTAGTTATCTGTTGCAGACTTGTATAGGAAAAATGTCAGATTGTATGCATGTCACATTCAATTCTTTGGGTACTGCAGTAGGTATTGGTGCGACACATTTCAAGGATCGTATGGGGCGTCTAGTAAGAACTCATATTCCCATTGGTTATCCTAGTTGGAAGAAAGTACCAACTCATTTTAAAGATGACGTATGGAAAGCACTTCAGGTAAGAATATATATAACACCTATGTTTTGGTTATTTTCTTATAAGTAATTACAATGTATACGTACGTTTATGCAGGTAGAATTTGGTGTATCAGATGACATGCGGAGTTACCTTGAGAAAGAGATGCCCATAATCATAAGAAAGTTCAAAACCAAATTGCGATTTTAATATTTGGATAAGCATACTAACTACGACGAGCAAGTTCTGGATGTTCCACCAGGTGTGAGGGCTGAGGATTGGGAACGCTTCTATAAGAATGAAGCTTTAGATGATGCCAAGAATAAAAGAAAGAAAAATGCTGAAAGCAGGTCGAAGCTCATGTATTCGCATACTTGTGGACGTTACTCTTCTTCAATGATAGAGTACAACTTGGTAATTATCTGTATGAAAAGTAACTTATAAGTATGTTTATTTAGTTAGATATTTAACAAACATTTTTCGCAGAAGCAAAAAGACCCTAAGAACAAAATTACTCGCAGTCATGTGTGGGTTGCAAGCCACACGAAAAATAATGGGAAATATCTTCCTAGTGCTGAACCTTATGTTGTAAGTCAAATGATCGTATAACAGTATGTACAATTGTATATATTCATACATATATATGTTAACATATGTAACTTTTGATGTTTTAGAAACAAGTCACGGCTGCTATGGATGCACAAGCTGCCACTGAAGATGGAAATATTACTGATACCGACATGTATGCAGCTTCGCTTGATACCGACCCAGTTTCCCATGTATTTGGCAAAGACACTAAAGGGAATGTTCGTGGAGTTGGCAACACCATATCCCGAAGGTGGTGCTTGCATGTGGCACCATCCTTGAAAATGCTTTCGGAAAAAGAAAAAGAAGGTAATGAACTGAAGAGCGAAATGAATATTGTGAATTCCAAGCTGGACACTTTAATGGAACATGTAAGTAAACCCCAAAACTTTTCAATTTTTTGCAACTCAGTCGTAAGTCTGTTAGATTGTATTCTTGCGTATTTATCCATTTTCCTAACTAACAGGTCTTAGGCACAAAGGGAAAGAATGTCCAGCCTTCTGCTGAACTGGTAAATGGATCATCAGCAGGCAAGTCGTCTGTGGGCACTTCGTCTGTTTCACCTACCTATGTTCCAGCAACATCTTCTGGGAGCTGCGAACTAAGGAATATGAACTTCGAAGTAGTTGCTATCGCAATCATAGTTATTGATGACACAAAGGGTATTTTCCATGGTTATAAGTTAGATATAGAGCGCGAAGCAAAAGTTATTCTAATCAAGATTGTGATGCCTAATACACCAATTTACAAGTCTGGGAAACAAGATGGTGCTAATATATTCGAGGATGTGATGGAAGGTGGATACTTGGTGTGGCCAAAATCATTGATTACAAACTAATGTCGATCTTAAGTGCTTCACTAAAGTTTATGAATTCTAACTGGTTAATTTCTTAGTGCTGTAGTTATCGTTAGGGTTTTAAGACTAAAAGGCACTTGAACCTTGTCTAAGCATGTTAAGATTGACTTCCTTTAAGTTTGGTTATTTATTTTTCATAGTTTTATTATAAAACTTCTGTTATTTAAGTATCTATGTTTTTCTATAATTAGTATCTATATAATTTGTTATCTGTTAGGGGAAACACTTTTTAACTCCGCCAATGCAAATGCTTATATCATTTCATTGCCGGTCCCAAGCCCGGATAAAGGAGGAGGGGAAAGTAGATTTGCGGGAAGGGATTCAAGTAATTGTGGTTGATGTTGGACCATCCTCAATATCGTCACACGTATAAGAGGTAAAGCTGGTTTGTTGCAAGTTTTCTTAAATTTATTTGTGTTGGTTCAATTTATTTGTTTTGGGGAGCTGTGTTTGTTCACAGTACACGAGTAGGAAGAATTGTATGCAGAAACCTAAGGCTATTGGGGTGTCAAACTAGTCCAGGTGTAACAAATGCATTAGGTAATTATTTTTTAATTTGGAACTTTATGATTTCAGTGATGTTTTTTTCCGTTGTAGTTTCCTGATGTCAAATGCCCCATTTCAACCTAAGACTATTGGCTTCTGTTTACATCAGATACGTTTCTTTCTAGGGCTAAGAAAGAAAATTTAACATCAGAAGTGGAGATCCAGTCTTTGGTTTCTGATGGAGGATCTTCTGTAGTGAATCAAGATGGTGGTTTTTTAAGGAATTGTGAGATTCTACCGTATGTTAATTAACCTATTTCTTCAATTTTGTTTATGAATTCAGATTTGAGGTTCAAACTCATTGAAATGGGTGTGAGAGTGTCCTGTCACCTGTGTGAATTTGGGGCATTTCCACCCAAATCCTTGGAGGGTGAGGTTTTGAGTTTGGTTAAGAGAATGGGGATTAGAATTAGAAATCTGTAAGTGATTCAATTATGATTTTTATTGGATTGCAATCAATCAGGATCCTGGTTGGAACCTGGGAAGGTTTTTCATAATGCAAATGAGAGTCTATTTGATTTTAGTTTGATTTTTGCCTTTGAACGCTGGTATATTGGAAAAGCCTTTTTGCACATGTATTTTGTAATGTGAATACTTAAGGCATTTACTATAGCTTCCTGTAGATTTGAAGGAGGGGAAGTTTTATCTTCTGTAGAATGACTCGCTAAAGTTTGCTGATTCTTATTTCCAGCTCCTAGTGGTTTAATTTTTGGGTATGATATTAGTGCCATTTCAGGAGCTGCTATCTCTTTGCAGGTATACTGTTTTTCCTTTTTCATCTTACCCGTCTGCTCTTGCATTTTGGTCTACAACACTTTGTTTATATTGTTGGTACGGACCTCTTGAATTCTCATTTGAGAGACACTTATTATTTTGATATTTGACCACTTGCGCAGTCACCAAATCTTAGTGGGACAACATGGTTCAATCCATCTTCCAGAAAGCTTGATCTTGTGGTAACTCTTGTAATTGATTTACGGTTATCATCTTCTAGTTATACGAATTATTCCTCAATTGTAGTTTGGTTAAGATTGTCTTATGTTTATTGTGCATGTAAGGGGTCCTTTCTATGGAGCTCTTATGAGTTCCATCATCGTCTACCCCATTGCAGATTTTCAAGGTAATTCACCTATGTTTTTGTTCTTTCTGCTACTAATCTTGGGTATTCCTGAAAAAGTTTATCTTTTTACTTAGAAATTGCATTTCGTTTAAGGAAGGAGACATGAACTTATTATAGCATCTGTGCTATATACGCTTGGTGGTTTAACCACTGGCTTGGCGCCAACCCTTAATGTTCTCTTATTAGGGAGGCTACTCTATGGTCTTGGAATAGGTTTGGTAAGCTTATCTGATTCTACTTTCCTCTCTCTGTTAAATCTATTTTCCTCACTATACTTATAAGTGTTGATATTATTTGGTTCTAACATGCCATGCATGGATCTCCTCTATATATTTCTGAGACTTGACCCTCTCAGAGATGTGGAACTCTTATGCTTATGAAGGAACTCATGATAGTGCTTGGGATACTGGATTAGACACCTTAGTTGGATTATTGGAGTCCAATTTTCCTGTAGCTATCAATCCATCATTGCGGTACTTTACGATGGATTAGACACCTTAGTTGAAAGCAAAGGTACTTCTGAAGTTAACATTCACTGTGCGGAGTTAAGTCTCAGTTTTTTTTGCTTAAGCATATGTTTGTAATTTTGTTTCTGCTGATATACATGATCTGGATAATTTATGAAATACAAAGAACGAATTGACAATGCTAATGATCTTTTTGATAGGTTTCTTGGGGAGTTTCCCAGAAGAGCCTGCTCTGGTTCAATTACATTTGCTTACAGTCGCTATTAAAAAATTTCGATGCTTGATCAAGCGTCAAAATGTGTATCCTTGTTATTGATGCTCCTGCATTTTCAATTGCACCATTGCAGGTAGTCCTGAATGATACTACTGTTGAGACGGACAACCCAGTTGTGCGTGATTGGGATATAATTACAAGTCTAACACGGTGTTGCCAGGCTGTAAGTCCACAGAATTAATCATCTTCAGATAATAAATATGGTGGAAATGTCTTCAAGTCCAACACGGTATTTGCCAGGCTTTAAATGTACAAGTTTAAGCTTCTCGCAATAACCATCAAAAAGGATGGGAGACTAAAAGATACCTTGACACTACTAACGAATTTAGTTTCGTTTTCTTGTATTCGTAAAGAAAGAAATGATCCAATCTTTATCCGTTTGACTCGTTTCTTGTTTCAAAAGCATATTAGTAATGATATTACGAGAAATATAATACTCTTTATCTTTTAATTTGATGTGGCGAACATCAGAAATACAAATACATATCTTGAGTATGATGTTCGAGAACTGTGTCAGTTGCACATAGTGATAAATAACCTGATATATATGTGATTTCAGTAACATCAAAAGGCTAGTTTTGGAACAGTATTACAGTGTTACAAGAGAAAAATTTAGTAACAGTTTCAATGTGTGACAGATTGTGGAGATGTGTTACTACCTGCACGAAATAGAACAGATAGTCTGGTGTTGTGGAAACGTTACTGACCAAATCCGTAACATATGGGAACCGTGACAAAAAATTTGCCACACCCTCAACAGTAACGTTTATTTAGTGTTACTAAAGGTTTTTGTAACACTTATAAACCGTTACAATTAGGCTCATTTGGTGTTGACCACGGGTAGCCTCCTGCTTTGAGATTTTTCCAGCTTGTAGGGTCTTGATAGTAACGATGTTGAATTCAGAAGCTGTATCGATTAATGTGCTATCGAAATTGACATCTTTCAAATGGGCGACGGTCAAAAGTCCCCAGTTTCCTTTGTTGGCGCTATCTTCCAAGGAGGCTTGAGATGTTGGAACGACTTCTTTTTCTGGGTACAAGCGCCTGCCTGACACAATACGGTTGAGGGCCATGAATATATCTTGATGTTGTACCTTGGAAAGGTACAAGATTTCACATAGGTGTTCCATCATGGATTGTGCAGTCTTGCGCACAGAGTCTCCAGAGATCATGCAACTTCGGACAGGAAGAGGGTCTCTATTAACTCCTTCATTTCCCAATTGAAGCTCTCTTGATGCTATCTTTTCCCTGAAGATTTCTTTCAACTTGTTGTGATCCTTAGTTGGGTGGTGGACAAACCTATGATAACGACGTGACTTAGGGTCGCCATGTCTTTCTCGATTGGTGGACGTCGATAGGAGGTAGCTTGATAGCATCATCCTGAATCCATGCCTCCAAGAGTTCCATTACTTCATTTATCGTAAAATGGGAAGCTTTGTGTCTTCTTTGCTCTGTCGGGATCTTTGCATGTTCCCTTTCGAGACGAAGCTTTATGCGTTTGAGCCGCACGCTTGGGTAGTTGTTCTGCCGCCGCTGGAGCTTTTCTCTTTCCGCCTTCGCTTACTACATTGACAGAAGGGCCAGTATCATACTGCTTGTTGATGAGGCATATGTCTCCCCGATTATCTCGTGAATCGTCGCTCCGAACGATCCTGGTTATTTCCAATAATGCTGGGGTGGTAGTGGCTGAACGTTTGGCTGCTTCATGGAGCTCTGAGAACGTCTGGAATCCCAAGTTTTCCAGCAGGGCGCGATATATGGGTATCATTCCGTTGATGCATAATTCCACCATTTGTCATTCTCGTGACATTTGGTTCATGGCATTCCAACGCTTGTGTTCGAACCTTTTGACAAAATCATTTGGATGTTCGTTGTTCCGTTGGGAGATTATCCCAGTCTGAAAAAAGTAACTTGCTCGAGATACAAAGAAGTACTTCTTGTAAAACGTGCTGACCATCTCACTCCAATTGGATATGTTGTCGGGTGCGATGTTGTTGTACCACGTAAAGGCTCTCCCCGTAAGTGATTTGGAGAATTAATTCAGGCGGAGAACGTGATTGTATTCGTGTTCTCCTAAGGATTCTAAAAATTGAGAGACGTGTTCACGAGCATTACCGGTACCATCGTAAAGGGTGAATTGAGGGGAGGTGTATCCCTTGGGAAGAGGAATCCGCTGCACGTCTTGTGGATATGGAGGCTGGTGTCGATGCGCGTCCATCGGATTTTTTTTTGCCACGATTTTGGAGGAGTCTCTCCAGATCTTCACGTGTAATAAAGTTGGATGATCGGCTCCTTTCCCTGAGACGCTCCTGGTCCCTTTCTCTTGCGTGGTCAGCAGCATAAGATTCTTCGTTCGGGTAGGCTTGCGAATCGAGGCACCTGCTCCGGTGTCTTTGAACGTATTTCTTTTTGGCCCTTGGGGATGTCTCGACTCTTGCGGTAATCAATCGGTTAATGTTTTAAGGAAGGTGAGTACCTCCTTCTGAGTGGTTGCCATGTCTTCCTGAGCTTTAGCGAGGGTTTCTTGTCTCTCCATCAAGTCCACCATGGTGATAGGAGGTTGTCCTCCTTTGAGTCCTCCAGATCCTCGTCCTGAATGGGGAGTAGCAGTCTTTCTGGTGACGGACGGAGGTGTCATGCTTGAGGAAATGCCTGGTTTTGCAGCCGCTCTAGCTCTTGTAATTGGAGGTGTCACACCTACTGGAATATCTGCTCCTGCTCCGCTGGTACTTGTGGTACTGATGGTAGAAGACGCAACTCCACGTGACACGTTGGTTGTACTGGCGGGTTGTATAGTGACACCAGTAATTGGGATATTAGCGCTACCTCCCTAGGGATTGGTTGCTGATCTAGATCTAAGATCCACCATTCTTGAAAATTGAAATGGTATTGAAGAGATCGACTTCACAACCGATAGATTAACCTCCCATTGTGGTCGCTAATTGTTTGTGGGAGAAAACTACTTCTGCAGGTTTAGGTAATTTTGGGTGTGTGTGGATGAGAAGTGAATTTAAACCTTCAACAAATGTGCTGCACGATGAGCACTTTTGATTCGAGAGATAATATGTACAATTTTGGCCTAAACCGAAGACACGGCCGTTCCAGATTTGTTTCGGTCACAAGTGAAGGATGTGAGGTTGATCATAGGGAGGGAAGCGAAGAAGATGTTGAGAGTATGAAGGTGAAGGCTATTTGATGACTTGTTAACAGAAGGTTGAGCATGCTAGCAAATGTTGCAGGCAGGCTCTGGGTGTTGAATACGATGGTATTAACACTCGGTTTTTCTGTGTTATTGGAAATAGGGAGGAGAACCTATTTATACAAGTCGATAAGCCTTCATCACGTCTTTCGTGGGAAAGTGGAGGAAGTGGAGTTGTGTGTTAGTGTCACACGGTTGATTGCCCACTTCTCCTATCATCGCTAACCGCCCATGTTTCCCTGACACGATCTTGTGATGGCGTGTTGCACGCTGCACGCTGTAAACCGCCAGACCAATACCCCAGTTTGTATCCCCCAGTTGTGACGTGATTAACGTCTAGAGTGAGTCGTGGGACCCACATAAGGTAGCAAACGGTGCTAGGTAAAATAATCAAGTTGTTTGTAGGCGCATATTGTATGCATGCGATGCATTAAATATGCTTAACATATTTGAAGCCTACACAACCTTGATGAAAAGATTGCAAGTTGAAGTGACTCAACTAGCTATGTTCAGGCGTTGTTCGGAGGTCGCATGAGCGGGACCCACCTTGGCCGGTTATGCCATGGGGAAGTGTGGAGGATGGTGATCACGGTGATACCTTGTTTTCCACCTAAATCCCTTCCTAGGTTATTCATCCAAGCATGCGAACTTGGACGGACGAGATTGATGGAGGAATAACCGTTGGATTAGGGTTTGGAAGGCTTGCGAGCTTCCTATTTCACCCAAACGGTTTTATGCCTTGGGAGGCATGCATGGAGTGGCCGATTGTCCCTGCATGTAGGTGGGACGCTACTCTACACGTCCACGCCAGCTGGAAGTCAATCGGAGCAACTGGTCGCCCGTTCTAGCCTGCGATGACGGATGGCCGAGATTAGAAGGGATCTCGCATGCTGCCTTTGGGCACGAATTTCGAGATGACTTGTCTGCAACCGACCGTGGACGATTGGCTGGCCGTGTATCCGGTCCCATGGTGAGTACACAGGCGTCGTCGGCCAGCAGTTGTGCTTCGAAATCGTTAGTGCGCGCATGCCCAAAGTTGCTTGGTCGCAACCTGTACGCAAACCCTATTTTTAGAGTTTGTGAGCCGCAGCTTCATGCTAGCGCATCTCGACGCCCATGGCTCCTATGGTGAATCCGTTTGCACCATTAGGAAGGTAGACCGGCGGTGAGCATGTGCGTGCGCGCTACTCGGCCCCGCGCGTGATCTAGGCCGTCCAACCATGCCTGCGAAGTTGGACGGATGAGGTCTATTTTTGAGTTTGTTTTCAGCAGGTGAGACTAACATGGGTAGTCTTGCATGTTTTCAACGGGGCTAATATAACCCGCCGTCAGGTATCTTACGGGTGTTTGAATGTCGAACACAAGGCTTTGAGTAGGGCATTAATTGTAATGCTGCAAACCTACAGAAAATCGGGATGGTTGCTACATGCTCCGTTCTGGGTAGGTTTTAATTCTCAGGGATGGTTGCACATGCTCCAATGAATTAATATGGTGAGAATATTCACCGTATGAAGGCTTTATCCCTTGCAGGATGTCAGCTTAGAATTTGTCTTTTACAATTTTAGCCCTGAATAGAATTCCACCATCAACACGTGGATAAGAGCTGCACACTAAGAATAATTTTAAATAAGAGTGTTCAAATGTTTTGGCCCCAACAACATATTTCGATGTAGCCATTTTTCTTCACGTGAACAACCTTGTTTACAAGGCCAATTTCCGTGTGTGCCATTCACATGCGTGACAGATGCTTCCACCCCACACCAAAATGAACTAGAGGATGTTTCTCCCCTCCCATCTACTCGAGTTTCCATTTCATTTCTTTTCTCAGTCTCTCTTTCATTCTCATCTGCAGTCTTCTTCTCTCTTTTTCTCCCATCAGCTGAATCGATTAAGAAGAGATTAATAGATTTTAGGGTTTCAATCATCAATTTATCGATTGCGTAAGTCTTTTATCATCATCAGTTTCGATTTTAGGTTTTTTTTCACCGTCTGTTTTTTAGGGTTTCATCTGTGAAACAATTTTAGTTTTTTTTTTTTTTTTATAATACAATTTGTTAATCTATGAATATGTTAATCTAGATACGATTTTTTTTATCTGTTAATCTAATCAATTTCTTCTTGAATCATTGGTTAAATCTGTTAATCTAATCTGTGAATCTATTTTTTATGATTTCAAAGATTAGAAAATCAAAGAAGAAACAATGGTCAAATCAAGTTCAACACAGCGTAGATGGATGTATAAATGCAGTTTTAATGGTCTATGTAAGTTTTTCAATACTTATTTTGAGAAGGATGAAAAATCCAGAAATAAAGATAAAAAGAAAGTGTGGTTCACTGAATTGCAGTTGGAGAAGCTTATGAATAGCTCATTTTGGAATGTACTTAAAAATTTTATTTAAGAAAAAATCAACATAAAAGATTGGGCGAGGATTGATGATGTCGCAGATAAAATGGTGACAAAGTACAGTGTTGCTTATGGAAAAGAACATGCTTTTGTTTTTTACGATTTAAATAACAATTTTGTAGTTGTAAAAAGCACATCTGAAATATTAGCTGCTATATTTGGATTGAAGAAAACTGTGTACTCAGGATCTGATACAGACAATGAATTAGAAATGCTTTCCGAAGAAACCCATAAACTACTGATAAACAGGTTGCAAGCTTTCAATCCAAGACCAAACGATAAGAGTGGGTTGTATAAAAAAATTGGAATACGGTAAGAACACCGTCAGATCATAATGTCCATCTTAAAAACAACACTACACCATTTTAAGGTATTAGAAACCTACCATAGATGTTGCTAAACGGCATAAGCTCTGTTGCCTAATCAACAAGCACGAAACCTTTTCTCTTTGGACTTAGACTACTTGCCTTCCTTTTTAAAAATAAAGTGCCTTCGTCCCTCTCCTTGGCAGTCGAGTCTCTTTGAGCCTCTCTCATACGCTCGAGTCACTAAAGTCCCTGGTTGGTCACCGGGCCGGGATCGAAAAGTGGAAGTCATAAAAATAAGTAGGGTCTGAGGCCCCCTGCGAATCCTTAAATCTGAGGAGCATGCCGCAAAAAAGGATGGTCCCAAAAGACTCATATGTTCTACATGTGAGGGGCTCAGCCCGCTAACGAGCCTTGCCAACATAAACGCCCAGTTCCCTGCAGTTCCCCATATCCAACATGCCCGCAGAGATGCAAACTACAAATATGATTTAATTGACATACATAACACTATGTTGAGAATTAACAGTGAATTATATTAAAAACAAATACTCTTCAATATTGTAAACTTAAGGTAGCCGCAAGGAAAAGGGAAAAACAACAACCTTATGAGACTATCAGTTTAGAAGTAAAGCAAAGGAATAATGTAAACTGAGAAATTCCAAAGCCATACAAGGAATAAACTTGTAGGCTTTTCTGAGGAAAGAGTCGAAAGATGAATATGTAATTTATAGATCATAAGAACTTATAATGAGAGCAACTGAGCGGCATAACGCATCCCCACTAACATTAGTAGCAGCATACTCATCATACTCATCATACTCAGCCTCCAGAAACTGCTGTTCTGTCGCTGTCATAACCAAAAGGCGAGGGTCATGAAAATCTAATGAGTACCAGATTTAGTCCAACCTAACGGAATCTAGTAAAATGATGAGCAAATTCAGTTGATTCATATGAACTGCTGATGGTTCACATACCTGTCTCATGACTAGATCAGATACAATGTTCTGGATCTCTGGATCCTGCACAGCCTTGGCCTACACAATAAAAATAACATAATTGTTATCCAAACTCAAAACCAGAAATACGTGCAAGGAAAACAGTTTTAGATATAAAAAAATGGAAGATATAGTTTATAATAGACTAGAAAACAGTTTTAGATAATAAATAAAAAAAACACCTATTTTAGACCCGTTGGTGACAAAGCAAAATCCAAAGTTACAGGTACAATCCCTTGTTAAACGTAAACGCTTATGATCCACGACAGCATACTAACAGATAACAATAAAATGAAAGCGTGAGGAGGTTTATAAAGGACTTACCATGTGATATATGGCATAACCCGCCTTAGGTCCCCAATAAGAATAAGCTTCTATTACGAAATTGAACGCTATGTGCCCTGTAAAATAGTAATCTTTGTCAACAAAGGAAACTTGTGAATGTGAATAAAATAGTTTTTGACATATTTCTTTCATAAGCAGCAGATCATTTTTCAATCATTGGACACCTAAAGAATTTCACATTCACAATCTAATAGAACACAACAAATCATTGTGAAAATTAAGAGAAATTATCCAGAACAAATACAAGCATGTATCCCCATCCATAGAAAATAGAAACTTGCATCAGAAAGTTGTCGCATTCAATTTAATGGAAAGATACCTAGAATGTTAACAACATATACTTTAGCGGAGAATAGGACTTTAAAGTCTGTCCAAAAGTTTGAGACCTGATATGTGATATCATACTTCCCCTTTGACCTGCAAAAACGAGGTACAGAGGTAAGAAACCAATAATAAATTATAGGTGAAACTAAGTTTCTATGATATTTCGAGCCATCACTAACTATAGTGAGTCAAGAGTTAGCTTCTACTTTAGAATCTATTGTTCTTTCAACTTCGAGTCAACTGAAGTAGGAAAACCTTAGCCATCCATTGTAAAGATTCTTAATGTAACCATTTGTTCAGAGATGCAATGTTATAACTGGTATAGTGTAATAAGTAAATTTTCTAAAATTATATTTTATATACTTAACCATCAACGACTATCTTCTTATCTTTTGTGCTTAAAACTCCTGGTCCTGGAAAACTAACATCTAAGCTGATTCATGAGCTCCTATCTTAAATCGAACTAAGATTTTGAACTTTACTATACATGCTTTTGTCACTGCTGTTTGGTCACATTCTATTGCAATTAATTTCAACCATGTAAAGTATCACAACACATCAGATGAAATATAATTATTAGTAAGTATTGACTGCAAATTGAACAGTTGATGAATACTAGTGGGATTATAAGCATACCCAGCCCATACACAACCCTTGTACCTCCACGATTGGATAAACTAGATCCTCCTCCTTGGCCCATACCCATCCTACAAACTAGATCCACCTAAGTTGATCCTTACAACCAACTAAGCACACTTTAAGCAATTTACGAAAGATGAAACCTACAGAACAATGAATTGAAAGATACCACTATGCTCACCATTTCTGAGGATCTAGCACCACACCATACAATTCAGTAATAGAACCGGTCTTGATCCCTCCTGTTATATGCTTAATTTTTCAAAAAGTATCGAAAAAAAAAAATCCATACAACCATAATCTACTAGTATTACCTTATAAAATCTTGTCAAGTTCTCTTGATCCTGATGTTATCTGAATGATCTCTTGCCTTTGTGCATGAAGCTGACTAGCACTAGTAAAACCCAATGGAACCAACTTTGTTGCTTCTTCAATGATCTTATCAATTTTAGCATCACTAACAAATTCCTTTGATTATAAGTAATTCTTTCCGAGGAGATTATACAACAGTTTCAACTCTGCATATACCAGCATCTTTGAGCCTTTTTACATCAACTGAAGCTACCCCATCCTCCTTCAACAATAACATAAACGAAACAACCCCAAATTAGTCAAACCCTAATAAACCTTAATTTTTAAGAAAATCCCAAATTACTCAAAACCTAAAGAATCATAAAGATACATTATTTCTTTAAAATCCCAGAAATCGAAGAAAACCCATCATTAAAAATCAAATCAAAGCCCTGAACTCGAAATCATAACGCGAAATTTTCATCAAAAACCCTAAAATCCGTAAAATACCCAAACCCAAGCACAAAACTGACACCACCCCAATGTCCAAAATATCAAGAAAATCCCCAAATTAGAAGGTTGTAATTGAGAAACAAACTAAAACCCAACGTGTAAATGATAATCAAGGATAAGAAAAGCACAAACTTCAATTAGAAAAATTATGTAAAATAAATCTAGGGTTTCAGGGTGAACCAAAGGAAATTACCTGAAGATTTTCAACGTGGAAAGGGCCGTGAAGAATCTCTTCTTCTCCGATGTTTTCTTCAACCATGTTCTTTTGCTGCTACATAACTCCAAAATAAAAAAAACTCCGATGAATCGAGGAGCGTCTACAGAAAGAGAAAAAAATTAAAAATGGAGAGTCTCTGTGAGTGAGAAGTGATAAAATCGGTTGGTTATAAAAGAGAAGAAAAAGCTTATCTATGGTTCTTCAGAGTCTTCTTAGGGTTCTTCAGCTGCAGATCGGAGAAAAGAGAGAGGAGATGAAAGATAGTGAAAAACGGCTGAGAAATGAAAAGAAAAATCGAAGGAAAGATATAGGAGATAAGGCTGAAGGGTGGAAAAAAAAAAGAAGACTTGACCGAAGGTTGACTTGGGCGTAAAAAGTAGTCCTAGTGTTCCCGACCACATGCGCGCTTCGCATGCATGAAAACTTGGCAATTGCTATTCGCAACCGAAAATTTGAGGTTGCAAAATTTGCAACAGAAATCTGCCGTTGCGAAAAATTAGCAACCGAAATTAGCAACAGAAAATTAACAACGTCACTAGTGGAATTTTGGCAAAGGAGTAAACCAATTGGAATACTCTCGTGTGATTGGAAGTCTTATGTATCTAACAAGTTGTACTAGGCCAGATATAGCATGTGCAGTGAGTAAACTAAGTAGGTTTACAAGTAATCCTAGTGAAACTCATTGGCAAGCCTTAGTAAGAGTTTTGAAATACTTGAGAGATACAAAGGAGTATGGTTTGCATTATACAAATTATCCTGCAGTACTTGAAGGATATGTTTATGCAAATTGGATCTCAGACACTGATGATACTAAGGCTACTTGTGGCTATGTATTTACTAAGAGCAGGGATGCCATATCGTGGAAATCATCCAAACAAACGTTGATCTCTAGATCAACTATGAAGGCTGAGCTTATCACTTTAGACAAAGCATAGGAAGAAGCTGAGTGGCTTCTAAATTTCCTTGAAAATATACCAATATGGCCTAAACCTGTTTCAGCAATAAACACATATTGTGATAGTCAAGCGGCTATAAAAAAGGGTCATAGTAAAATGTATAATGGTAAGTCTAGACACATACGTCTTAGACATGAAACCATTAAGCAATTACGCTATTGTGGAATTATAACAGTGAGTTATATAAGGTCCAAGGATAATCTAGTGGATCCACTAACAAAAGGATTATCTAGAGAGCAAGTAATTGCATCATCGAGGGGAATGGGACTATTGCCTACAAATATACTTAGCGATTGGAGATCCCATGGTCTAGGTTCAAAAGGGAAAACTAAGAAAAGTAAGGAAGGATACTTTCAAATAGGAGATCATCTATATGAGTGAGAAGTGGGGCCGCTTTCGTGATAACTGTAAGGAAATGTTAATCTAAGAGCACTCATGAATTCCAAGATTGTTCAGGGCCGAAATGAACACAACCGAGAACCAATGAAGTAATGAAATAAGCTATGTGATATCTATTGTATCGACTTACATTATAAAGTTTAGCAGTTCAAGACATCGCGTTCACGAACAACTAGTAAGTTCGTTAGGTATTCACTTAGGAAGATTCAAATCCAAAAGCTATCTTTCCCGATGTAGTGATGTTCGGCGCACAAACTCTCTAGTGTCTGCATTAGAGTATAGGTTTAGAATTAAGCATTTTCTAAATGTCCGTGTAGGCAATTTTATTCATGTGGGGGATTGTAGGAAATATGGATTTGGACGGCCCCCAAATCCGTTTCCAAAGATGAATAAAGTTGTGTCTTGTCCGAAACAACGTGACCATTCAGTTTGGGTCACAACTGTTGTCGAATCGTCACCCTTTAGCAGTATAAGAACCCTATGTTCTTTAACCTACGGACACAGAAAAAAAAAATATAGAAAAAGTCTCCATTGGTTTATTGGAAAAAAAAACTTGCATTAGAATCTATTTGAAGAGAGTTTGCTGTTGCATTAAGTTCGATTGTTTTGATGTTATTCAAGTGCATGTTAACATCAAAGGTATTGTTGTATCTTGGCTAGACTTACTTCCAAATTCGTTTTGCATCGGTGACGGGAAGTTAAAGTTTTCAGGAAAGAGGAGTACCTCGCCTTAATACAAACTCTAGATAAGTTGCTTTGATTCTTATCATTCTCATGTTATGTTTCTATTGTGTATTGTATGAATTGTGGATACATTGGCTTGCTGAAATTTGGGAAAAAGGATTTCTGCGCACCAGGTATTTGTTAAATTGTCTCAACCATCTCTTGTGTTATTTTGATTAACTAGCATATGGGTCTTCTTTGTTAATGATTGATTTGGTTGTATGCATGATTATAACCCGTATTTTCCTGCATAACGCGGGTGAGAAATCAAGTGACGAGAAAGATGAGGCAAGTGACTACGATAACGACTCTAGCGATGAGGGAATGGCGGGTCATGCAGACCCTTAATTTGCATTAGTTATGCAATAAATTACATCTAGCCTTTTTTTTTTATGCATATGTACATGTCAATGATATTTGTACTTTTCGGGTAAAATCAAAATCAAACTCCAAAAAGAAGGCAACCATAAGAACATCTAACTTGGGAGAATTCAAGAGAATGTAACAAAAAGTAACCATAAAAACCAAAACACCACGGCTGACATCATTCAAATACTGACTCCTAGTTTCTTCTATTTGCACCACAACTAGTGCAGTCTCCGTCGCTGATCACCTTCACAAAAGGGTACAGGCTTACGCTGTTTGCAATCACCATTATCACCTTCACGGCGTACACGATTACCTCTAGCACCTTCACGTCGTGCACCATGTCCACCACCAGAAACTGGATAGTTGCCAACATCTCTGCGAAAGCACGAGGAAATTGCAAATAAAAAAAAGGCAGAATGATGAGCTACATAATAAAAGCTACCAGCGTCGGTGAATATCGGGCTAGACTAAAATATGTAAAAAAGATTATAGAGTGTGTACAAGATGCGTTGATTTTACCTCGATTTTCGTCTCTTAGGCTTCTTCACATAAGTACCAGAGTTAAGCGAAACCAGGCTCTCGACATAACTTTGAGGAGGAGTACTCATACTGGCAAGTTGACCGACTGTAAGTATGCTTCTTTGGAAAAATCTGCTCAGCTTTCCAACTCTTGCACTTTTTGGGTCGCATAATACAAAACCATCATAAGTATACATCAGAATCTCACCATTTTTAAGTGACAGCAATGGTTTCCAATATGCATGACTGATAAGTGGTTTCTGAATAATGGTGAATACTTTAGTCCAAGATTGGCTCACCCCGTAATCTTGCATTACCCATACTTCAGCCTGGGTCAACGTCTTGTCAACTAAAACTAAACTTAGACATTCTTCCAATACTCCCAACTGCTTGTACAAGTTTGTGTTGCTATCTTCTGAATGAGTTGCACTATTTTCTGGCAATGGCACATCCACGAATTTCTCACTACTAATATCGAAAGAAACAATAAAATTGGAGGCGTTGCTTATCCAATGAAGAGCATTGAGCAAAACACCGTTAAATCTTGAACGAAATGGAAACTTGTAAGGCAAGGTACGGACAGTTTCTGACGAATGTGATCCCATTGTATATACTTCAACTTTACAATAACCAGGGTATGCATAATATGTGATTCTTACCATCTTGTAATCTCCCGTTTTGGTATCATAACCAAACCCAGCTCTAGATACGCAGCTGGCTCTAGAAAGATCAAAATGTTGTATTTCCTTGTATTCTCTAGTTGTTGGGTTCCAAATACAAATGCTAGTCTTTGAATCAATCAAAATACCAAAGCAAATGAGACCATTACAAGCACCCAAAATCCTAACTTCCATACCTTGCTTGTACTCAAATGGGTAATATTCCATGAGAACAGCTTCATTGCCTATATACTCACATGATAAATCTGGTGATGCTGTAATTGAAGAATAATCAATAGAGTATATTAAAGGCTTACCAGTAATCTTTTCCTTATCAGTAAACACGAGCTTATGATTGTTCTTATTCTAAATACTGAGATTAAGATGATCATTAATAAACTTAGGTCTAGAGATCAGATTAAGCAAGGGCTTGCATACACACTTACAGCACAAGATTGATTTAACCGGTAATTTCAGAAGAATTTCAGCTTGGATCTCTTCCGGACTTGAGATTAACCTCGCTGCCGCCGCCGCTGCCATCTCCTTCTTGAAAGGGATTCAGTTTCCAAACTATTTCTTTCATTACTAAGAATTTCTGGTTATGTGCGAAAAGAATTTCTGGTCGTGTGCGAAAATCTTGGGGGCACGATAGCAAATCTTAGGTTACGGCCCATGCCACGGGACACATTTTAGTCCAGTAAGAGCAAGGCCCATACGTCAGACTGACACACTATCACTTTTTTTAAAAGAAGAGAAATTGAGAAATATAGGCCTATTCGAAACCAGTTGGAAAATTTGTTATTTGGTCCTAAGCCCATTAAGTTAGCTATAGTAGGGTCCAACCGGAAATTAGTATTATTCTTAGGTCCACAAGATGAAAAAGACCCGGCTGCCCTTGTGTGATACGTGTGAACGTCTTCTCTCTATTCAAAGTTAAAACCCACTGATTAGTAGAAAACCTTCTATCTTCCATCTCCGTCTCTCTTCATTTTTGCTTTCCCTTCTATGTTCTAAAAGAAACTCTTGTGATTCAATCAGGGAATCACAAACCATAAACCTAGATTCTTATCTATGAGAAATCAAAAATCAAAAATCCAAACCTAGATTTCGATTTTCCAAATTAAATCAAGATTTTTTTTAGTTCTAAGAAGATAATACAACTCCCATATAAGAAGAAGATGATTATGAAGAATCACAAACACCAAAAACCAAATAAGCGAGCAAAAAACAAAAAAAGGTACTGAAATCAGTAGCAGAAAAAGGTATGAATCAGAAGTACATATATGTTGTACTGAAAAAACCTATTTTATTTTAACCAATATGATACATCACTGCGTATAAGATGGCTTTTTTTTAGTTTTGATTGTTTAAATCAGAAGTACATAACTCAAAAACTGACGAAAATCATCGAAAGTGACATACAATTTGTGTTTGTGTTTGTAGTTTGTGTTTTTGGCACATAGATTTGCGAGTACATAACTCAAAAACTGTTGAATAACAATCAAAGTGACATGCGGTGTGTTTTTATTGTTTTCTGACACATAGATCCACCAGTACATATATATAATACCGAGGTAAAAAATCACTATGTTGTTTATATACTCAAAAAATCATTATGTGGTTTATTATTTTTGGTTGATGAGATAATGATCCACCAGTACATATCTCTAGTACTTATGAAATAAGTTTTTTTATGCTTTCATTGGATTTAAGCACTATGAACATCAAGTACATAACTCACATACTGAATAGTAACCATTATTATGCTTTCACATGTGATTTTGGGTGTTTTAGGCATATGAATCGCAGTACATAAGGCCAATACTTATTATGTAACATTGGTTATGCTTCTATCTAAGATTGTTTGTGTTTTTTGCACATAGATTTGCCAGTACATAACTCAAAAACTGTTGAATAACAATCAAAAGTTACATGAGGTGTTTTTTTTTCTTTCTTCTTTTTACTGTATACCAGTACATACAACAGTGCTTTTACACTCTAAATTCATTATATATATCGGGACTTAAATCCTTACATACTCTAGTATCCAACATGGGATTGAGTGGATATACTTTGAGTGATGCGCAATTACAAAAGATAGATGAAGCATAGTTATTCGAGGACTTCCCTTCAAGCACTGGACACTTATGGAAAAAGGGTAAGTCTGCATAATTTTGGTGTTCAAAAGGGTAAGTCTCCTAGGCTTACTCAGGTCAGTGAAAGGTGTTCAACACTGGCAGTGTATATTAGTTGTACTGTAAAAAAAATATACTACAATGTATATTGGTTGTACTAAAAAACACAGTTAAAACTCAAATAAAGTGTATGTTTCATAAGAATCATGTTTTCATTTATGAGTATCTATGTTTTAGACACTATGATTTTGTAGTACATAATTGTTATACTTATCAAATGTATTGTCTTATGCTTCGATAATTGATTCTCTTTGATATAAAGAGTATGAGTTGGGGTACATATCTGCCATACTGGTGGAAAAAGTGTATATTTCATAAGAATCATGCTTTCATTTATGAGTATCTATGTTTTAGACACTATGATTTTGTAGTACATAATTGCTATACTTATAAAATGTGTTGTTTTATGCTTCCATAGATGATTCTATTCGATATGGAGAGTATGTGTGTGAGTACGTATATGCCATACTGACATATCCTAGTTAAGCGATAATATTGCATCAGAACCACCAATGGTGAAAGTTGAAGATGCGGTTGATGTTCGGGTTGACAAATGCATAAAACTTATGGGTAATGATTGTTTTGGGACACAAAAGCACATTGAGAAAGTTGGGAATACTCTATCATTTCAGTTGCCAAGATCGTAAAATATAACTGAGGGTGAAGACATTGTAAATTGCAAATCAAATTCAGAATGCGGTTGATGGTCAGCTGGTGCCAAGCAGTAAAAATGTAACCACAGGTTTATGTATGTAATTCAGTTTTTTACTAAGTATAGCGTTTATATACTGTGGTATTTACGGAGTACATTGTTTATGTACTATGGAATTTTGGAGATTTTCCTGAGTGCGTCGTTTTGCACCGTGGACTTCTCATTTATGACTACTTTGTAAAGTAGTTCTGAGATAAAAACTGGTATACATGAATACATATAACACTGCTCATTGAAAATAAACATATAACATAGTTTGTGAAGCTATTCTATCTCTGAAATTCATTAGTAATACCAAGTGATTAAGTTTTACATACATACCAAAAAAAAAAAAGATCAAACATTTGCTTCATTACATAAAGCTTAGTGATCCGGAGATGATCGAATGTTTATAGAGATCATATGTCAATTTCAATGCCAATAAACCACAAAAGGAAAAATCACTGAATGAAATGTATATTAAGAAACAAAATTTACTCTAATCAATAAACCAGTATATAACATATGTACTGAAAAAACTTGATAGATAATTGAGATTACAGAGATCCTGCTACAAAAATGGTATAAAGCAAAGGGGTACAAGAGTCCTAGTAAGAAAATCTGCAACAACATATTATTACTTTTACAATTTAAGTAGGAGCATATGGAAAGATCATCACCAACTCCAACCTGTTCAATCGCCATTCTTGACATCGACATCCAGGGTGCTTCTGAGTAGTTCAAAGCCATCTTCCTTACTAGGCTCTGGCATCTTAAAACCGTCTTTCACCTTAATAATACTAATGCTCTTTTGGCTTCCAACAACCTCCTTAAACTTATCTTCTTCCAAATCCCAAGATCGACCAACAAACTCAGTAGTAAATCCAGTGAATATAGCAGTAGCACCAGTTGGGGCAAATTCGATGAATCCATCATCTTTTCTACATTTTGAGGTATCACCTATCACCATAATAACAAGTTTACTGTCTTCTTTTTGATCTCTTGGAATTCAATCATATTCTCCTTCTCAGCTTCGTAAAGGATTAATATCATCAGTACCGCTTCCTGGAAGAACACAAGCAACCTTGGCAGAATCAAAATAGCTAGGCATATTGCTCAACCATTCTTCTGAAGAGAAAAATTCAGAACTGTAAGTACATATTGGCTATACTCATATTTTTAGTGGATTTTAATTATAATAACAGGGATTTAATTCAAAAAGGCAGCTAATTCCATCCAAAACTTATACATAATGCTAATAAAGAATTTTTTCCTGTCACAACTGTCAGTACATATTGGCCAAACTCATAATTTCAGTGGATTTAATCATCAGAACATGGATTGCATTTGAAAAGATAACTAGTTTCATCTTATTGCCAGTGGATTTTAAGCATCATTGTATTCGCTTGAAAAAATAACCAGTGTATATTTGTTGTACTGAAAAATTACTAGTGTATATATGTATCAAACTAGGAGTTCTCCAAGATAGTAGACAACCCATCCGCAACCTTGCCATTCTGCTTCTGCTCCATAATTCTTCTCAATAAAATCTCTTTCCAATCCCCAACATTCCCAAAGTTTCAATATAAATAGTGGTTTTATTATTTAAGAACCAATGACAGTGCTAGATTCTTATCACTAGAATACTATATCAACTAACAAAGCTTAACGTACACAATCCTGCATAATCATGCTCAGTACATCAAATATGCACTCAATTTATATGGTGACCACTTGCTCAATAAACTTAAACTGTAATGAATAATTATATAAAGTTTAAGAATTCTGAAAAAATAACCAGTTGTGCATATTTGTTGTACTGAAAAATTACTAGTGTAAATATGTACTGATTCCCATGTATCAAACTAACAAATCTTAACCTACACAATCCTGCATAATCATGCTCTGTACATCAAATATGCACTCAATTTATATGGTGACCACTTAAACTGTAATGTATAATTATATAAAGTTTAAGAATTCTTTGTTCAATTAGCAAGTCACAAGAGATTCTCACCTCTTCAGAGATTATTTTGGACTTCAAGCTTGCCTTTCCTCTGGAGTGCTGCTTTTATGTATTGCGATTTCTCTGGAGTTCTTTTATGCACTTGCCTTCACCCACTTTCTCAATACATAGTTTATGCACTGCGATTTTCTTTGGAGTGCTTCTTTTATGTACTAATTGTTCAGCAGTGCAACGTATATATACTGTAATTTTTCTACAGTGCAGCGTATATGCAATGTGATTTATCAGCAACCAAACACAGGACCCCTTCCTGAACATTACCTAATTTTGATTCTAGAACAAAATCGCTTAAAACTACATTTCAATGATCCTATATCAACCATCTAATACGTTTACCTACTGCATAAGATGATAAAAGAAATTGTACACATCGTTTACAAAAAACAACGAACAAACAAATTAATAGTGATTTCAAGACAAAGCAAAAATAGATATACACAAATGTCTATATCCTATGGATACAAACAAATAATGTTATCTTCAGTACCCCATATATGTACTGCTGATTTGTAACCTAGAAGTCAATTGGATGTCAAAATAAGTAGTGAATATATGAATATAACAAAATCAAAACAACTTTCCAATACACCATATTTGTACTCCTGGATCATAAGAAATAAGTGATGAATTTGTGGATAAAACAAAATCAAAGCATCTTTTTTCAGTATGTCATATACGTACTGTTGGATCAAACAATCTCAAGCAATAAAAAAAACATTATTATAACAAAAACTAAACAAAAACAGTTAGCAAATTTGTATAAATAACATATATCTTTTCCAGTATAACATATATGCACTATGTGATCAGATTCTCAAAAATAAACTAGGTTTTGGTCAGTACTACATATACGTACTGTTAATTCATAAACAAAAACCAACTGAAACAAACCTAAAACCAACAAAAATAGAACTAATGTAAACGGATCTAGTAACAAAAGAAGCTAAAAACTTTATTATCCATTTATATCTGAACAATTTCATAAAAATGAAGTAAACAATCAACAAATCAAACATGGAGATCGAAAATATAATAAAACATCCACAAACGATTAGATCCTAAAAGTCCTAAATTAAACATTACTAGAAGAAAATACCTAAACTACCTACACTAAATATAAGATATGCAACAACAGATTGAGATGAATTGAAAAATTAACCTAAGAATCAAATATAAACCACATACCTTAACTGATTCTTTGTTGATTATCTTGATTTGTAGGTAGCAACAACTTCATATATGTATCTCAATTGAATTTCTTCATTAAAGTGAAAATCAAGATCTAAATAGCTACAGAAAAAATAAGACAACATTAAAACTAACAAAATCTGGGTTTATCAAAGAAAATCGAAATAAATCTCGCGCTCGGCGATGAAACCCCAAGAAAAAAAAATCTCTTCTAACTGCTCTCACGATTTGGATCTGAGAAATTAAAATGAAAACAAAAACGTGAAATGAAATTTAGTTACCATACTTTTATATACATAAGGGTGTTTTGGGGATTTTAAAAATACGCATTATAGTTCCCACACACGTGCAGGACATGGGCTTAAAAAAATTAGGTCCATTTTTATGTTTTCTTTTAATTATGGACCTCCGGTTACTGGGCTTGAGTGGGTGGACCTGCCACTAACTAGTATCACTAAACTAGTACCTATAGGTAATTCCTACTTTACAAATATATGCCTGTTTTTTCAACTTTTCAAATATATGCATGTCTCCACTTTGCCATCCATCTTGGTTAAGTCCTTTACTTATTTACCCTTTCCTCATTGCCATAAGTATAGGCATAACTTTTCATATATATGCCTGTTTTCTTTATTATTTTTAAGATTCGTTGATCTAGGTTCAGAATCATTTCACCATTTAAAGGTTTGTTACATCATCCCCAAAAGGGCTCATAATTCACAAGTTCAGGGTTCAGGATTTAGTTTTTTTCATTCAGGGTTCATCATTCTCAATTTCAGGGTTCAAGGATCCCAACTTAAGGGTTCCCAAGTTGTAGTGTTCATGGTTTTAGTTGGTGAGAAATCAACCTTGCACAAACGAGATGTGGTTCAGGGGTAAATAAGAATTTTTAATAGGTGAGATAACTGCCACCTTGCGCTTAACTGGATGGAATCTATTTTTTTTCAAAAAAACAATGGAACCAAGTCAAAACATGCCTATATATTCGAAAAGTTCAAAAAAAACAGGCATATATATATTCGAGGAAAAAAAAAAAACAGGCATACATTTCCAAATTGCCCTTAAAAGAAGCCTAATTTGGGGGATTCTCGATCTCTATAAGATACCGAATGACTAGGCTCATGGTTATGGGGTGTCTTATAGTATAGTAAATGTATAAGTTATTACCTTTTTATGGATTAAACCTAAATTTCAAGAAAAGAAAAAGAAAAAAAAAACTTAATTCAATTGTTAACCATCTGCCTTAGCCATTTTTTAATAGTAGTGATGATAATCATCATCAACACAACAACGAAGAATATAGAAAAAAGGACCCGCAAACTGCAGAATTTCAAACCCCTCATGGTTTATGTTGGGTAAGATTCGATAAACCTTCTCTTTTTTGAGTTTGAAATAGGTTAGATCCACACAAATAATGTTCCAAAAATGGGTTGCAAGATAAATTACATCTAGGAAATAACAATGTTTCCAACTGTAAAATATATTTCTTGCAATTTATGGCTAGGAAAATGAATAACTCCTAGCCGTAGTTGTTTAGAGACCGTTTATAGGTGAGATTTTCTCAATTCAAACCTAGTCGGAGTACATAGGCGAACTAGAAATATGCATTATCTCAAGGCACGATGACAGTATTTGCGTCATGGACTGCAGGACACGCTTTAGTACGTGTTTTATTTTCGTTAGTAAAACTTTAAATAAATTTTGTGAACTAAAAGATTTGAACTAACTTTTGGGACTACCTAAAAAAAGTTGGGGACTACCCAGTGATACAAATGTCCACCATACAATGATAAGGAGTGTCCTAAAATGTGGAAATGACTAACCTACGCTTAACCTATACACATATTACCACCTCCCCTCATCACACCACCTATATATATAACCACCTCCTCCCATCACCCCCGCCGCTCACCACCACCGACCACCTTGAACCACCACCACAGACGCCGCTATATATATAGCTTAATTTAAATCATTAACAAAATAAAATCAAAATCAAAATTATAACAAACCCATTACTTGTCATTCGTTTTTGGTTGCAAAAATGAGAAGTAATCATTAAAATGAGTTGAAAATGTAAGTTGCAGAGAGAAGTTCGGTTAGGAATTATGCGAAAAACTTTGTCAAACTAGCCGAACTCAACTTTTAATGGAGGTTTTTCTTTCAGTGAAAAGTTCGGTTACGTCACAATTTTTGGTTACGTCGCAATTTTTTTTTCCGAACCGAACTTTAGTTGAGTAACAAAATATGAGGGGAAAATGTCATTGTAAGTTGAGTAACGTCGGACAATATGATAGAGAGCCAACTAAGAAAACTGGACCATGTGAAAAATTCTCAACTTGCCAAGGTCTACAAGGTTTGATCAAACATGGCATGTTTTAAGTGCAAGATGATGGGGCATCTTCTTAAACTTCATGCTTCTATTTGTGAGCAAGATGATCATCATTGCAATGTCAGTGGACCTTCAATGCACCAGGTGTTTTTATTTTGAAGTAGATGCAATGTCAGTGGACAAACAGATGCAATGTCAGTGGACCTTTAGAAAGGTTAAATTTTATTAAAAAGAAAAATATAAGTTACAGATGATAAGCACACCAGGTGTTCAAAAACTAAAGTTCGGTTACATAGAAATTTGTAAAGTTTGGTTAGGTCGAAATTTTTTTTAGCTAACCGAACTTTAGTTCGGTTATGTTGCAATTTTTTTTCTCCTAACCGAACTTTTCTATGAAAACCTATATATTATGTTCGGTTACGTCGCAACTTTTTTCATTTTTATTTCCCAACCGAACCTTTAGTTCGGTTACGTCGTTATTTTTTTTCCTAACCGAACTTTTCTCTGAAACAAAAAACTCCATTAAAGCTGAGTTCGGCTACCTGTGTTTTTAGAAACATTAACCGAACTACACTTGCAGATGATTTCGGTAACCTGTTCTTCAAATGTTGTAGCCGAACTTTGTAAACCAAACAGAAATCAATTTGTAAATTGTTCATTTTTAGGAATGTTTTGGCCAATTCAAGCACTATTAACTAAATTTGAAGTATCCATGAGTACCCAAAACATCATACTCTTGTACTTCCTATTTCCTTCTTCTTCTTATCTCTCAAAAAAAATGTTAAAAACAAAACAATCCAACTTATAAAACACTAATCACTAATTACTAATCCATAATCACTAATTACTAATCAGTTTTTAACTAATCACTAATCAGTTTTTAATTAATCACTAGCTAAGTTTATCATCAAGGGTAAAGTGGGTATTAGAATTATTATTTTTTAAGGGGTGACCAAATATTACTTCTAATATCCTCCACAGAAACTGATGGGTAGTCCCCAAAAGTTGGTTCAAAGATTTTTGTTAAGCCCGAGCCTAAGCCCTTGACCAAATAGGTGGAATTCCTAGTTAGCAATTCGGACAATCATTCGCGAATTATTGCGTACCAAACGTTCCCTGTTTATACGGGCGTACAACTGAAACTCCGTTAGTCAAGACGCGCACTTTCTCAGCTTCCCGAATTATGCGCGTCTTTTACGTTCCGAAGTAGAAACAGGCGCATTGGTTCGGCCCAATATGATCTCTGTGCAACAGACCCAATTGTCTCAAGTAGACATTGGGCTAACTAAAGAGCCTCTTTTGAAGCCAAAGTACCCTTTTATAACTTTTTTTCCCCAAAAAGGTATCACAGGAATTCGAAGTCGAAACATTTAGGTGCCATAATGGGATTCACTCCACTGAGCCATCAAGGTTTTGGTATCATGGTTACATATATTTTATATATACACATATTTGATACAAAAATGAGACCCAACATGTTATCTCATAATATTTAAAATTTTTTTGGCAGAAATACGTGCCGAATTTTCTATGTCGATTTCATATCTCTAAAACGAATTATACACGTACGTATTCTGTTCTGAACTACCGCCGACTCGCGATCTGTTGACCGGATTTTTGACCGAATTCAACATTTATAAATTCGAATAATACTCGTACAATTGCCGTTCCGTACGTTTGACGAATCACAAATTGCTAACTAGGAGGTGGATAAGTTACAAAGTGACAAGCAAAGAGACCTTGACAGTTGACATGCGGCAAAGGATCTTGATAAATTTAACCAGGACGTGTTCTATTTTCTTGCTCCATATTGCAGAATTGTTATCATCACGATTAGTGCCTATTTTGCTCAATTATGCGGTTAACAGCGGTTCCAGATATATTTCTAACGGGGGTTTACTCAATAAATACATTTGTAGATTTGTAGAGATTTAGAAAGAGTCATGAAAATTAAAAACTTTGCGAGAATTATACAGAATTGAGCAAACTTTTGCGGAGTTATGCAGAGTTGTCTAATGTCTTGCAGACATTTGTAGAGTCTTGAAGAGTTGTATAAACAAATTTTATATGGAAATATGCATGATAGATATAAATATAAAA
Organism: Papaver bracteatum; assembly: GCA_023529315.1. Classification (NCBI taxonomy): domain Eukaryota; kingdom Viridiplantae; phylum Streptophyta; class Magnoliopsida; order Ranunculales; family Papaveraceae; genus Papaver; species Papaver bracteatum. Next base: position 361,362 of record JAJJWX010002335.1, read on the forward strand.
TTTATTGTAGCTTATTTATTATAGTAACTTCAACTAAATTAAAATAAATTATTATATATATATATATATAACTTATTTCTTTGGTTCAATGAAATACAATAAAGTGTAACAATAAATTAAAATAATTATTATTGTATATTTGTACATAATAATTAAAAAAAAATGTTTAATCATATCATATAATTTATACTCATCTATAATAGGAGTTTTATAGATTGTGTATTCATGAAAAAAATAAGATAGAGTAAAAAACATCTTTATAAAAAAATTGGAAGTCTTCCAAAATCTTACATATTTTGCAAGACTTTAATCAAGGCAAATATATACTCAAAAGTCACTCAAAGTCTTGAAAATAAATAAGTACGCAAAGTCTTTGAATTTTCAAGTTTACAACGAGTAACACAAACTTTAGAAGACCTTTTAACTATCTACAACGAGTAACATAAACTTTGAAAGAGATTTTAAAAGTATACAACCAATAACACAATACTTTGTAAATCCATTAAACTCTTTGGAAATCGATAAAAGTATTTATTGAGTAAACCCCTGTAAGTAACTTTCATCGTCATATCATGGAGGGGTTCAATTACTATCCAAAGTAAAAATCTAAAGAATCAAAAGTCAACACAGAACATGAAATCAAAAGAGGAAAGTCAAATTCGGAATATTCGGAGAGAAATCCAAAAAAAAGTAACCATAAGAACCAGAACACATAACGACGTCCGTAACTCAAACAGTAGTATATAATAGTTCTTAGTTTTTTTTGGGACTTAAAAGGTAAACTTTATTAATCCGAAAAAATAAAATACAAGAGAAGGATTGCCTAAGCAAGTCTACAGAGTTAGCAAGAGACAGCACCAACAAATGAAACTTAAAACACAGGAAAGGCTTGATCCATTGGACTGATAGTGCGTGATTTTGTAGGTATGCACAAGGACTCCAAATGCGTCTACTTAGAAGCAGCTTTTAGTCCAGAGCAAGTGGAATGCAAAGGTATTTGGGAAGCAGTTAAATGGGCGCAAGATTCAAACATGGAGAAGGTAGACTTTGAGATGGATTCAAAATTAGTTGGAGACGCTGTGAACAATAATAATCCCAACATAGACTGGAGAATTCGAAACCTGCTTATGGATATTAAAAATATCTTTGATAGTAATAGTTCCTGGCATTGTAATTATGTGCCGAAGGAAAATAATAAAGCAACTGACACTTTAGCAAAGTTAGCTAGATCTTCTTATCTTAGTAGTGTTTGGTTATTATCGACTCCTAGTCAACTTATATGTCAAGTTCAGGAGGACGCAAACTTTGTAAACACTAATTCTTAAATAAATTCATTCTCGTTTCAAAAAAAAACAAACTAAAAACATAGGAAGGGCTTGATCCATTTCCAAAACCAGTACAAACAGAGCCGGTCCTGTGCGTATTAGGGCCCTGTGCGAACTTAATTGCAGGGCCTTTTTATGTTCAATTTTTTTTTCTCCCAGACAATTTCGACTAGCAATGAGAATACGAAACTAAGATGATTCATATACATATATAGCTAGGATAAACATAACAAGTTTATGGTTATAAGCATTGCTTTTATACATATTGTCTAGTTCAACACAAAAAAAAGAGGACCAAAAAAAGATTGTCGACTAGTTTTTCCATTACTGGTCTTACATTTTCATAAACATAAAAATAAAATCGATTACCTTGAAAGAGGAAGGAGGAGGGTCTTAATTGTTAGCCTACTTCACTAAATAAGGAGACTGAATAGCCTTATTAGCGTGGCAAACGAAAGACAAGAGAAGAGTGGGGGCAGCTTGGTTTTGTTTTGAGAGAAATTTGGGAATTCTTAAGAAATCTACCCCTCACAGATCGATAGAAGACGTGATCCTTGGAAGAAGTAAGAACAGAAAGAAGACGTGGATAATAGTTATAACTGGGCTTTCATACCAAGAAAAAATAAAAAAAAAATATAACTGGGCTTAGTTTTGTGCATGAAAAAAAGGCCTTGGCCTGAGATGGGCCCGGAGCGTCGCACCTTATGCACCCCCCAGGCCCGGCTCTGAGAACAAACTTAAAAAACCAAAACTTAACAACGTTTCCTTGCATAAGATCTATTTCATGTTCTCAAGTCTTGCACAAGATCTACCCCTCACAGATCGATTGAAGACTTGATCCTTGGAAGAAGTAAGAAGAGAAAGAAGACGTGGCTAATAGTTATAACCGGGCTTGCATACCAAAAAAATAAAAAAAATTGTAAAGGCCTTGGCCTGAGATGGGCCAGGAGCGTCGCATCTCCTGCACCCCCTCAGGCCCGGCTCTGAGTACAAACTTAAAAAACCAAAACTTAACAACGTTTCCTTGCACAAGATCTATTTCATGTTCTCAAGTCTTCATGAGTCATGACTTCCCTTGTTGGGAGTTTTTCTATTCCATTTGAGTCGAGCTACTTCTTTGCTAATCTTTTTAATAGTTAGCCTTGTCTGTAAAATTTATGTGGTGCGAGTTTTTGTCATCTTCAGGAAATATCTTGCCACAAAGTACGAGTAGCTCCAGAAAATTTTAATTCGTTTTGACTTTGACCTGTCTGCTTTGACCTACTAATTTCTTGTAAACCTGAAAAAAACAGTGGCGAAGAGGTTTGAACTCGTGTTTTCTAGCCTAGATAGCCTGGCTCAAACCATTGTGCCATTGATTATTTGGTGATAACTGTGAACTTATCATCTATTTATAAATTTCTAAACATATTTCATTGAATAATTTGCATGTACATCAACTTTATGTCAATATATTTATATTTGATATTTATATAATTCAAGAATCAACCATGAATCTTCGATTCCTGATTCAACATACGATTCGATTCTCAAAATAAAAAAAAATGATTCACGTTTCGATTCACGATTTAAAAACCTTGGTCTCCTCCAATTCCCATCCATGTCATCTGTTGAACCTGATTTCTTGTCATCAGCTTCTTGTTTGCTAGCAGTGATATCAACATCAGCCTTCATTCTATCTATAGGGAAGCGGCTTTGAGACATGTAAGGAAAGTTAATAACCATTAGAAAACTATTGTGCTTCACGTATTTCCCAGCATGTTTCTTTACATTTTACTTTGTCCTGCTACAAGAAGCTTTTTTTTGCTGGATTTGCAATACCATCAAACTTCTTAGATTCACCACTTGGATGATTTTTCTCCTTCACCTCTTATTTGAACAGTCTTGAAGGTATGAAGAACATGAGTACCTCTGTTGTCCACGATATTGGATTCAATGTTATTTTCAACTTATCTTGTACAACTGAATTCAATAGTAGCTCTAGTTCCCCCTGTAATCATGAAAATCACCACCATCACTACCCCTACTTCCTCCTTGACGACGTCTACCATATCCATCGCTGCCCCCACCACGACGTACACGACATACATGGTGTACACTTGGAAAATTATAAATCACGCTCTTTATATCCTGTACCATATCCAACACAACTAAAAGAACATATATATTCAACATTTCTGAAAAAGATGTAAACAATGTAGTCTTATTTTTGGTGATGTACGGTGAATAAAGAGAAGGCACGGTGTAAATGAGGTAATAAAAATTCACATCTCATTTTATCTCAGCAGGAAAAGTATGGTTGAGGACCCAAGGCTTGTAATTAACATACTTTGAAGGAAAATACGAAGAAGGACGAGGAACAGTAATGTCAGTAGTGGTATACCCATGTTCTCAAGGACCAACAATCTGAATGGGTGTTCGATCCCACTTCTTGTCATCATCCATCCGAATACGCTCATTCGGAGGGTGAACAATTTTATTCTATACGGAACTACAGTCAGATTATTAGACGTGAATATAGTCTAGGCAGCTGTGACTTCACAGCTGCACCGAAAGTCCACGATAGTCCAAGTCTTTAGGAGTATCATTATTGAAGCTGTTGTAAATCCGAGTCTTTTGTATTTGTGGTTATTGTAACAAAGTCCTGTAAACTCGTTCTGTCTGTTAGGTCATTCCTTTCTTGTATCTTGTACTGACGCATATAAATACTGAATGAAGAATCAATCTGTATACACAGTTGTGAGACAATAAACCAATAATCCGCCTAGAATCTTTGATGGTATCATCTTGATCCATCCTAGAACCTATATTTTTCTCTTTCGCTGCCTTATTCATCTCTACTCTCTTTCTCACAATGGTGGAATCATCAGATCAAACACCTCCTTCAAGTCCAGTTCATCACATCAATGAAACATAACCCAACAATGAAACCCAACTCAATTCTTCAGGGAATAATCGAACCCTAGACCCTTATATAATTAATCCAAGTGACAATCCTGCCACAGTGTTGTCTTCTCCTCTTTTGCAGGGGGATAATTATGGTTCCTGGGTTAGGAGAATCACTAAGGCTCTGAATGCTAAGGGTAAGCTCGATTTCGTTGATGGATCTCTTCCTCCTCCAAAAGATGCATTGCAGTATCAATGCTGGAAGCGATGTGATGATCTCGTCGGTAGTTGGCTCCTCAACTCTTGTCAACCAGACATTAGGGCTAGATGCTTATATGCTCCTTCCTCTCAATAAATATGGAAGGACTTACAGGTGAGATTATGTATCTCTAATGCCCCAATTTTATTTCGTCTCAAATCTGCCATTGCTGCCATTAGGAAAGAATCCATGCCAGTTTCTATGTATTATACCATAATCAAAACCTTATGGGATCAGTACGATTCCTTGGCTGCTACAACCGAAGTATGAATTTGTGGTGCCGGCAAGTCTCTGATGGAGAGACTAGAACATGAACGATCAATGGAGTTTCTTCAGGGGTTTCACGATCGCTTCTCCAACCTCAGAAGTCAAATTTTGATGATGGATTCTTTTCCCACTGCTATCCGTATTTTCAATATGGTGAAGTAGGAGGAAGAACAACAACACATTATGACCAGTCCTCTTCCAAGCATCGACTCAGCTGCTCTTAATACGAATCGATTTTCAGCATCTTCTTATGCTACTCGATCTGCTAACAGTCAGCACAAGAGGCAAAGACCACACTGTGATTTTTGCAATCGTCATGGCCATGTACGAGATCGCTGCTATCGCCTTCATGGTTTTCCTTCGTCAGCTGCATCACAACTTATTGCGGCCAATACCACTGCTGTCCCTCCTGATTCCCAGCCCGCGCATCAATCTGCAATGCCTACTTTCTCTGCTGAGCAATACTCTCTCTTGTTGGCGCTGATCAATACTCCACCTGAGGATACTACTATGGAACCAAGGGTGAATTTCGCTGGTAAGTTATTTAACACCTTTCTCTCTCAACCCTGGTTTGTTGATAGTGGTGCTACTCACCATATTTGTAATTCGTTGTCTTATTTTACTTTATACTATCCTGTTAAATCTTTGATTCAAATGAAACTTCCTGATGGTACTCTATCTACTGTCAAGCATATTGGTGAAGTTGTTTTCTCACCAACTTTGAAATTATCTAATGTTCATCATATCCCAAATTTTAAGTTCAATCTATTATCTGTAAGTCAATTAACGCGTTTTCTAAATTGTGTAGTTATCCTTACACATAATTCCTTCACTTTTCAGGACCCAGTCACGACCAAAGTGATTGGTCAGGGTGAACTCATATCTGGTCTCTATCAGCTACAGACTTCTACATCACACCCATCATCGTCTAAAGTTATTTTCAATCATAAGACGTCCTTTGACATTTGGCATTGCCGTCTCGGACACCCTAGTTTAGCTCGTTTTCGTTTTCTATGTAATTCATATGACTATATTCAGTCAAATTTTTCTAATTCATGTGATGTATGTCCAATGGCTAAGCAAACACGTTTATCTTTTAATAAAAATCATATTTCTTCTCGTCGTTGTTTTGAACTCATTTATTGTGATATATGGGGGCCATTTTCTACCCCTTCTATGACTGGTGCTAAATATTTTCTTACGATTGTCGACGATTTCTCCAGATTTAATTGGGTGTATCTTATGCACACCAAGGGTGAAACTTTTAAATTTCTCAAGTTCTTTGCTCAACATGTTGTGACTCAATACTCTAAGCAACTTCATATCATTTCTACGGGTACTTCTTTACCTATTTTGCCAATTTTACAATGTATTCAATCAGATAATGGAACTGAATTTTTATCGCGCGAGTTTCAGGCATGGATCCATGAAAATGGTATCCATCATCAGCGAAGTTGTACTTATACTCCACAACAAAATGGAGTGGTTGAAAGGAAACATCGCCATCTACTGACTGTTGCTAGGGCCCTACGTTTCCAGGATAATTTGCCCATCACCTACTAGGGTGAGTTCATTTTAACAGCATCATACCTCATCAATAAAATTCCAAATCCGGTGCTCTCTAAACGGTCTCCTCATGAGGTTTTATTAGGTATGAAACCAAATTATCGTCATCTTCGTATTTTTGGTTGCTTATGTTATGCTCGTAATACTAAGATAACAAATAAATTTGATCCGCGTGCTACACAAGGAGTGTTTCTTGGTTATCCATACAACCATAAAGGTTATATCATTCTCGATCTTTCAACAAAAACAACTTATATATCTCGTGATGTTATTTTCCATGAGCATATTTTTCCATTTAAGGATGCACAGGTTCCTACGGCTGATATTTTTAAACCTGTTAGTCATGATGATTTTTTTTATATCGATTCACCTACTACTTTAGACTTGCAATCGTCTCATTCACCCACTATTTCTCATTTGGATTGTTCTTCTCAGACTCATTCTCAATCTGACCGTAATTCACCACTGCAGTCTACTCGTGATTCATCCATACAGTCTACTGATGCTTCTCCGCATATTCATCATTCTCCGGCACATTCTTTGCCAAGTATACACACTGCGGACGTCCAGGTCACAGTTCCTTCACCCACTGTTAATGCACCTGATGCTATTTTACGGCGTTCTACACGAGAACATCATCGTCCTTCCCATTTAAAAGATTATATCTGTTCCGTTGAGCAATGTAAGTCGACAACTCCTTATCCTCTTACCAATTATATTTCTTTTACTCAATTTACTCCACAACATCGCGCTTTCATTTCATCAATTCTCACCAATGATGAACCACACAATTTTTCAGAAGCTATCAAATTCCTGATTGGCGTGATGCCATATTCAAGGAACATACGGCTTTAGAAGACATTGATACCTTCACTATCACTGATCTCCCACCTGGAAAAAATGCCATTGGATGCAAATGGGTTTTTAAAACCATATATCGACCTGATGGTACGATTGAACGCCGTAATGCGCGTCTTGTTGCTAAGGGTTATACGCAACAAGAAGGAATCAATTTTCATGACACCTTTGCTCCAGTAGACAAATTGGTTATTGTTCGTGTTATTTTATCTATTGCGGCCATTTATAATTGGCATCTCCATCAACTTGATGTTAACAATGCGTTTTTACAGGGTGATCTCCTAGAAGACATTTATATGAAGATTCCTCCTGGTTTTCACAAAAAGGGAGAAAATCGTGTCTACAAAATAAATAAATCTTTATATGGACTTAAACAAGCCTCTCACCAATGGTTTGCTAAGTTTTCAACAACTCTCCTCAATGCAGGTTTCACACAATCTCGTGCTGACTATTCTCTTTTTACTTTTCATTCTGGTAAAATTTCAATTTATGTTTTGGTTTATGTTGATGACATTATTATCACTGGTAATAATGATTATGCTATTCAGGACCTAAAACAGAAACTCGAATCACAGTTTTGTCTAAAGAACCTTGGTTGCTTGCAATATTTCTTGGGCATCGAGGTGTCTCGTTCTCCAAAAGGTATTTTTCTATATCAACGCAAATATATCCTTGACATTGATAAAGATTCTGGCATTTTAGGAGATAAGCCTTCTCCATCTCCAATGGAGCAACATCTAAAACTACTTCCCTCTTCTGGTGATCCTTTGTCTGATCCTAGCATTTATCGACGCCTCATCGGTCGACTCCTTTATCTTCAAGTGACACGTCCTGATATTACTTTTTCTGTTAATTATTTAAGCCAATTCATGCAGCAACCATGTTCTGGTCACTTGGATGCTGCACATCGTGTTGTTCGTTACCTTAAAGGTAATGTTAGTCATGGTATTTTTTTATCGGCTTCAAGCACTTTGTCTCTTTCGGGTTACACCGATTCTGATTGGGCAGGCTGCCCTACCACTCGTCGATCAACGACTGGTTATTTTACAATGTTAGGTGATAGTCTTATTTCTTAGAAGTCCAAGAAATAGCCAATAGTATCTCTTTCTTCTGCTAAATCCGAGTATCGTGCTCTTGCACGACTCACTTCTGAACTACAATGGTTGCATTATCTCTTCACTGATCTTCGTATCACTATTCTGAAACCTATTCCCGTTTATTGTGATAATCAAGCTGTTATTCATATTTCTGAAAATCCAGTTTTTCACGAACGAACTAAACATATTGAAATCGATTGCTACTTAGTCCGTGACAAACTTCTTTCTGGTCTAATCAATCCCACATATCAGGCGTTAGCATTACAATTAGCTGATCTTTTCACGAAACCCCGCGTTGGGAGTGGATCATTTTCGCCGACTTGCTAGCAAGTTGGGTCTTCGGCCAGATGGTCCACAGCCTCCAAATTGAGGGGGGGGGGTATTAGACGTGAATATATTCTAGGCAGCTGTGACTACACAGTTGCACCGCAAGTCCACGATAGTCCAAGTCTTTAGGAGTATTGTTATTGGATCTATTGTAAATCCTAGTCTTTTGTATTTGTGGTTATTATAAAAAAGTCCTGTAAACTCGTTCTGTCTGTTAGGTCATTCCTTCCTTGTATCTTGTACTGACGCATATAAATACTGAATGAAGAATCAATCTGTCTACACAGTTGTGAGACAATAAACCAATAATCTTCCTAGAATCTTTGACTACCCTCATCGATTTCCTCAACTCCCTCAGCTACTACAAGAAACGGAGATGGTGTCGCGTCCGGATGAGATATATGCGAAGGGGGAAGAGATGAATACCTACGTACCCTTAAAAAATTTATGGGTGGGTTTCTTCGGAAGTCTCATTGTGACTAACACCAACAAAGACAAAATCATCCGAGCATAAGTAGCAGATAAATGATAACAGAAACAAAAGCTTTAGATCATCAAAATCAGAAGTTCATAGCCAAGTGAATCAAGCATGCATGGAATCCAAAGCCCATCTCAAAAGAACGTCTCACTATAATGAAAATCATGAGTAGAGCGAGGTTAATGGAGGACTCAAGATCAAAAGAAGTATGATCAAAACCATTAAAGCAAGAACGTGGGCATGCAAACACTAGATTTGATTAAGAAATAAAATAAAACGTAAGAGGAAAGTATTTAAAGTTACCCGATGTGAAGAAGGAAGAGTCGCAGACAAAGATTTGCCAAACCCGACTTGCATGAATAAAACTGTGAAGAACAATTGAAAAATGAAAATGAACAATTAGAGAAACGAAAAGACTTTGTTGAAATAGACAAAGAGAGGAATCCACTGTGTAAGAAAAAGTAAGAATGATTATTCCTCCTTAAGGGACAAAGAGCGATGTTAACCTTAAAGCCTCCTCCTTGAAGGCGTTTTTAATACCAGGGTTCCTTTAATTTCCAACCACCATGGGTACGATTCATCAAGAGTATAACAGATCAACATGGGCATCATTCTTTCTAGAAGAAAATTCAAGCATCAACAATGGTAAAGGAAGAACAGGTGAGAAAGAACGATCAACATTGAATGGAAAAGCGTCAACAACAGTAAATGCAATTGGGTCTAAACACTGTATTTCCATAAGCAACAAATTTTTTGAACTAGCTAAGGTCAAAAGAAATGGAAAAGTAATGGCATCTGTAAAGGAAATCAAAACGGGTTTTAAGGAACTTATAATATCTCTCTCATCCCTGGAATGGATAAGCACCATCTTGGAACATGAATTTTCAACTTTAAGAGAAAAAATGACATATTGGAGCAACAACTAACCTGCAAAAAGGTTATCTCTAGTTATAAAATTCTTTGATAATGGAGAAATGCTCAAACTAACTCGGATTGGAGCTAACATAAATTTCTCTAGTTAGAAATGATTCCTCCCTTCAAGTGGAGATGGAAGAGTGTAGACTAATTTTGCAGAAGCCATTAAGTTCTGTTTGAGTTTAGCTACAACCTTTCAACAAAACCACCCCAATCAAACCCCAACTCCAATGATCAGACCTCAACAATCATGAAGATTCAGCAATAGATGGAAAGGATCTTTAATCTGTGAGACTCAAAATACCTCCACCTCTTGGATCAGAATTTCTCAAATCATCAAGTCGTTATTCAAACTACAAGGGTCAGTAACTTTACACCTATCTCAACTACAAAACCCTTAGCTTTGTTCTTTGTGGAAACAGAGTACAAAAAAAAAAGGAAATTCTATCCAAGCAACATTGGGACACTGATGAAGTAAAGCTCTGGTTCTCATCATGAAGTTTCCCATTCCTTATACGAAAATGACATCTCCTTCCATGTGACCTTTATTTCCGCAATAGTGGCAAACATAAGGAATGTTCTTACCTCGATCTGTATGTGCTGACTTTGGAGGTTAATATACATTTCTCTTTCGAACTTTAACTGCCGGTGAAGGTATTTCACATTTTCTATCAGTGGAAACCTTTTGTTCAGAAGAATTACTAGCCTTGACAAATTTTATCTCTTTGCTAATACTTGGAATATCTATTCCCTTATAGCCCAATCCTCATATATCACGATGATTTTTACTTTCTCCTATCATAGTGGTTAATTTTCTTGAACTAGTATTGAACTTTTTAAAGTCATCTTCCAACATCTTGATTTTATCAAGAGCAGCAGCTAAATCAGCCTCAAGGCGTTTTTCTCGAGTGAGATAAACGCTTTCTCTGTCATCAAAACTTTTTTGCTAGGAGTTAATCCTTGCTTCAGTTTCTGCAAGTTTCTCTTCCAACAAGAAGTATTTTTAATAAACATTATCACATTCAAGTGACTTTCTATTCAGGTTTTCCTTGGAATCTTTGAGTACCGATTCGCAAGAGCGATCCCAACCATAAAGACCTCTGTAAATCCTTTTAAATATCTTGTTTTCTCGACAGAGAGGAGTCGGAAGATGTGTGACATGGGAAGTTGTAATCTTTTTAATTTTCAACGAATCCAAAAACTTAACATACTCTGAGACTTCCTCATCAACATCTCTATCAATATCTGAATCACCTTCATTAGAAATTTCATCCAACTATTCTTCTAGGCGTGTTTCCCAATCAATAGTTTTTACGTCCAGAGAATGTTTCGATATTAACTTAGATGTGACAATTCTCTCAGGTGAATTCAAGCTTTGAAAATCATCTGGTAATTTCGGACATGGTACGTTATTAGAGATAGACTCGTCTATAATAATCAAATTGCTACAAACACAGACTTATGAGGTCTTTAACGTGTTTGCCTACTCTGATATCAATTTAAAAAGCGGGTGTTTAATAACCACACCTAATATTTCGTTCCGCAATCTGAATAGACACACTCTAATATACTTTCAAGAGAATCAACTAGACATTGAGACTCAATCTAAAGAATAGTATATCAAAGAGTTTTATCTAAATTTCTCAATTCAATCTGCAATCAAACAAATAGGAATTTGTGAGCCTGATTGAATAAGAGAAATAACTTGGACGGTATCACAAACCATATCCAAGTGTCAATCAATTCAATCAACAACCTAAAGGTCAGATTCAAGAACTGATTGAACTTAGCGCGTAACCTGTGATATTTCTATTATATATCAAAATATAATGATGGAAAAGAAATAACACAGACACCATAAATTTTGTTAACAAGGAAACCGCAAATGAAGAAAAATCTCCGGACCTATTCCAGCTTTGAATACCATATTGTATTAAGCTGCTACAAACACTAGCCTACTACCAATGAACTTCGGACTGGAATGTAGTTGAGCCCTAATCAATATCACACTGATTCAAGGTACAGTTGCGCTCCTTACGTCTCTGATCCCAGCATGATACTATGTACTTGATTCCTTTAGATGATCTCACCCACAACTAAGAGTTGTTACGACCCAAAGTTGAAGACTTGATAAACAAATCTGTCTCACACTGAAAAGTCTACTGGAATAGATAAATTTGTCTCCCACATAAATACCTATGAGTTTTGTTCCATATTTTGATAAATCAAGGTGAATAGGAACCAATTGATAACCCAGACTTATATTCCCGAAGAACAGCCTAGTATTATCAATCAAGTCACAATAATCTTAATCGTATGGTAGCGAAACAAGATATTGTGGAATCACAAACAATGAGACGAAGATGTTTGTGACTATTTTTAATCTAACCTATCGGAGATAAATCTCGAGCAAATCTTAGCAAAGATAATACTCAATCACGATAGAACAAGTAAGATCAGAACACAAAATTACAAAGAAAATAGTTGGGTCTGGCTTCACAATCCCAATGAAGTCTTTAAGTCATTAACCTACATGGTTTCGTGGAAAACCTAAGGATAAAGGAGAATCGACTCTATTCGCAACTAGTATCACACATGAGGTGTGGGGATTAGGTTTCCCAGTTGCTAAAGTTCTCCTTTATATAGTTTTCAAATCAGGGTTTGCAATCTAAGTTACCTTGGTAACAAAGCATTCAATATTCACCGTTAGATGAAAACATGATTAGATACAAGATAATATCTTTCAACCGTTAGATCGAACTTAGCTTATTATATACAAATGAAATGTACCTTCATTTAGATTTGCGTAACCATACCTAAACATGTACACTATATTGGCTCAACAATGGTTAACCAAATTTATCTATATGAACACCTTCATATCAACCGTATTCATCTTAACCACAACTAGTTCAAATGACTCAAATGAAACTAGTTATAGAGTTTTTCAATTTCTATATTCTCATAGAAGTATACAAGAACACAATTGAAGCAAAATCGGTTTGATTCACTCGAATCAATTCATGAACATTATAGCCATGGTTTGCAAAGATTGCATTCCTTATTATATAAATGTATTAGTTCATGAGCAAGACGATTTTAGAACATGATTCACTTAGGTATGCAAACGGGTACGCATACCTTAGTGACCGGACTGGGTTTGGGTTCGCTGGTATGCGAACGGATACGCATAACTTAACACTTCCAAACTTCAGCAGAAATTCCCGGACCTATAGCTTACGCAAGTACGCGTACCGGTACGTTTACTTAGGTACGCCGACTTTCACAAACCAACAGGTACACATACGGGTATGCATACTATGGTTCCCGAACATGGATTACATATATGCAAGTACGCATACTACGTGCAAATCCAATTGTTCTAAACCCTATTTCAATCATTGAAACTTTCTTATTAGAGGATGAAAATATCCGTTTTCACACACTATTAGCATCAAAGCAATTTTCAAGTTATTGAAATAATCATAACGAAACATTCCAAGTTTACACCAAATGATTGTATCGCACAAACCATGTGAGATGTTACTCGGTAATTTTCACATGATCATCTTTTGACTTTCATCAAGAATATAAGATGAACTTGGTTAAAGCGAAAGCTTTCCAACACATATTTCGATAAATATTTAAGCGAGTTATACTCAGCTCGAAATCTCAAATATGTATAATCGAAAACTATCGTAATACGACTTTTGTCTCAATATAGGAGATAGAGTAAAAATAGACTTTCCAAGTGATAGATGAGTTTAAGTCTCCACATACCTTTTGTTGATGAAGTTCTACAAGCTCTCCTTAGAAGTTATTCATCTTCAATGATGAACGCCGTGAAGTCTAATGCTCAACTACATAATCTATCCTAGACCGAGACATTACTTTAAGTAGACTAGAAATCAAGACTTATAGTTTTGGTCACTAACATTGACAAACAAGCTTGAGATAGCAACGCTTGCGAGTTCGACGATGCAGTGCTCTAACAATAGTATCCTAGTATGACCTTTCAGGATAGAGAAGCGCAAAGGTTGCGCATCATGGCATAGCCGTCCAAGCCCATGATCATCTAACATGGCGTGACACTGTATAGACTGTCAAGCGCTAGCTAAGATAGCGAGACCCTGCATAGACAGTGAAACGCAAAGGTGGCGCTACACTATAAGAACATTTTCCAAATAATGAAGCTTATTGTACGACACAATGGAGCTTCATTTAGGTAAAGTCAAGGAAAGGCCAAGTTGACAAATGCAACATGCGATGTTGGCATTAAGGCATATCCATGGAATTGAGTTGGCCCAAAATCAAGGATGATGCAAGAGTGTAAAATAGGCCAAGATTTGGCCTATGCATTAGTTCAAGGCTGGCTACATCTTGGACAGTGCAAACAACTTAATAATGCAAGAGTAGCATTGCTATTGTCGAACAAGTTCGCTAAGTGAAGCATATGATGCATGAACAACCAAAATGAGCTAAGAAAATGGCAGAGATGATTGCAGCATAATGTTGGCCGTACATTGGTTTAGGCCAAGAAGATTGCAGGGGCATGTTGGTTGAGTATTGGACGAAATCCAAGTTCAGTAATGCACCAAGGTTGCACGTTATGGTTCAAGTGACGGTTAGGATTTCGTTATTGGCTTTACAAGCATGTCAACTGTGCAAGACAAGGGATAACGTTTATAGAGGAAGTTTATAGCCTAAAGGGTGTATTTGTAACTGCTTCAGAACAAGTGTTGAAGGATGGTTCGAGTTAGAGAAGAAACTGTCCAAGTTGGCACAGTTATTGGCGGTTATGGAACTGCCTTATGGAACAAATGGTTGTCCCATGCGTGTACAACTGTTGTGCACGGTTTTTGGCCAATAAAACTGATGTATAACTAGTGTTAAGGCATAGGAAAATTGGCAGGATTACATAGGAGATCGTGGGACTCAAATTGATAGAGTGTTTGTAAGTTTAAGGCTTGGTTCAATAGGAACAAGTATGTGTAACTCCCTAAGTGGAAAAGTTTTCTATATCTTCCCTTTGATGCAATAAAACGAATTGGTTGTGTCATTTTTTCCGAGTGTTCTTGTTTGGATGATTGTGTTAGTGAATGTATGGAATTGTTGAGCATGTGCGAAGTAAAGAGAAGAAGAAAGAAGGCTAAATACTTCCGATGTAGAACTGTAAAGTTGGTTGTTTGCGTTGGTGCAAACATATAAGGCTGAAATATGAGTGAGTGAAGCTTGATTCACTTAACCACTGTGCTGCCGGGTTACACTTGGGCAAAAAATTTGCAAGGTGCATTTGCGGGCGTGACACCTAGTAATATGGGGAGTTCAGACGAGGGTCAACAAAAGAAAAAAAACTTTGTTTTCATGGATCGAAGAATCCTGCCTAGCACCATATGGTCCGTACAATGAGTTTTCTTATCCAAGCTCACCGCCTTTCTGATGAAATGAAAGCACTCACTGAATTCGAATTCAAATACTCAAATTCCCTCAACTTTTCTAGCATATTACAAATTTAAGTTAAGCATAAGTTGTTGTTATGATCTTTACTGCCTATATTTCGTAACAACATGAAAATGGGTCTGACAGACAGAAAAATTATGTTCTTCGTTCTCATTTGTGATGCATTACGTTGAGGAGAAATCAAGTGATGAGGAAGACAAGGCAAGTGAGGATGACTTTGCCTCCAGCAACGAGGGAATGGCGAATCATGCAAATCCATAGTTCGCATTATTTATGCAATGTATTACATTTGGTTTTCCCTAAATACCACCCACACTTTACCTAATTACCACCCACAGTCTAAAAACACAATAATCGTAGACCTCATCTAGAGTAGGTAATGAAACCTGACCTTCTTCTCCGTTAATATCCAGTGTCACTATCAATTACAATTAACCACCGTAATCACCACCACCACCACTCTTCATAATACAGTTACAAAATTTCCAAATTAATTATACATTAGAAAACCCCAATCTTTATTCCTACTAGTTGGATTCAAATTTATTTTTATGGAATTTACATAAGAGTTTTCAAAGTCGAAATCATGATTTAGGTTAAATTAAAACTTAATTCATATCTATTAAGATTAAATCTTAATCGATCAACATAAAAACCTGATTTTATCTCCAGAACAAAACAGGGACTAAAAATTAAGATTAGCATCCTTGAAACTTTATGTGTTTAATTTTTTTTTCAACGGGCACTTAAGTGAAATCTGCAAAATACGTATAAAGATCATGGAACCCATTATAAAAGGCCCCGGTGGTTTGAAGAACACAAGGATCCCCTCTCTACATTGGTGACAAGTCAACCAAAAATTAAATCTTAATATGATTAAGATCTTGATAATCGTATGTGTAGTGAATTGAACGTGACGGAGATGGTGGTCGCGACCGCTATTAGTTGATAATCGGAGAAGAAGGTGAGTTGTTACTACCCACTTTACATTGGGTATAAAATTATTGTATTTTTTTATTATGGGTGGAATTTAGGAGAACCATGGGTGGTATTTAGGCTAAACCTTACATTTAGCCTTCTTTTACGCAAAATATTTGTACTTTTCGGGTAAAAATCAAAATCAAAATCCAGAAATAAACTGCGCATTAGGAAAACCCTTCTCTATCTTCTTTACGTTACTCTTTTCTTATTCTTTCGGTGACAATCTAGGGGTTCAATTAAAAATCTAAAGACCTAAACAAAACCAGAAACCAAAAGAGGAAAATCCTATTCAGGAGATTTAAAGAGAATTCCTATATGAAGTAACCATAAGAATCAAACACGTAAAATCACCATCATTCTAACACTAATTCATTGCCCCCATTTCCATGGGAATCACCACCATAACTACCACTGCTACCATCTACATGACATCCACGATATGTACGACTACTTCCAGCATGGCATGCACGGAACATAGGGCATACAGGGGTATACTGCGTCCACCATAACCACCACAAGCTTCAAGCCGTGCATCATATCCACAACCAACAGAATATCAACATCCAAAATCTCTGCGGAAGCACGGGGATATTACAAATGAAAAATATATACACAGAATAAAGAGAGAGCTAAATGCGAAAAATGCAGCACTCTAAGCATCAGATGAAACAGCAACTTGGAGTTTTTAAAATGACTATTATATGAATCAGAAAGCAACTAATTTTTATAAAATCAACCAGCACAAATTATTATTGTTTTCAAAAAATGAATAGACACCAACATTAGATTTGCAAAATGAGCACATCAAGAAAATCAACTAAAATCTGTCCGGAGAAAGGTGAGAGACTCAATCCTATTGCACAGTATATCTATCTGTACCACCAACCATTCAAGAAAATCAACTAAAAAAATTGGTGTTTGGTGTTTAAAAATTTGGAAAGTCCGGAGAAAGGTGAGAGACTCAATCCTATTGCACAGTATATCTATTTGTACCACCAACCATTTGCTCAAATAAAATCCTAACTGTAAAATTTACAAAGAAAATCGACTGTCATATTGGGTATATGCCCCGGGATTCCACTTTTTGGGAATATGCCCCAAAGTAACGGTTTCCGTCAAGGAACCGTTAAATAAACTATTTATCGTAAATGTGTCTGAATTTTCTCTCTAATTTTTTCGAGATTTTTTCGTCTGAATATGTTCCTGAACCTTGTAAAGGTGTTAATATATCGTATATCTGTCTTTTAATTCGCATATGTAATTCCAATTGTGTATTTGTGTGTGAATATTGACTTAACGGTTTTGGATGGAATTTTGGACGGCTGGGGCATATTCCCAAAAATTGGAATCCTGGGGCATATCCCCAAAATGACAGTCGATTTTGGGTATCCCAATAATATTCCCAAAACAATACAAAGCCATTAGAAACCTATCAAAGTCTTTTCTATTCATCTGAATGTTCTTTCAACTGAAATGCTAGACTTTAATAAATAGAGGTTAAAAGATTAGCGAGAGTATAAGACGCAATGATTTTACCTCGATTTTTGAACGTTAGGCTTCTTCACATAAGTACCCGAGTTGAGCGAAACCAGGCTCTCGACATAAATCTCAGGATGAGCCATCATCATAGTAACAATACGGACTGTAGGTGTGTTTCTTTGAAAAAAACTACTAACCTTTCCAGCTCTTTCCTTCTTTGGGTTGCATATAAAAAACCCATCATAGGTATGCATCAGAATCTTACTATATTTAAGTGACAACATGGTCGTCCAGGAAGGATAACAGGTTATTGGTTTTTGAGTAGTGGTGAACAGTTTAGTCCAAGATTCCCTCACTCCATATTCCTGCATTACCCATACTTCAGCTTGGACCCGCTTGTCAACTAAAACTAAACTAAGGCAGTTTCCCAATACTCCCACCTTTGTATATATTTTCATGTTGCTAGCTTTTGAATGCATTATGATTTTTTCTGGCAATGGCAAGTCCATGAGTTTCTCACTACTAATATTAAAAGAGATTATACTATTGGAGATATCTCCATTGGTTGTAAAACTACTTATCCAGTGAAGAGCTCCATTGAGAAAAACACCGTGATATGCCAGATGAGTTGGAAACATATAAGGGAAGGTATGCATAGAAAAATGTACATGTGTTCCAAATGTATATACTTCAACTTCACTGCAATCAGATTTATAAGAATCCAAAATTCTTACCATCTTGTAATCTCCAGTCTTGATATCGTAACCAAACCCGGCTCTAGAAGAATACTTGATATTGATATGAAAATCACTATATTGTATTTCCTTATATTCTCTGGTTGATGGATTCCAAATATAAATGCTAGTCTTTGAATCATTTAAAATTCCAAAGCAAATGAGACCATTACGAGCACCAAAAACCCTAATTAAGTTGCCGTTCTTGTATTCAAATGGGCAATCCATGAGAACAGCTTTTTCACCTATATACTCGCATGATAAATTTGGCGACGATGATATTGAAGCAAAATCTACAGAATATATCAAAGGCTTACGAGTGTGCGACTCCTTATCAGTAAACATGATCCTATGATTGTTCTTATTCTGGATACTGAGCTCAAGATGATCATTGATAAACTTAAGGCTAGAAATTAGATTAAGCCAGAGTTTGCATACGCACTTACATGTTAATAATGATTTCACTGATAATTTCAGAAGAATTTCTACTTGTATCTCTTCCGGAAAAGTTGACATTAACAAAGCTTCCGCCGCTGCCATCTCCTTTAGGGTTTCGCTTTCAGAAGAGGGAAGAATAGAACGAAGCACTCTATTTTGATCAAGCGGAAAGTTTTGGGCTACAATGTAAGATTATAAGCATCGGGAATATTTTTGGATCACTACAGGGCATATTAGTCATTTAGCAAATTTTAACTGAGGGGCCAAACTTAAGACCATGGGGGTAGATTGTGGGCAACATGACAGATGTGAAGTGTTACACTTCCCCAACTCATTTTTTCCATTAGGTGTCATCGTTTTTAGCCTTTATCCCCGGATTAAGATTAACAGGTAGTCCCGTATTATTTGGATTTGACCAACGGATACTTAACCTATAACAGGGAAAAACGTGGGGATGTATATCATTTTGGTAGATCTTAAAAAAATAAAAAAAAAATAAAAAAATGATGGAGCACCTTCCTAAACTACCTTTACTGTTGGGCTTAATTTAAACTTGAGACTGATGGAAGGCCGAGCGGGATCTAAACTCAATCAATGGTCATGGAAATTTTTTTGTTTGTTTGTTTTTTTTTTTTTTTTGTCAGGGAGAAATGATATACTACTATATCTGGACCTCATTGGATGACTTCGTCCGCTACTATCGGAGATGTGTTAGACTACATCTCAATATTTAGCTTTCTTGAATCAATGTGAGCTGGCTTCTTTTTCTCAGAAGTATTGCTTTACAAACGGATTAAGTTAATAAGAGATAAGCATGGTCTTGACAGTTGACCTTCCATAAAAGCTACTGATAAATAAAGCCAGGATGTTCTACTTTTTTACTCCTTCGTGCAGAATTAACTTCAGTATCATACTACAGAGAGGTTCAATATGAATATTCAATGAAAAAACCTAAAGACCTAAACAGAACCATAAGGCAAAAGAAAAAGTATAATTCCAGAGGATTAGAGAGAATTCTTCCAACACAAAGTAATTAACCACAAGAACCAGAACGCACAGCGTCGGACCATCCTTCTAACAGTATTAAATCCTAGTTTCCTCCATTTGCTTTAGAATCACCACCACAACCATCACCACGACATACACGACCCTGTAACGGCGTATAAGGTATAATCCACAAGAACAGCTTCATTACCTATAACGGCGCACCTGAACTTTTTTATGCCGCGCATGATACGTAACAACATTGCTTTTCCTAACATACCTGTGAAAGCATGGGGGGAAATTGTAAATAAAAAATGAAGAAGGATGCAAAGGAAGAAATAATGGTTCCTCAAGAGTGGCCAGAATGAAGAACTGAATGAAATCCTAACATTAAAAACAAACGATGATAAACTCTCTCCTATTCATTTTAATTATCTTTTAACTAAATCGCAATACTCTAATAAGTAACAGTAAAAAGATTAGAGAGCGTACAAGATGCGATGATTTTACCTCGATGTTTGTCTTTTAGGCTTCTTCACATAAGTACCAGAGTTAAGTGAACCCAGGCTCTGACGTAACTCTGAGGAGTCATCTTCATAGTAAGACGACGGTCTGCAAGTGTGTTCACTCGTGAACCACTGCTCAGCTTTCCAACTCTTTGTTAGAAAAAACAATGTTTTGTTTTAATCAAAAAATGCATGGACCATGTTTTGATCCCAAGACCTATTGCTCCCTAGATGTTTTTTCATGTGAATGAATAAAACATTAGTCCCATATAGACTAAAACACTAAGAGTTTTAGACTTAAATAGCATTGGTTTAGCCTTAAGGGTATGGCCCTTTGGGGCTTTAGACCTTTGTGTATGGGGAAAGCCCTAGACTATGGCAAGGTTGCCTAAACCTTATTGCATTTCTTATTGCCTTTCCCGTACAGAAGCACGCACGCTCGGCTCGGTGTCGGTGTCGGTGTCGGTGTCGGTGTGGGTGTGGGTGTGGGTGTGTCCGACCCATTCTTTTTACTGAAATCTTCCACACGTTTCTCCCACACATGTAAAGAATTTTATTCTTTGCCTTCTCGGTTTTGGGTGTCCGACCCGTGTAACACATGTGCACCTCGAGAAGAATCTCGAAAACTTTTGTAACGTTCGAGACGCGTGTTTTACGGATCGTGTTTTACGGATCTTGTCTTTGCTTTGGATTATCTTTAAACGTTCGAACTAATTTTTGCTATAAATACAAGATGAATTTCTTCATTTGAAACCATACCATTCAGAACTCTTATCTTCTGAATTTCTCCTTCTTCTCTAATTATTTTCGTAAACTTAAGTTCTTATTAATATTTGTCTTAAAACTCGAAAACGTTGAGTTCTTTTCTGAAACAAGTTGTAGTTTAGAAACATAATTTTGTATAACTACTTCTTGATTTATAGAATTTTAGTTCACGAAATATAGTTTACGAAACATAAAATTGTTTTTTACATTACTCGAGAAACAATTTGTATTTTCAATTTGTGTTTTTGTTTTTACTTTTGCTGCCAAGTTCTAAGGGTTCTCTCTTGTGTATGCTACACATTGAGGAGAACTAACGATGAGTTGTATCCTGGAGGTAATTTGTTAATTGCTATAGCATCTCAGAGGAGTAGCAGGCAATATTACCTTTAGCTCAGCGTATCTCATACGTGCCTCTACTAAGTTTATTGAATTGTTTGTTACTACTATCAGTGTAATCTAAGTATTATTTCCCATTTGCATTCGATTATTGTAATTAATTCCAACACTCTTTCCTTCTTTGGGTCGTATAAAACAAAACCGTCATAGGTATACATTAGAATTTCGCCATTTTTAAGTGACATCAAAGACATCCAGTGAGAATAATCAGTACTCGTAAGTTCTTACGCAATGCCGTATTGCTATGTTCTGGATGCATAATACTCCCTCCGTCCTATTATTAGTTGACCTTTTTTACAACTAATAATGGGACATGTGTAGTACCTTTTTTTATGGCAGAAGTGCATCCATGAATTTCTCATTACGAATATAAAAAGAGACTATATAATTGGAGGCATGGCTTGTCCAATGAAGAGCATTGCGCAAAACACCGTGAAATGTTAAACTAGGTGGAAACTGCTCATTTTCTATTCGCGATGTATTTGCTATTGGTGTTATCATTTGTATTTGGGTTTTGATCATATTTTATTTTGGTTTTTTGATAATCCTGGAAGCAATTATGTAATCACTATTTTGGTTTGAATGAATTGAGATGTGATTTCCATCAAAATTACAAAATTAAAAAAAATTGCACATCGTAATTATAATAAAAAACTAGGTAATTGAATTCATTCCCAAAAACAAATAAACAAATAAACAAATAAATTATCCCATGTGGAACAAACAAGGGCCTGTTCAACCAAGGAATGAATGCCTTCCATAGATGACAGAATAACGAAACAAATAAAAATAAAAACTAAAATTGCTCAAGATTAAAAATAATAACTAAAATTGCTCAAGATAAATTTCGTCTAACGACGACAACCACCGCCTCGACCAAACCAATAGCGACCACCGGTATTACGAATCTTTGTTGATCTGTCTGCAGGAGTTCTTATTTTTTGGAAAGAAAGCTTTCCATGAGACAAAATAACAACAGGAGTTCCATCAGCATAAAAATATCTGTCTTTAGGAGGAGTAACGGGAGCTAAGAAGCAGAATCTTAATCCCAATGCTAACAAAACCATACCCATCAGACTTGAGAAGATGATAGCTTCCATTCTTCTTTCAATTCAGTTGCTGTGTTTTTCTCTTCTCTTATAGGTTTTCAATAAACTTGTATTCTCACCCTTGTATTCCTGGTCTCTCTTGATGTCACCATAAATAATAACTAAGAAGCTTATTTATACAGATCAACAAAACAGATCTAGGAAACTAGCAGGAATTCGAACTTGTATGTAATTCGGTTTCCAAAAAGTACTTTATCAGGAAACTGGGTATCCTAGTGGTGCACGGGCATACAAATATTAACCTGCAATACCCATATTTCAGCTTGGGCCCGCTTCTGGTCGACTAAAAACAAACTAAGGCAGCCTCCCAACGTTCCAATCGTCTTATACGACATTCCCAGTTACTGCTATCTTCTGGCAATGCAACATCCGTTAGTTTCTCATTACTAATATCAAAAGAGACTATATTGGAGGCATCGCTTGTCCAATGAAGAGCATTGTGCAAAACACCATGAAATGTTAAACTAGGTGGAAACTTGTAATGAAAAGTATGAATAGTTTTTGACGAATGTGATCCCAAGATTCCAAACATATATATATCTCAACTTCACAGTAATCAGGTTTTCCATTATAATATGTAACTTTTACCATGTTGTAATCTCCAGTTTTGCTTTCGTAACCAAACCTGATTCTACAGAACCTGGCTGTTGAAAGATGCTTGAGTCTGATCTGAAAATCAAAACGTTCCCTATATTCTCTAGTTGCGGGGTTCCAGACACAAATATAACATGTTGGTATATGCCACATGGTCCTAAACCTAGGACCCTAGGTTACTGGGAAAATATTTGAGTCGTGCTATAACACGGTCGTTCGCATAACTTAAAGAATACGGTCACACCTTTGCACCGTTGGATTTTCCATTTATCAAGATACGCTAGATTAGATTCTTCTAATAAGAAAAATATATACTTAATTATTTTATAGCTCTAATTGTATTTTATAGGAAATCCTTATCCGATATACACTCATCACCATTGTTACATTGTTTATCGTTTCGGTAGAAGGTGACATGAACTTCATTACAAAAAAAGTGATGGGAATCATAGATATTTCATGGAAATTGTTTTCTTTCTTTTTGGGTTGCAATGCTTGAAGGAATTAGACGCAAAAATGGGTTGATGATGGTTCAATCATTGAATCGGATGAAGGAAGCATCACTGATAAGAATTGGATCAGAGAAATCTTGAAGTTAAACATTATGACTAATTTGATTAAAATTTTCATTCTATTTTTTTTTTTTTTTTTTGGAGCATATTCATTCTAGGTTATTGATGCTTGAGAAAATATTTTTAATGGCCATCGATATATTGAGATGATGATGATGTAAATAAAGATGGTTCGGACCTTTGTTTCATCTTCATGCATGATTCTCTAGTGGTTCATCACCGTCGAGAGAAAAACGAAAAGTGCATTCAAGGACTTGTATGAAAATAACTAACAAATTGAAGTTTAATAAAAAGTCAAAATTCTGATAACATGCACTAGGATATGTGCATCTCCAACATGTGATAATCTAAAGTCATCTAACGGTGCAAAGGTGCGACCGTATCTTTTGAGTTATGTGAACGACCGTGTTATAGCACGACTCAAAATATTTGGGCATCATGGTAGATTTTTGATTTTGGATCGCATAAAAAATTTGGACTTGCGTGGAAAAATTTGGTCATATAAGAAAATGTGATTTAAATTTCGTTTAGTACAAGATTCTCTTACTCCGTACTACATTACCCATACTTCAGCTCTGACCCTCCTCTTGTCGACTAAAACTAAACTAAGGTAGTTTCCCAATACTCCCACCTTTGCAAATATTTTAGCTAGTATTGACATGTCCTGGACATATTATACCTTTTTTCTGGGAATGGCACATCCACGATTTTTTCATTACTAATATCAAAAGAGACCAGAAGTCTTAACCACATCGGGCAAATAGTATGCGCATTTTGCATGCTGGTGTGCGTTACGCACTGTTATCTGATCTTTTAAGGAGTTGCATGCTAGTAAGAGTTATGCTCAGGAACACTTCAATGGTGCATGGCTGCATGCATGCATTACTGGACCGCTGACATGTCATTTACCAGTTGCTTATATTCTATATATACGTGTATGGTATCAAATTGTTCAATAAAAGACTAAAACAAGTCGATAAGAGAGAGTTGCAAAAATGGTGTCTTTCCAGCCAGCTCGTAGCATGATGCTCCTACTAATACTTGCATTTTCATTTGAATTATGCATCTGCCATAGGATCATAGTACGAAACTCATTACCGGCAAACAGTCCAGCATACCCGAATGATGGAAAATTGCACGTCCTATGTCCTACTGAGATTCCTACCTTGCACGAGATGACTTACGACTTTATGCTCAACCGCGGGGAATCGCACGTAATTGGCATTTCTTTCGATTGGGGGCCTACACGGTGCACTGCTAGCTTCGATGACGAAATCCATTATAATCGGTGGCCAATATATCAATCCACACCAAACTTCCGCAAGGCATGCAGAGATGTGTGCTACATTGATCTGAGAGATGATGGTAGTTATTTCTGGGATGGATCATGTTACTGGTTTAATCGATCACACAAACGAAGAAAGTGTTGGTACAAAATTAGTAGTAATTTTTAATTTTTCCCAATTACCAAAGAAAAAAGGAAGAAAAAAATAATAATTTCTCTTATAAAAAGAAGGCTATTATTGGGGTGTCACATTCCATTAGAGGGGCGTCACCTAATAAGACAAAAACGGGTCACCCATAAGTAATTTCAAAAACCCCTTATCTCAAATAATTTTGTAATGACTAAACAACCCTTATTTAGTTAATTTTAATTTAAATTAATTAGATAATAATTGAATTAATGAATTTTGTTTAATACTTGGTGAATTCTTGGACAAAGTTTTTGTGGGAAGAAAAACTAGAGAGAAGAGAAAAAAGAATTTTTTTGGAGATTTCTTTCAAAACCTAGATTTTGATTCACTCAACAAAAACGAATCAAAGTGAAGAACTAATGGTTGAAAATCAACAAGTATGCCTCTAAACTATCTCCCATGAGTTCGATTTCGCACAAAATTAGCTAAAGTACGTTGAAAAAATAAAGATTTTTCACTTACTGCTCATGTTATGGTTGGGTTGAAGCTTCGTTCCCAACTGTAATTTGTATTTACGGTTAGGTTTGGATGAACTCCTAACCGTAACTGGTTTTCAGGATTATTTACGGCAAGGTTATCTTAGACAAAAACAAACCGTAAGACAAATTACGGTTGGCTAGAAAATGGAACCTAGCCGTAAGAGGTTACGGTTGGAAAAAACAGTGCATTTTCCTAGCTGTAATCAAACATGCAGTTTTCTTAAAAATATATAGGAACAATTACGGTTAGGTTTATCCTATATAGAACCAAACCGTAACCAATTACGGTTGGAAAATTCAATCTACCTAGCCGTAATCCAACATGCAAACCAAATTTTACAGTTTGAATTCAACTAAACCTAACCTTAAGTTCTTCATAAACTAAAGTTACGGTTAGAAAATAAATTCCCAACCTAGCCGTAACACTAGCAAAAAATGTACTGAAACCCTAATTTTACTTCAATTTCATTCAATCTAACATATTTTAAGAGTAAACAAAGATGGGTTTGTTCGATTATACCTAACATACACCATGGGTTGTTGTTGACAAGTTTGAAATTTTGATTCTTCAGTTGCTTGAATCGGTTGTTGAGGATGAAGATTTTGGTCTAATAGTTGATTGAGAAGATCAGGGACGGAGCTAGAAATTTAATACAGGGGAGGCTAATAGACAAAATATATTATTTAGGGGGGCTTATTAGGAGATTTCTATTTTAATTAGTAAATTTTTTAAAGGATCACTAAGGAATTAAACAAAAACAGGGGAGGCGGGGGCCACCCTTGAGATCTACATAGCTCCGTCCCTGGAGAAGATTATGTTTTTTAATTTTTATTTTACTTCAAAGGTAATCTAGACATTTTGTTTTGGTGTTAGGATATCCCATAACCACTTTTTTGGACACTAAAAATCCAAGTAAAACCCTTCTATTAGAATGTGACGCCCCAATAATAGCCTTCTATAAAAATGATCGATATCTTTGCATGATGGATATCAAATGTCTACTATCTTCACTTTTTTTACATCTAATAAAAATCATGCTAAGTTCATCTTCATCCTATTCCGTCCAAACTTTTTATGACATTTAAGTGTTCGTTAATTTTTTTTTAAAGAGATCAAAGGAGACTTCAACCTCTGACCTCAAACTCTTCTAGAGTCAAGCCTCTGATTGTGGGAGTCAAAAACTCATGCTAAGTTCATCTTCATCTGGTGCTTGCTATTCGAGGGATAATGAATAGCCCATAGACCAAATATAATACCAGGTGATATATGAACAACAACATAAAGAAAATGGGTCAAAAACTCATGTACATGTTTTAGTTCATTGTAAACTTTTATGTGAAAACATAATTTTATATTTTCTTCACTTTTTGGCTTATAAAGGAACTTGCAATTGGGGGATACGAATAGTATTGTACTGTTTATATTGGCATAGTAATTATTACTCCCTCCGTTTCAGGAAAAGTGCTACTTTCACTTTTTCAATTTGGCCTAATTTTTTGCTAAAATGAAAAAGTGAAAGTACACTTTTCCTAAAACGGAGGTAGTATTTTTTTGTAGAAAAATTATGCCGGTATGAATAGTAACATTACTATTTCATATCCCCCAATTAATCCTTCTTCTAAAGGTTATTAACTAACCTTTGTTCCTAAATCAACTTTTGATTTTTCAACTAAATTAATTTTTGATTTTCCGACTTTTGCTCCTAAATTACTTTTTTCGTGTTGTCCAACATTGGAAAGACGTTGACTTTTTTTTTTTGCAACATAAATCACACGAATGAACCTCACTATAATTAAGAGGAACCAAAACCAGCAAGGCACAGACCCAGGTTTGTTTTATATTTAAGGTTGTGTTACAAAATTTATGACCGAACTACAGCTACGGTTAGAGGTGTAAAACGTGTTGGCCAAATGTGTCGTGTCATGCTGTGCCGAAGAATATGACGTGCCATGTTGTGCCGTGTTAGAAGGCGTGTTGTGCCAGAATAAGAAACGTGTTGTGTCGTGATGTGCCGTGCCGTGCACATTAAATTTATATTTTTCAGTATAAATGTTTTCCAAATATTTAGGTATTGTATGTGTTATTATGAAAATAAGTCAACATAACGATAATAAAATGCCAATAATTGGCTAGAAAAAGGCTCTTTTGTGAAATATACACAAAATGTGATGTATTGTGCCATGTTATTGGTATTTTATACATATTATTACGTGCTTTCTTAACGTGATGTGTAGTGCCGTACCACGTGCTTATCCGTGTCGCGTGCTGTGCTGGGTTACTGTGCCAATTATTCAAACCCAGCCCGTCCCATGGAACTAACGTGATGCGCCGTGCTGGGCTTACACCTCTAGCTAGGGTATCTACATAACCATCTCGTTTCTTGTCATTTTTAGATTTAGGGTTTAAGAAAATGGGATCTTACCGCTCTCTTAAGAAGCTTTCAACATGAATCTCTTCTTGAAATCTTAACATTGTGCTTCTGGCAAGAAAATGAGATTTCTGCTGAGTGAATTAGGGTTTTCAAGAAGAGAAAATCGGGACTCTTTTTCTTCTAGGCAAAACAAGACCATATATATAACTATCCAGAGTCAAAGTCAAAATGCATTTGAACATGAAGAATTTTTACTTGCACGCAATTTGAGTATCTAAGAAATACTCGCACTAGCCAAACATTTTTGATCTGCATCACATCCATCTACTAAATTCAGATATAAATAATCTTAGTTGAAATGCAAAAAATGAAAAAAGAAAATGAAAAATACAAAACCAAAAGAATCCAACATAAAGTGCCTGATTGAAGTGAAGCTAGGCTCTCAAAAGAATTCATGACCAACACATAACTTGCGCGCTGCTCTAACATTTTTGATCTTGCAGTATTTCCACATCGACAGTGTTGAATCGACCACCACTAATTACACCACTCACACCTCCACTTACACCACTCACCACCACTCACACCCACTCACCACCACTCACCACCACTCACACCCACTCACCACCACTCACACCCACTCACACCTCCACTAACACCCACTCAATTAATCTTTGTAATTTTTATTTGTAATTACTTTACTTTGTAATTGCTATAAATACCTCCTATCTTAGGAGATGAACATATTATGAAATATGAGCCTTAAGTTTTAGTTCATTAAGTTTCTTGCTTCTTAACATGGTATCAGAGCACCATGGTGAGTTGAGTGCTTCTAAACAATAGTGAGTGTTTCGTTACTTCTTCGACTGATCCTTCTTCCGCTTGCTTAAGGTTCTTGTTTCTCTATATACACTTATTGGAATAGGTAATTTGTACCTACTGTTTTTATGGTAAACTTGTTATGCTAAGTTTATGTTATCCCTTTTTGGATCCTACTTAATATTGTTAATCCATTTTTCTTGGACTAGTTTTTTGAATCATTTTTGTTATTTGGATTTTGAATCTTGATTACTACTATTTTTTGTTCTTTACAAACAATAGCCATCAGGGTCACCTTTACTTTGTGACTTGATTAAGTGTTTTTACCTTAATGTGATTCTCTCTTGCTTTTTGATATTACTAATAAATTGACCAACCAAAGATCATAAGTATACTTCGTTCAGTTGATGTTTTTCTGCTGGTCTTTTTTGGTATCATTTTGTCAAAAATAATTTCTCCTATTCGATTACTCATATATTTTTTTAGCTACTAGCTAGTATCTAGCATGTTTGTTTTTCGCCCCCCATAAACAGTGGTGTACACAATCTATTTTATTTGTACGTTTTTTAGGCTCATTTGTTTAAAAAAAAAAAAAATCGCAAGCTGCTTGCGATCGGTATTCATACTTCATATAATTTCTTCTTAATCGTGATAATGTCTTCCGTTAGACGTTGTGTTTACTGTGGAAGCAATTCACACTTTGTGGAGAGATGTTTCATGAAAATTGGGTATCCCGATTGGTGGGACACCTATAGAGCTCAAATGAAAATGGATCAAAAAGGGGCAGATATATTTCCTTTGATGGTGACGACAACAACCGGTACTCATTCTTCCGTTGTTAAATCTCATTCTTTAGTTGATCCGAACCTTTTTCAGCAATCAATTAAGGTTGATGTCGCTTTACTTACTACTAATTCTGAAAAATATCATGGTTGGGTACTTGACTCCGGTGCCACTAATCACATGACATTTGAAGCATCTATCTTGAAAGATGTATGTGCACCTGAATGCTCAAAGGTGTATAATTCCAATGGTGTTCCGTATCCGTTTATTGGAGGTGGGAGAGTTGATCTGAATTCTTCCTTGACTTTAGAACATACTCTGTTGATTCCTTCTCTTTCTAATAATCTTTTGTCTGTATCACAAGTGACTGCACAATTAAATTGTGTAGTATTAATCTACTCGACCTTTTGTTTTCTTCAAGATCTTAGTAACGGGAAGATAATTGGGCGTGGTACTAAAAGATGAGGGTTATATTACATAGATGATGTGTGTGAAGGACGGTCTTTGTCGGCCAAGGGGTCCTCTCATGCAAATGAAGATCAAATTCTATTATGGCATCACCGGTTGGGTCATGTTTCTTTTGGTTATTTGCAACACTTATTTCCAACTTTATTTTTAACCTACAAACCTTCTGATTTCAGTTGCGAAACTTGCATCTTAGCAAAGAGTCACCGTGCGACTTACCCTGATAGCTTTAGCAGAAGATTAATTCCTTTTGCTTTGGTTCATTCTGATGTTTGGGGGCCTTGCCGGATTACAAGTAATTCAGGATTTCGTTGGTTTGTTTTATTTGTCGATGATTGCACGCGTATGACTTGGCTTTATTTGATGAAAAATAAAAGTGATGTAGCTGGAATTTTAAAATCTTTTCATGTGATGATTCAAACACAATTTTCCACCAATCTAAAGGTTCTTCGTTCTGATAATGGTGGCGAATATGTTAATGAAGTGTTACAAGGTTATTTCCAGGAACATGGTTTAATTCATGAGACTACTTGTCCTTCTACTCCACAACAAAATGGTGTTGCGGAGAGGAAGAACAGGAAATTACTTGAGATTACTAGAGCTTGTTTGATTGGAGCAAGCATGAGTCCACATTTTTGGGAAGAAGCTATCACTAATGCGGTGTATCTTCTTAATCGTGTACCGACTAGTGTTTTGAAATTTCAAACACCCTTGGATAAATTGGCTTCGTTTATGACAATTCCTTCTCAGCTTAAACTCCCTCCGCGAGTGTTTGGATGTACCGTTTATGTTCACATACAAAAACATTTGTGTAGCAAGCTGGAACCATGTGCACTAAAGTGTGTTTTCGTTGGTTATCATCCGTACCAAAAGGGTTACAGGTGTTATCATCCTTCTACTCGTAAATTTTATGTTAGCATGGATGTTACCTTCTCCGAGCACGAGAAGTTTTATTCAACATATGAATCCAGTCATACTCTTCAGGTTGAGAGTCAAATTGAAGAGTTGAATTGGATTGATTTATTTCCAACTAATAGTGAGATAAATATTCCGGTCAGTAAAGAAATTTCAAGTAACACTCTTGGTTTTATTGATATTGGTGCGATCAATATGACACCCACAAAAATAGTTTAAGAGGTCGAAACTCATGTGATTGAAGTCCCCGTACTTTCTTTACCAGTAGTACCTACAATGAGTTATCCTCTTGCTGAAACTCCTGAGGTAAACCCAAATCCTTCGATTAATACTGACAATACTTGTGAGTCACTTGAAACTGATAAGTATCAATTATCACAAAGAAGTAATCGTGGAGTTCCACCAGATCGTTTTTCACCTGAAGCAATTAGGAAGGTGAAATACCCTATTTCAAACTACATGTCAACTCATAGATTATCAGAAACTGGCAAAGCATTTGTCAGTCAAATGGCAGATGTTACTATTCCCAGAACAGTAGAAGAAGCACTATCTAATCCGAAATGGGCTGGTCCTATGAAAGAGGAGATGGTGGCACATGAAGTAAATGGTACATGGGATATAGTCTCACTACCAGAAGAAAAGAAACCAGTTGGCTGCAGGTGGGTATTTACTATCAAGCATAATCCAGATGGATCGATTGATAAGTACAAAGCAAGACTTGTGGCTAAGGGATTTACCCATACTTATGGTATTGATTATTAAGAGACATTTGCTCCTATTGCGAAATTTAATACTATTCGGGTCTTGCTTTCTTTGGCAGCAAATTTAGGATGGCGTTTACAACAATATGATGTAAAAAATGCCTTTTTACATGGTGATTTGAAAGAAGAAGTCTACATGACACTACCTCCAGGTTACAGTGCTCCAGATAAGGCTAATGTTGTTTGTAAGTTAAAGAAGGCTTTATATGGTCTGAAACAATCTCCTAGAGCATGGTTTGGTAGTTTTCGTCTTTCAATGAGGAAGTTTGGGTATACACAAAGTAACGATGATCATACCTTGTTCCTTAAAAGGGTTGGTGACAAGGTAACTGCACTTATTGTCTATGTAGATGATATGGTGGTAACAGGAAATGACCCTGAAGAGATGAGTAATCTGAAGAGCTGTTTGAATTCTGAGTTTGATATGAAGGACTTAGGAGGCCTTAAATACTTTTTGGGAATTGAAGTCATGCGTTCTGAGAAAGGTATTTACTTATCTCAGCGAAAATATGTGATTGACTTATTGAAAGAAACTGGTATGATTGGTTGTGAGCCGATTGGATCTCCTATGGAACAGAACCATGGTCTCGAAGAATTTTCCGATCAAATACCAACAGACAAAGGTCAATATCAAAGGTTAGTCGGATGCTTGATTTATCTTTCTCATACAAGACCAGATATTGCCTATTCTGTTAGTGTCGTGAGCAGATTTATGCATAATCCGGGTCAACAACATATGGACGCAGTCATAAGGATATTGAGGTATCTGAAGTCCGCGCCAGGTAAAGGTTTGATGTTCTCAAAACATGGACATCTTGATATTTCAGGTTACACTGACTCGGATTGGGGAGGAAAAGGCGACAAGAGAAGATCAACATCGGGGTATCTTGCCTTTATTGGAGGTAATTTAGTGAGTTGGAAATCTAAGAAACAAAAGGTTGTTTCTTTGTCCAGTGCTGAAGCAGAATATAGAGCAATGGTAAAAGGAATTTGTGAATTGTTATGGTTGAAAAGACTTATGGGGGAGTTTGGTTTTTCCCATGAAAAACCCATGAAGTTGTTTTGTGATAACCAGTCAGCAATCAAAATTGCAGAGAATCCGATACAACATGATCGAACTAAGCATGTGGAGATTGATAAGAATTTTATCTATGAAAAATTTGAAGAGAACATAATTGAAGTACCATATGTTCGCACTACACAACAATTGGCAGATGTTTTAACGAAAGCCGTATCAAACACTATTTTCAACGATTCACTTGTCAAGTTGGGCATATGTGATATGTATGCACCACCTTGAGGGAGAGTGTTGAATCGACCACCACTAATTACACCACTCACACCTCCACTTACATCACTCACCACCACTCACACCCACTCACCACCACTCACCACCACTCACACCCACTCACACCTCCACTAACACCCACTCAATTAATCTTTGTAATTTTTATTTGTAATTACTTTACTTTGTAATTGCTATAAATACCTCCTATCTTAGGAGATGAACATATTATGAAATATGAGCCTTAAGTTTTAGTTCATTAAGTTTCTTGCTTCTTAACAGACAGAAGACCGTAGAGAGGCTTGCAAAGTGAATATCTAGTCACGTCTAGCTCAAGAGTTGTCCAATCCATAGTCTTCAATTCTTTTGGACCAGGAGCTGCTCCCTGCAAGGCCGCATAGATTCATCTGTTCAGCTTCATTTTCTTTAAAAAAAGGAAACTAAATAATAAAGAGATATTTTGTAAAAGGGTCATAAGTTTATTATCTAATTAGGGTCTGGGTCGTAAAACATACCATTGATGCGTTAGGGTCGTAGACTAACAGAAGTCCGTTAAAACATTGTTAGCTGACTTTCTTTATTCTACTTAACCCCTTGACCGTCAGTTGGTGACCGTTGACAGTTTAAAAATTGGCAAAGCATTAGCACTCTCGTCCTCTTCCGTCCAGTTTCATTTTTATGAACTCTCCCCCTTCCACTTATATTGCTGAGTAACACGGGTGTTCATTCCTTCGCCTCCCCTCATCAAGTTCCATAATCTTCGTTGCAACTGCGACATCTCCACTACCATAGCTACTGGTATCATTTCCATTGAAACAATTTTTAACCCAGCATATTAATACCTCCGATCAAAATTAAGGTTAAATTAATTCTCAACAGCACCACCAAAATCAGAATTTAGGAACAAAGAAAGAACCAAAGGTTCTGAAGTTCACAATCTTCATTCCCTGTATCCTTTTTTTCCAGTTGAAAACCCAACTTACCCTCTCTATTCTACAAAGAATTCATATATAAACTCATCTAGAGCTGACATAGTAGTTACTAAATATCTTGATCCCTATCTTTAGATCAAGAGATACAAATCAAACCAATGATTTTAGCTAAACAAGTACCCAATCTTCAAAATTTTATTGAATATAAGGAATCACTTGATTCATGTAGCAGCAGAGAAGAATGAGTGGATATACAAATATGTGACCAATTTAGTTTTTAATACAGTGGAGAAGAAGAATATCAGTGAACTTCTGAATATGTAGATAATATATTCGATGAAATGTCGCTATGTAGCTTGGTCAAGTATTCAACTGGTTAGGATTTAGAGTCAATTGACTATTTCTTTTTGGTATTCCGGTAAAAAAAAGACGGTCAAAGTTAGTCTACGACCCTAACACATGAACGGCATGTTTTGCGACCCAGACCCTAATTAGGCTATAAAGTTACGACCCTTTTACAAAATAACTCAATAATAAATGGAATGAAAATCAACTGCATTGTGCTATGATATTGTTACCTCATCAAGCTTCGTCGCGATCCGCTAATAACTCCATATATGTCCATTTTGGATCCTGTTCGTTTTCCCCACATAACAACCTGTGCCAAGTGAAACTAAAGTTTGCACATAGCTCATGTGATGACTTATCTTTGCAGAGAAATCGCACATATCATCTGCTTGGGAATAAGCATTCAAGTCTCTGACGATTCCATTTTGTCGATTATATAAAATAAGACCAGAGTTAGTAACGATAACAGTCTCACCATTTCGAAGAGACCATATCGGGTTTGGATAGACATATCCAGGAAAGCTGTCTCTGGTGAAGGTGAATCGCTTAGACCAAGTGTCTCTTACTCCATAATCCAACATCACCCAGACTTCAGTACGTACATCGTTTCCAAGATATAAACATAAGTAGTTAGCCAATACTCCCAGATCTTTGCACATTGGGCGCTGCATAGTTTCTTTAGGAAACGGCACATGGATGAGTATCTCCTTGCTAACATCGAAGGAGATTATAACATCGGGAGCGGTCTTTTTGTTGGTGGTACCTCCTAGCCAATGAAGCGCCCCATTGAGAAGAACACCGCCATT
Source organism: Papaver bracteatum (assembly GCA_023529315.1). NCBI lineage: Eukaryota > Viridiplantae > Streptophyta > Magnoliopsida > Ranunculales > Papaveraceae > Papaver > Papaver bracteatum. Next base: position 396,798 of record JAJJWX010002335.1, read on the forward strand.
TGTGGTTCTGAAGGAGTAAGGGATGGTTGGAATAGCTTTCCATACACCGGATGCTAATGAATACACATCAGCTTGATAGTGACGAGAACTTGCATAATCATCGATTCGTACCACCTTATAATCGTCAGTAGTGGAGTCATAACCAAACCCAAATCTAACGTTGTAAAAATTGTCATTCAAGTCATAAATGAGATCATTTAGTAGAATTGGTATTTTCTTGTATTCCCTAGTGGTTGGATTCCACACATACATCCTACTATCTTCGTCAAATTCACTTCTACCAGTACTCGAAATACCTAAGCAAATTAGACCATTGCAGGAACCAAGAATCCAAACTCTTTTAACTGCATCACATTGAAATGGGTAATCCATCTGGAAAGCTTCCTGCCATACATCATCTAATTCTGACGAGTTGGAAGCTGAGGAAGATAGTAATCCATAATCTATGGTGTAAATATTGGGTTTACTAGTTTGCCCGTTCAAACTTCGAACAATGAGACGACGGTTGTTTTTCTGAATACTAAAATTAAGGTGATACTGAATAAATTTACGGCTATGAATAAGATTACGCCAGGGCTTGCAAACCCACTTACAAATTAAAATTGAATTAACAGGTAATCTTAAGAGTATATCTACCTGAATGTCTTCCGGAAGGCTAAATATTTTTGACATGTCTACTTCTTCTTTTGCTTTTGCTTTTCCTTTTCCTTTTGCTTCTCTTTTGGAAGATGGTACATTCCCCATTATCAAAAACTCATATGGAAGAACGAAGCGATGAGGCGATACAGCCGAGGGAAGAAATGGTTACAAGAACAATGTGTTTCAGGTAATGGGTTCCATTTGTTGTGAATGTAAGAGTATTTATAAATATCTTATCATTCTGATTTAAGAGTCCACCTCGTAACGTATCATCAAGCAGTAGAACTATTACCAAAACTGCCTGCTTTAATTTACTTTGGTTTGGGTTTTTGGATGAGAACCAAAGAAGAAGCAATCAAAAGATCCTGACAGCCATGAATGTGGATGCTTGATTTGTTGTGCGAGCCAGTTTCCTTTTCTTCCTTCTATATTTTTCGCCAACTCGTGCAGTTAAATGTCATTTAAAATTTGTTGTTAGGAAAGGCAAGTTTTAAAGTTTGCCATTAGAGGTTAACATTTGCCATATCAAGGCTAATCTCCAATATTTACATGGAAATGCTAGCCTGTTTGGTTAATTTAATATCCACTAGCGCATATCCCTGGATGGCTGGAAATATGCTTAATGATTCTGCTGTCTCATGCTATAATAGAGTTAAGTCATAATATTGCTTCCCTATAGTGGTTGAGAATCAGATACCAATATTTGAATACAGTTTTTTCCTGTACGTACAAACTAGATACGTCCTTCGGTCTTGAACCTAGTAGTACTGAAATTTCCTAGGAGAAACAATCATATCCCAAGCAGGAAATCCACAAATGCTGGAAGATCTTGTCCATTTTTGCTCAATTAAATGTTCGTTTCCGGACAAAGCATATTTGAACTAGGAAAATACTGTCATTAATTCATAGAAACCTTCCATAAGACCCTAGTTGAAACGTTAATTAGTACTATCTCATACGAACACGTTCATGGTATTATCCACTCCGAAATTTGTAGCAGGCCAAGTACAACATAGTTGCAGATTTGTAGTATTAAAACCAGCAACATAAGTAGACCGGCATAATGTGCGGGTCAACTATGAGATCATTCAAGTATCAACCCCCTTGGTTATCTTCTCTTCTTAGATTTGGATTCTTGAGCTTGAGAACTAAAAATATCATAATAATGCAATTAAAGAAAGTTTCAACGGAAACCCAAAGTAAAGGTTTACCAGAAATGTAACATGATGCATGAACAGAATCCTAGCATGACTGATTTTTTATTCAACTAAACATTATAATAAGCCCCAACATGACATTATAAATCGAAAAATCAATTCAGTAGAGTTAGAAAACAGCATTTGAGTTCTGGGTTTGCACATGATAAAGCGATATATGTTGCAAACTTGTCGGTGCTTCTTTCGAGCTAATTATGTTTACAAAAGCATACCCCAAAACGATAAATAAGTGTACTTAATTTGTTATTCAACATTCACTCAGAACAGTTACCTACAGCCTTTCTAAGTTTCAATAATGGTTCTTCCAATTCCTTTCTATTTCCTCGTGTTCTTTTTTATCCTCTTCTATTCCAATGTTTTAGTTCAATCAGCTCGTACTTTTGATGCTCAATCTAAAGTTCCCAAAAACAAAACTTTTCGCTACGTAGTCCAAGGAGAGTTTGAAGGATTGAATGTGGAATACTGGGCAGATTATCGTTTTATTGAAACGGGTGAAAATAATGTTCTTAGTTACCCATACGGGCTAATGTTCTACAACACTACTCCTGATGCACATGTTCTTGGCATAGGCGCCAATCTTCCTAATGATCAATCAGAAACATTTTGGATTTGGGGAGCTAACAACAACAACCCAGTTCGCGAAAATTCCACTCTCACTTTCGGCACTGATGGTAACTTAGTGCTTGCAGATGTTGGTGGTCGTATAGTTTGGCAAACTAAAACAGCCAACAAAGGTGTTACCGGCATGTCCATGCAGCGTAATGGGAATTTTGTACTTCACGATAAAAAAGGAAGGTTTATTTGGCAGAGTTTCCAGCACCCGACTAATACTATTGTAAGAGGTCAATCGCTTAACCTCATGTGTGGTAAGAAACTCGTCAGTCGTACATCAGATAAGAACAGTCGGGATGGTTCTTTCAGTGCTGTGATCGACAAGAACGGTTTCATCCTCTATCAAAATTCACAGAAAAGAGGAGGCTGGGAGGCAACGGGTCTTCTAAATGTAACATTTGATTCAATGCATGAACAACCGCAAACTACTACTTATTTCTTAACTCTAGGTTTGGCAAATCCAAAACAAGTTCAGCCAAAACCAGCTGGTAGTAATTCAAGGAAAGTTACACTCACGAAAATTGATTACCGCTATGAACATTCATTTCTCAGGTTAGAATCAGATGGTGAGTTGGCAGGTTATACATTCTATGAAATGGATTCTTATGCTTTGTGGGCTAAAGATTATGCGTATTTTGGAAAAGTGCATAATGGGGGGTCACCACCAACACCGCCGTCACCCTTGCGGTTCTAACGATGGCCAATCAGATATCATCTTCTCAAAATATTAGTAAAAGTCAATATCTAGAGTAGAGACAGAGTAGCTCATGCACAAGAGTTCGCTTAGTGTCTCAGAGATTTGCAGATCAAATTTCCACTTTCGTATTGTTTATTATTATTAATCAAAATAAAAATAAAAAAGTATAACCAGATACATCTTGAAGAATCTACGCATAAAATAATTATAAGCAAAATCACTTGCACCAGCTCGAAAGGCAAATCACACCAATACCATCCTTATATTGGAGGATGGGTTTCTACTATTCCAGGCACCGCAATGAAAATTTAAGGTGATCGTTCAAAAAAAAATTGGTTACAAAGGAGAGCATGCCAGGCCTTGCATGCGCACTTACAAACTGAGATGGTTTTCATAGGTAGCCTTACAAAGATCAGACTTAAAACCTTTTCTCGTAGGGAATTAGACTCTACAGCAGCAACAACAGAATCTCCACCAACGCCAAACCTTATTATGTGCTCCATTACCAGAAAACTTAATCGTGAAAGCAAAAACTAAACCAAAGCGTTTGAAACTGAGAAAGCAAACTAGAAGAATAAGGTCACTTGCGGCCTTATGTAAAGAAAAGAGAGAAATAGAACCTTGATTAGGAATCAGAAAAGTTACTTTATGATTAGGAAAGAACATCGATTTTTGAAAGGTCAATTTCTAAGACCATCATTCTAACACTAAATTACTAGTTATCCCCAACAGACACTTTTACTCAACACCTTCATGAGCTTGTTGATGTAATTTCTCGCTTTTCCGGCTCTTTCACATTTGATTTTCTTTTCTTCTTCTTTTTTCAGGAGGTTATGGCTTTATGTCCGCTTCCTGTTTCTTTTTTTTGATGAACTCTTTTTTCTGGAAAAAAATAATAAATAAAAAATGGGCATCTCTGAAAAAGAACGGGAAATTACACATAAAAAATGTAGATTTGAGAAAACATAGGAAGAAAAGGTTTCTGTTACTCAACCGGATTAAATAACTAAATGCAGAAGATTTATGACTCATACATAAGGCAAATCGACTACTTTGTGTTTACAAAAGAACAAAAGATGAATCAGAAAGGAACTACATTCCAACGATTTGTTAGGTCGCGGCAAGAGAATCCCTGCAAAGAAAAAGTTCTAAGAGCCTATAGACAGTGATTTAGTTGGCTGTTTTTGGTCTCTTGATGTCTGTTGCCTTAGTTTTATTTTGCTTTTCACTTTGATCGTCTTTGGTTGATATGCCATCTCTTTGTAGCACTTTCTGTGCACTCTTCTTTCTCTACTTTCTTTTTTCCTTTTTAATAAAATTTAACCTTTTAAGTCAAAAAAAAAAAAAAAAAAAAAAAAAAGGAACTACATTCCATAAAATTTACCAGCATTTCACAATAAGATGAATAGAAACTGCTACTTTACGATGTAAAAGCTACAGCCATTGGGTTTTCAAATCAAACGGACACTTAATCCCATGAATGATGAAAACAATACAAATCCATTGGAAATCTTTTAAAATCTATCTATTCATCTTAATAATCTTTCAACTGACCTGCAAACTTTAAAATATCACCTTAAAAAGATTAAAGAGCGTATAAGATGCAATGATTTTACCAAGATTTTTGTCCCGCAGGCTTCTTCACATAAGTACCTTGAGCGAAACCAGGCTCTCGACATACCTCTCAGGATGAGCCACCATCATAGTATGACCACGGACTGTAAGTGTGTTTCTTTGAAGAAAACTACTCACCTTTCCAACTCTTTCATTCTTAAGGTCACATAAAACAAAACCGTCACAGGTATACATCAGAATCTCACCAGTTTTGAGTAAAATCATCGGCGTACAGAAAAATGCATACATGGTAATTGATTCTTGAGTGATGGTGAATAGTTTAGCCCAAGATTGTCTTACTCCATAGTCCTGCATTACCCATACTTCAGCTCGGACCTGCACCTCGTCGACTAAAACTAAACTAAGGCAGTCTCCCAATACTCCTACTTTCATATACGCTTTCGTGTTGTTATCTTCTGGTTCTGGATGTACTATACTTTTTTCTGGTAATAGCACATCCATGAGTTTCTCATTACTAATATCAAAAGAGACGATATACTTGGAGGTACCTAGGTTGTATGGATAATTGCTTATCCAATGAAGACACCCATTGAGAAAAACACCATGAAGTGCTACATCAATTGGAAACTCATGATGGAAAGTCAGAACAGTTTTTGACGATTGTAAACCAAATGTATGTACTTCAAATTCACAGTAACCAGATTCTTTCTTATCCGCAATTCTTACCATCTTGTAATCTCCAGTTTTGCTATCGTAACCAAACCCGGCTCTAGAAACTTTGCTGGGGTTGATATGAAAATCACAATTTTGTATTTCCTTAAATTCTCTAGTTGTTGGGTTCCAAATACAAATGCTAGTCTATTTTTTTGACTCTTAAAAGGTTAAAATTTTATTGAAAAAGAAAAAGAGAAATACAAGATGAGAGGCGCCTAAGCGCAACAAGAGAAGGCAAAAGCCGATCCCAACAAGCTGCAAAGAAAACAGAAAAACTGCTCAACAGCACAAAGACTAGCCGAAACACACATCAATTCCTATAACTTCTTCTTGGGTATAGGGGTTCTTTTCCCTTTACCCAAATCCTGAGAGCTAGGACCCAAATCCTTGATTTGTTTCGAGGAAAGGAAAGAATCTATAACCCCTCCAAGGATTTTCTTAACCTCGGTTTCTTTACCTCCACGAGGAAGACAAAGCAAAGAACTAAACTTTGTAAGTTTGTCCACGTTTTCTTCTAGACAATGATTTTACCAAGATTTTGTATCAATTAAAATACCCAAGCAAATAAGACCATTACAAGTACCCAAAATCCTAACATCCATACCTTTATGGATTGTTCTTATTCTGAATACTAATTTTAAGATGATCATTGATAAATTTAGTGCTAGAAATTCGATTAAGCCAGAGTTTGCATACACACTTACAAGTTAATATCGATTTTGCCGGTAATTTCAGAAGGATTTCGACTTGAATATCTCCCGGAAGACGTGACATTTACATAGCTGCCATCTCCTTGTTGAAGGGAATTATTTAGGGTTTTTACTTTTCGAAAAGAGGGAAGAACAGATGCCATTTCATTTCACTTTCAGAATCTAGATATAATAGTAACGAGAAGAGGCTGACCCGTGCGGCCGTGCCATAAGGCTCGATTGTTTTTAATTTTTGCGGATCCTTTACAAAAAAACCAACAGATATGCCGCGTGGTAGCGAGTCTAGCGATCCTATAAACTATTATTTTATTTATTTTTTATTTTATTTTTTTATTTTTGCTCTATACTAGTGGTCCCTACCTATACTACATCCAAACTATTTAAATTGTAGTGGATTTCAGCAATTACAAGGTTCGAACCCCTATCTATACAGTGAGAGGGAGCATGCCAACCACCAGACCACTTGGTGATTGGCATAATATATATATAGCAACCCCACTTACAACTCCTATATACATGTATTCGGTCTTAGATAAATTGCATCTCACATCTTCTTTATGTCTTAATTTTTGCTTTTTTTTTTTTAATCTCACTAATTTTCTGTATTAAGACTTCTAATTCTTGTTCTTAACTTCCTCAAAATAGTAGCAAAGTACATGGTTTAAATTTAAAGCCTCTTATAGAATAAGATGAGTCAATTACAAAAACTACATACATTATGCACAAAATTGTATCATGGTTCTAAACGACAAGGACCCAATATTTGGGGGAAAAAGAGTCATACAGGGGAAATTGCAAATGCATCCGCTTTTGGAAGGACCGTTGGCTGGACAGTGGGAAATTGCAAGACTTGTTCCCGGTGATTTACAAGGTGGTGAAGAATAGGGATGCAACAATTCACGGCATGATAGCAAATGGAGTTTGGGTGTGGGATTTTAAGAGGCCGTTAAATGAAAATGAGCAACTTGAATGGGACCTTCTAAGGCGTGACTTAAATCGGGTTCCTAGGCTAGTGGAAGGGGACGATGAAATGGAGATTATGGAGAATTTCAGCGTTTCAAGATGTTATGAAAGCTTCAGCGGAGGCAATTTGGAAGACTGTGGCTTCGACGAATTCCTTTGGAGAGATAACATTCCAAACAAGGTGAGTTTCATCATTTGGGCTACCTTTCATAATTTGTTACCTACAAGGGATATGTTGAGACATCGGGGTGTTAATATTGATAGCGACCAGTGTGTTTTGTGCAATGAAGTAAGGGAATCGGCAAATCACATGTTCATTCATTGCAAGTACTCTTTCCAGATTTGGAATTATTTCATCAAATCCTTTGTGATAGCTTGGCCATTACCAAGTACTTTGCTTCAATTGTTCGAAGCGTGGTCTATCAATGTGTTACAAGGGAGAGGAAGGGAGGTTTGGCAAATCTTACATTATGCGGTTTGTTGGATCTTATGGAAGGAAAGGAATGGAAGAGTTTTCGGAGGTCGCCAAAAGAGTGTGCAAGAAAGCATCGACTCGATAAAGCAATTGGTAGTTTTATGGTCCTGTGACAAGGATACATTTAAGTTTGTGGATCCTAATTTAATTTGGAGTAATTGGGATACACTAATGGGTATGTAGAACTGTATTAACCTTGGTTCACTCCTTGGCTTCTTTTTTCTTTTTTAATATAACCTTTTTCTTCAAAAAAAAAAAAAAAAGTCATACAAAAATATGAGAAGAAATACAAAGCTTCGGAAGACGTAATCCTACAGAGTTTTAAGATCATTTTTGTATAATCAATAAAAGAAGGGCCTTATATATATATAATGGAATTATCATGCAATCCAACCAAAATAAACGGAAAACCTAAACTTAATTTAGCACGAAAAATTAGAAGGATAAAGAAAATAATTTTAATTTAACGGGATATTTAAACCCCAATGTTCTTCTTCCTAAATATATCAGTCGAGTTCCTGACTTTTACAAAGTTCTAGGAGTGAACAATGGATAGGTGAGTGCGTATTTGATATCACCCACATCCAATCCATATAGAGGACGGATCTGAGATTTCAACCCACGCTCAATCTATCACTCATGATGGATTGGGCGGCTAGATAAGCAGATTTAGAAAACGAAAATAATGTAACTTAATTTAAAACATCGATCACTGAAATTTATTTAATAATTGTTAGCGCAACAAATCTTCACTAGCTTAAGGTAGTCCTTATTTTGATTAAGTTAAGTCGGTGAGACGTAATCCGTATTAAGGTTTATTACGTTACGGTTATGGTATGGTTTAAATTCCGATTTAGTGTTTGTACTAAGCTTAAGCACACAGCTAGATAAGGTTAAGCTAGCATGACCTGTCCCTTGAACTATCTACTGTTGCCACGAGGTATCCTCCCATCAATGATGGAAAAGTAGGATTGATATGTGGCAAGCATCACTAGAACCCGGTACATGCCTCACATATTTTTATGGCTCAATTGGTACTTTGATCCACCAGGAATGACGTGGCATTTTAGGTTCCTTCAACTACTTGACGTGTTTATATAATAAGCAATGTTTCTTAGCCATCGCCTCGTATAAACGATACATTGTTGCTAAAATTCAAGAAAAAAGAGCACGTAGACAAATTTCTTCCTCTATTGGTGAATACAAGCAGACAATTGATCCTAGCTAGTTACATAAACGAAAAGGATATGTATGATATATATCAAAAACATTATAGGCTTTAAATACTCTTGCATCACCTATATCTCACGGCAAAAGCTAAGCATATGCATCCTCCCAAGATGCCTACATGTATATCAAATTTTCACCCATGCTTGAGAGGTTCCATAGTTACCTTTGAAAAAGCACTACACCATTTCAGGAATTTTGTCACAGGCAATAACTGTTACTGATGAGATTTATAATGGTTATAACCTGTTGAGAATAGGCGTCATAAATAAGTGTGATACGATTTTGTAACGGTTTTATCTGTGACATTCGCCCACTACAGTCACATAAAATAACCGTTACAATAATTAATAGTCACGATTGGCCTAATTTTATGATAGCGACACGTGTCAAATTAGTAATGTTTATCGTAACGGTTTTAACTGTTACTCTCTATTTACCACAATTAGCTGAGTGACCCGTGTCTTAAAGAGTCACATATATTACAACGGTTATAGTTGTTACTGAATCCTTGCAACGATTGATTCAGCGACATGTGTCCGTTTTTGTTACGAATATAGTAACACATATTAGTGTTGCCATTAGTTTTATAACGATTTCTTATTGGATACGTGTCGTCCGTTTGTCACGGATTTTGTGACGATTAAACTGTTACTCTCATTTGTAACAACAGCAAGATGATGACACGTGTTTTTTTACTTCACAATTTTTGACACAGTTATTTCAGTGACAATTCCTTTAGTTACAATTAAAAAAAAAATGGGTAGCCCAGATCATTTTCATGGACCTGGACTTCCAGTTTACATGCATGCACAATTAAACCTGAAACATGGGCTTGCAATACAACAAATGAACCAAAACATAGGCCTGCAATTTCGTGTTTTCCAATCTGCAATTCATACATTTAATCTGCAGTTCAGTATCCAGAAGCAAATCCTTCTTTTTTATTAGGCTCTTGTAAGTATTTACCTCTTACTGAAATCAAATAGAAGCAAGTTAGCAAAAGGGACAAGGATTACTGAAAATTCTTCTACTTGACAATCATTTCACAACTTATTCTGTTGATCACAAACACCAAAACATGAAAATAGGTCCCTCTTAAAACCCAAACACACAACTTATGTACTTGTAAAATTTAATCTTTACTTCTCAACTATTGTTTCAGCCAACAAGAGACAATATTAGACTCCTAGATAACGAGGTTTTTAGCAAAAAGTAAACTACAAGGTTGTTGGAGGACATTCTATAATTACTATCTACTATGTTGGCTGCTATGGCACCTTACTTCAACTGTATAAATTAGGAAAAAAGACAAACTAATCTACGATGAACTTTGAACAGAGTAAGCTCTTGAACCTAATGAAGCTGACCAACCAATCCCCACATATTTAGTGAATAAAAACAAGTGAGCCATAAAACAACTGCCTTTATAGAATGCATTGTTATAATTGATTCTATTACTTAAGTTGGTGTCAGTTCACCACTTTTAGATATCATGGTATAATGTAGAAGATAAGTCACATTGTTTACATTCACACAACAAGGGATGACCAACTAATCCTCATATATTCAATGAATTATACAAAAAACCACGTAAAATATAGAACTTCCCAGTAGAATGCATTGTTGTCGAATGGAGTAAACCATACACTTACTTGTTATGATTCCTTCCTTCAAAGAGGTTCATACAAATAAGAATATCCACTACTTCCTACAAACGACAATCAATGTAATTAGTTTCTGGGATAACTTATACAAGTTTATTAAGGTCTTTCCGAAATGGTAATTTAATAATTTTAAGCAACCAACTACGTAATCCATGAAATGCTTACCTTCTCAACAGGAGGAGGATCCAAGTAACTAAGGCCTCCTATACATCTTACTCAAGATCAACACATCCATCTTGGTCAAAATGGCATACTTGAAGGTGCCTGTAAGATTCCTGCAATAGGAAGAATACATACTTCTCATGTATCTCACAATCTTGCACAATCATAATATCTGAAAGCAACAATCTAGGATACCTACTATCATATTAACTTTATCCATCTATTTTCTTTGAACAAAAGGTGACTATTCTACCATACGACAGGTTAGAAAACACAGCAGTAGCATCACTCATTAGATCTGTTAGCCATCAACTGCACTACCATTACTGAAGTATTGGACTAGTCAGTCACGAAACATTCTTGAGGTCTAGATACATATGTTCTTATGTTTTTCATAGTGATGCTTGGTGTACTTCATCAACTACACTACCATCAACTGCACTACCATGACAGAACCAATGTCACAGTTGAAAGCTTACATGAATGTGAATTAGTACATATATGCAGTGTTTTTCTCTATACAAATACCTACGCATTATTTAAGCGGCAAACAATAAGAAAAACAACTAATTGAGGTTAGGCTACAATTGTGAATTTTTTACAAGCATACTTCTACAATGTTATGTGGCTTATTCAAAGATTCAAAATCTGGATCACATCTCAATTTCACAACAACATCTAGTAAATAGGTTCATTCAAGATGCATCAAGGAGGATCAACCAAACAATATCTACCATGCATTTTTATCCAAGGATGGAGGTTGCACAACATAAAACAACTAGCATCATATTAAGCCATGTGAGAGGACAAATAATAGGTAGCTTAAGTAATTTAATGTATACAATAATGGACCACTTTGCAAACACATATAAGCTACAAACAACTCTATAAATTTGTAAGACATCAGTCAAGTGATTTGACTCAAGTCATCCAAAGCATAAACAGTTCCCCAAAGAATATCATTGAGTAAAAGACCACTTCCAATTCCATGAGCCCCTGAACCACAATAAGACTTATATTGGGAAAAAAAAATAAAGATCAGTTCAAGCATCTTACCACTTTCCATGGTTGTTGAATAGCATATTCTTATTGTGTGGTTAAGATTCAAATCAAACTAAAAATTTCATAATAACCAGCACCAGTGCATCCATTTACTTCTCCCCCATGTTATCTAACAACTTGAAGATCTGTATAACCTGCAGTGCAACAAAGTATTTAATATATCAGTATCTTAGGAGCAAAATAAGACCTTGTAGTAAGACGTGTTCGCTAATGCTGAGATGTATACTAATCACAAGAGTAAAAGTATGTGCAGGAAGATATAATCTGATACCTAAATATCAGTGGACTTTAAGAAGTACCCATCATAGTAACCTAACCAACACTTTCAAAGCTTAAGATGTATGCCTCGTTCCTTCACTGAGCATAGTCTTTATGGATTCTCATGGATGTTCTCGTTTATAGAATGGAAAAACATCCAAATAACATTATAAAAAAGAGTTATGGATGCATAACATCAAATAATTACAAGTAACACATTGATCAAGTAAGATCTATACCAAAATCTTAAGAGATTTACACTAAAAACTCTTATACACAAATATGAAAGGAAGATAATTAGTAACAAGCAGTTATCCTAGATAAACACCAACTACAAATACCCATTATAAGATAGGTCTAGACCCTAAATTAAGAAAACACTAAACAATTTTTAACAAATTCAAAAAAGATAGACTCCTAACTTTCACTTGAATAAAACAATGAAAAGAATAAAAGAAAATCAAGCATAAAGCTTCATACCCTATATTTCAACTCAAAAACATCATCATTGTTGAATATAAAATGAAATAACAAAAATTCAAACTTTCCATCAATAACCCCCACTATTTCAATACTAAAATACTTCAGCATCATAGAAAATTTTGAACCAAAAACTAATTTCAATCCTTCAATGATATTCGCATGAAATATGGAGGACTCACAAACCAACGTAAAAGGAGAAACAATACATGGGTGGAGTAAGCTAAAAAACAAAACCTAGTTCCTTGTTTTCGCACAGTCAGATTAATATGAACTTATGCTCAGGATACAAGCTTTAAGCATGAGTAGTGAGGTTTTAAATATACTACGTTGATAATTAGCAAAGTAAAAAAAAAATCGACATATGTATTTATGAATCAACAAGCCTCTCGAGAAGTATCTTCAAGCATCTCAAACAAGTACTAGTTCCAAGAGTCAAGTAGTAAGAGGTATAATATTTAGTGTCAAGTGTATTCCAATGGAGATGTATCTCTAAGCATCTCAAACAATGCACTATAGTTACCTAAAGAGCGAAAAGAAAATACTTTGGGGAACTAAAAAGAAAAGGAAAAGCTCAAGATTTATCAAATCAGACCTTTTGAATAAGGTAATTTACAAACATATGTCATTAGTTTAGAACCGGGGGGGGGAGCTTCTTGAAAACAGACTACTCACCAGCCATAACTAAAATCCTAGTCCAGAAACATAAAAGCCACTATTTGTTTACTAACAATACTCTAACATACTAATTTCACTAATCACTAACCAAATCACACCAACACTCTAAGAAATTAAACCAGCAAAGAAAAATTTACAAAACTACCTCTAAGAAATTGAACCATCAACAAAATGTATTTTTCTTTTTCTCATTTATACCTCAGATCCATGTATAACCTTCAAAAACAAAATCCTACCTCAGAATACCCTCATTACCCAAACGACAAATCTTTCATGCATATAAAAACTCAAATCTCTCGGAAAAACAGCACAAATGATAAAATGGGAACCGATCCTTGAACAGAACAAGCAATTATAACTACATCGTTCAATCATTCAGCAAGTCCAAGAGCTATTTTACATTTCCCTGCACAGTAGAAACAAAACAAAAACAAAAAACTGAATCAAGTTGATAAGCTAAGTTAGACTAGGGCGAGTAAATAAAAGTAAGGGATTTGAGAATACACCCACCTTGCATCAACATGAACTAAGTTGATCTCGATTATTCTCGCTCATGTTTAGAGGTTTCTCCCTTCTTTTACTTCTTCAAGCAACCTAACATAGAACAGAGAAAACATGATTAGAATTTTAATCTTAAAAAATAATAAAACTCATTAGAGATTTAGACGCCTAGATTTATAGATCTGGAAGTTAAGAAACTTATCTCTTCTTATTCAGGTGACATAATTAGGTTTTCTTCTTTGAAGTTGCATACGAACATAAACTCAATAATGAAGTTAGATAACATTACAAAGTTAAATAAGGTGAACAATTAACTCTAAATGATTCTACTCGAGCAACCCGTCACAATCTCCTCTGAAATCTTCTCAATTTGGGGAGGACCACATGAACCCTAATTCTTCAATTCTTCTCCGTGAATCGAAAATCAGATATTAAATCTTCTCCTTTACGTTCAACACACAAAACCCATCTTCAATTGATCTTCTAGAGTATCGATTTCATCTTCAATTGATCTTCTAAAGTATCGATTTCATCTTCAAATTCTATTCTGCATCTCTACTGAAACCTTAATAATTTCTCATCAATGAATCGCCACTGAATCAACTTCAAACATCCAATTCAACTACAACCCTTTTATTCTTCATCTAGCAGCAACCCAAATCACCTCTCAATTCTATAGGTATTCGTTGCTGAAAAGAATGATGAGGTAGGAATAACTTTTCGATTCAAGTGAAGCAAAAGGAAAATAATAACAAAGATTTTTGGTTCTGGGATGAGGGATTACAGTGGTGGTAGCAGGTGATTGAGTGAAGGTGGCTGTGGCTGTGTTCGTAGTAACTTAGGGTTTTTCTTCGCTTCAGAGAAACTGGAAAAATTGGAAGAGGGAGGGCTGCGAAAATAAAAGAAATGAGGTGAGAGAAGATGAATTTGGGTTTTGATAGAAATGTTGACGGTTGAGATTAATCTAAAATTCTATCATACAGATCGCAAAAATTATCGGACGGCTGCTGTTTGGTTCCGGGTATTCATACGGATCAACCCTAGTGTGTGAGAAGTTTGTGTTTCTTTGCCAAATTGTGTTTCTTTGCTAAACTTAATTCGCGCATTCGGCATATTTACAACCTTCATTGTGATTGAGTATATAAATATGTGTCGTGTATATTTTAGTCCACGTCTAGATTTGAATATCCATTGTAGTAGATTTCGAGCCATGTAGGTGGTAGAGCAGATTTCGACCCACAATTACAGATTTTTTGATATGTCACATAGGTTATGAAGTATCATTCGGTTTACGATGGTAGATTGAGAGTTCGAGTTCAAAGATTACTAGAGTCAGACCGGAGTTTCTCTTTCGGGTGAACTCAAGATGAAATTTATCAGATTTGAACATCCCAGGTTCAAAGATTACCAGAGTTGGACCTGATTTCTCTTTCGGGTGAACTGAAGATGAAATATATCTGAATTAAACATCACAGTTCCAAAAATTACTAGAGTTAGATCGGAGTTTCTCGTTCGGATCAACTGAAGACGAAATATATCAGAATTGAACATCACAGGTTCAAAGAATTCAAGAGTTAGACCTGAGTTTCTCGTTCGGATGAACTGGAGACAAAATATATCAGAATTGAACATCACAGGTTCAAAGAATACTAGAGTTAGACTTGAGTTTCTCGTTCGGATGAACTGGAGAAGAAATATATCAGAATTGAACATCACATGTTCAAAGAATACTAGAGTTAGACCTGAGTTTCTCGAAATATTCGGATGAAGGTTCAAAGATTTAGAGTTAGAATATATCGAATTGAACACCACATGTTCAAAGAATACTAGAGTTTAGACGGATGAACTGGAGATGAAATATATCAGAATTGAAAATCACAGGTTCAAAGATTACTAGAGTTAGACATGAGTTTCTCGTTCGGATGAACTGGAGACGAAATATATCAGAATTGAACATCACAGGTTCAAAGATTACTAGAGTTAGATCGGAGTTTCTCGTTCGGGTCAACTGGAGACGAAATATATCAGAATTGAACATCACAAGTTCAAAGAATACTAGAGTTCGACCTGAGTTTCGCGTTCGGATGAACTGGAGACGAAATATATCAGAATTAAACATCACAGGTTCAAAGATTACTAGAGTTAGATCGGAGTTTCTCGTTCGGGTCGTCTAAAGACGAAATATATCAGAATTGAACATCACAGGTTCAAAGAATACTAGAGTTAGACCTGAGTTTCGCGTTCGGATGAACTGGAGACGAAATATATCAGAATTGATCATCACCAGTTCAAAGAATACTAGAGTTAGACCCGAGTCTTCGGTTCAGATGAACTTGAGAAGAAATATATCATAATTGAACATCACAAGTTCAAAGATTTCTAGAGTAAGACCCGAGTCTTCAGTTCCGATGAACTTGAGAAGAAATATATCAGAATTGAACATCACAGGTTCAAAGTTTACCAGAGTTAGACCCGAGTCTTCGGTTCGGATGAACTTGAGAAGAAATATATCAGAATTGAACATCACAGGTTCAAAGATTACCAGAGTTAGACGCGAGTCTTCGGTTCGGATGAACTTGAGAAGAAATATATCAGAATTGAACAGCACAGGTTCAAAGATTACTAGAGTTAGACCCGAGTCTTCGGTTCCGATGAACTTGAGAAGAAATATATCATAATTGAACATCACAGGTTCAAAGATTACCAGAGTTAGACCCGAGTCTTCGGTTCGGATGAACTTGAGAAGAAATATATCAGAATTGAACATCACCGGTTCAAAGAATACTAGAGTTAGACCTGAGTTTCTCGTTCGGATGAACTGCAAACGAAATATATCAGAATTGAACATCAAAGGTTCAAAGAATACTAGAGTTAGACCTAAGTTTCTCGTTCGGATGATCTGAAGAAGAAATATATCAGGATTGAACATCACATGTTCAAAGAATACTAGAGTTAGACCTGAGTTTCTCGTTCGGATGATCTGAAGACGAAATATATCAGAATTGAACATCACAGGTTCAAAGAATACTAGAGTTAGACCCGAGTCTTCGGTTCGGATGAACTTGAGAAGAAATATATCAGAATTGAACAACACAGGTTCAAAGATTACTAGAGTTAGACCCGAGTCTTCGGTTCGGATGAACTTGAGAAGAAATATATCAGAATTGAACATCACGGGTTCAAAGATTATTAGAGTTAGACCCGAGTTTCCCGTCCGGATAATCTGAAGACGAAATATATCAGAATTGAACATCACGGGTACAAAGATTACTAGAATTGACCATATTACCCTTATTGGAAAAAGTGCAATAAATATTATGGAGACTATGAAAATGACCATACTACCCTTATCGAAAATAAGTAAAGTAAATACTTTGAAAATGACCATATTACCCTTATTAAAAGAAAAAAATGCAATAAATATTATGGAGAATGTGAAAATGACCATACTACCCTTATCAGAAATAAGTAAAGTAATTCTTACTGACTGTGAAAATGACCATGTTACTCTTTGGAAAAAAATGCAACAAGTATTATGGAGTCTGTGAAAATTACCATACTACCCTTATCGAAAATAATTAAGTAAATGTTACAGACTGTGAAAATGACCATATTGCCCTTATTGGAAAAAAAGTGCAAAAAATATTATGGAGACTGTGAAAATGACCATACTACCCTTATCGGAAATAATTAAGTAAATCTTACAGACTGTGAAAATGACCATATTTCCCTTATTGGAAAAAAAAAGTATAATAAATATTATGGAGACTATGAAAATTACCATACTACCCTTATCAAAAATAAGTAAAGTAAATAATTTGAAAATTACCATATTACCCTTAGTGAAAAAAAGTGCAATAAAAATTATTAAGAGTGTGAAAATGACCATACTACCTTTATCAGAAATAAGTAAAGTAATTCTTACAGACTGTGAAAATGACCATATTACCCTTATTGAAAAAAAGTGCAATAAATATTATGGAGACTGTGAAAATTACCATACTACCCTTATCAGAAATAATTAAGTAAATGTTACAGACTGTGAAAATGACCATATTGCCCTTATTAGAAAAAAGTGCAATAAATATTATGAAGACTGTGAAAATGACCATACTACCCTTATCGAAAATAAGTAAAGGAAATGTTACAGACTGTGAAAATGACCATATTACCCTTATTAGAAAAAAGTGCAATAAATGTTATGGAGACTATGAAAATTACCATACTACCCTTATCAAAAATAAGTAAAGTAAATACTTTGAAAATGACCATATTACCCTTATTGAAAAAAAATGCAATAAATATTATGGAGACTGTGAAAATGACCATACTACCCTTATCGAAAATAAGTAAAGGAAATGTTACAGACTGTGAAAATGACCATATTACCCTTATTGGAAAAAAGTGCAATAAATGTTATGGAGACTGTGAAAATGACCATACTACCCTTATCGGAAATAAGTAAAGTAATCTTATGGACTGTAAAAATGACCATATTACCCTTATTAGAAAAAAGTGCAATAAGTATTATGGAGACTTTGAAAATGACCATATTACCCTTATCGGAAATAAGTACATTTATTCTTACAGATTGTAAAAATGACCATATTACCCTTATTGGAAAAAAGTGCAATAAATATTATGGAGACTTTGAAAATGACCATACTACCCTTATCGAAAATATGTAAAGTAAATATTACAGACTGTAAAAATCACCATATTATTTATTGCACTTTTTTCCAATAAAGGTAATATTATCATTTTCACAGTCTGTAAGAATTACTTTACTTATTTCTGATAAGGGTAGTATGGTCATTTTCACAGTCTCCATAATATTTATTGCACTTTTTTTCAATAAGGGTAATATTGTCATTTTCAAAGTATTTACTTTACTTATTTTCGATAAGGGTAGTTTGGTCATTTTCACATCTCCATACTATTTATTGTACTGTTTTCCAATAAGGGTAATATGGTCGTTTTTACAGTTTGTAAGATTTACTTTACTTATTTCCGATAAGGGTAGTATGGTCATTTTCACAGTCTTCATAATACTTTTTTCACTTTTTTTCCAAAAGGTAACATGGTCATTTTCACTGTCCGTAAGAATTACTTAATTATTTTCGGTAAGGGTAGTATGGTCATTTTCACAATATCCATAGCATTTATTGCACTTTTTTCCAATAAGGGTAATATGGTCATTTTACAGTCTGTAAGAATTACTTTATTTATTTCCTATAAGGGTAGTATGGTCATTTTCATAGTCTCCATAATATTTATTGCACTTTTTTTTCCAATAAGGGCAATATGGTCATTTTCACAGTCTGTAACATTTACTTAATTATTTCCGATAAGTAGTATGGTCATTTTCAGTCTCCATTATATTTATTGCACTTTTTCCAATAAGGGTAATATGGTCATTTTCACAGTCCGTAAGAATTACTTTACTTATTTCCAATAAGGGTAGTATGGTAATTTTCACCGTCTCCATAATATTTATTGCACTTTTTTCCAATAAGGGTAATATGGTCATTTTCACAGTCTGTAACATTTCCTTTACTTATTTTCGATAAGGGTAGTATGGTTATTTTCACAGTCTCCATAATATTTATTGCACTTTTTTCAATAAGGGTAATATGGTCATTTTCACAGTCTGTAAGAATTACTTAATTATTTCCGGTAAGGGTAGTATGGTAATTTTCACAGTCTCCATAACATTTATTGCACTTTTTTCCAATAAGGGTAATATGGTCATTTTCACAGTCTGTAACATTTCCTTTACTTATTTTCGATAAGGGTAGTATGGTTATTTTTACAGTCTCCATAATATTTATTGCACTTTCATGTACCCGACATTGTAGTGGAGTGCCCATATCAAAATGGGGTTGGTTATTAGTTATTAGTAGTACTTTCAGCTCATATCAATTGTAAGGGTGCCATAATAGTAGTCATCCTCCTAACCTAGCTATATAAGGCTAGTGACCTTGTGTAAGTGAGAGGATCCAAAAGAAATTATGAATTAGTGAAATAGAAATTAGTTTATCTTTCTTCCTCCTCAGGCTGGTTCTCTGAATCAGATTTCTTCATTTCTGGGCTTTGATTCTTAAAATCAAAAAGGTTATTATCAAATCCTGGAACCGATCTTGTTATGTACATCTAGGTACATAACAATTGGTATCAGAGCCAACCATCACGACCTATGCCCCCTCCACGGAAGGGGTGACCTATAGGCTAGATTAAAGTGTTGGGGCACCTATGTATGGGCATAGCTGTCACCTGCATTGAATACTGATAGGAGAGTGAAGCCGCCATAAGAGAAAGGGCTACCTTCGGGTTAGTGTCGATAGAGTGGGCCAACGAGGACGTTGGGTCTGGAAGCGTGGTGGGATGTTGGGATCCTAGTCCCACATTGGTTAGATGAGGCTTAATTGGTAGTTTATAAGTCAATTGGTTCCCTCATCTAGTCAACCGGTTTTCTTGTTGAGTTCTATCCATGGGCTTATGACGAGTTTAGGGTCGGTACCCTAACATTTGGTATCAGAGCCAGGTTACATCCAAATTGGTAGAATTGAATACGAAAATGGTAGAAGTGAAGAAGCAACATGATGATTTAGCATCAACGATGCTTACCAAAGAAGTTTTTTATTCAACAATGAAGAAATATTTTGGTAAGAAAAACTGCAGTCAGGAAGATCCAGTAGGAGCTTCAAAAATCACTTCAAAGTCATCAGATGAAGAAAATCGTACTAAATCAATGGGAATCGGCGACCTAATTCCTATTTCTGTTGATCAACCCTCTGTTTCAGGAGACTTAAGTGTTGTTACATCGGAAGAAGCAAAATACATTCCTACTTCTGTTCAGCTAGATTCTTCTTCTCAAATCCTCAGTAAGGTTGAATCTCAGAAAGTTGACTCAATTTTCGCTGGCGCTGTTAAATACAATGGTTCATTTGATTGTGTGAATCCTTATCTTAATGAAACTGCAAAGACAGATGTTAACGACTTCTCCTGGATAAATCAAATCAAAATCGGGAAGGTGGGTGAATCTAACAGAGAGTATTTCGCAAAAGTGTTTGAGGAAAATCTCGAAAACTTGAAGGAGTTATTGTGTATTTTCTACAACAAATCAAACTATGGAGATTGTTTTTCTCTTCACCTTGATGATACTCGTTTGTTGTTCGACAGAGGTAAGCATATCCTTACTTCCTTTAATCCTTATGAGAAATTGATGGTTCCATGGATTTTAAGTTTGGGGTACCAATTAGATTTTTGGTCTATCCAATTGATTGTACGTTTGTGTGTTAATGATGCTGAAATTTTAGATGAGAAGAAGATGTTTGTAAAAATGCCAGATAGAAGTAGAATTTTTACATATTTTTTTGTCATGGATGGTTAAACATGGGAAGGCACAGGAATTTCTTGTTAAAATTCCCAAGAGTATAGCTTGTAATTTGGGCTATGGCAGAGATGATTTTCTTTTGCAACTTTAAAAGGATATAGTGAGTTACAAGTTAATAATAGATGAATGTCTCTTCATGGTCATGAATTTTGCTCGCTGGATATATGATCGAGGCAAAGTGTTAGATGTTATTGAAGGGTATTTTACTTTTGCTGATACTTATAAATGTGGTGTTCATACAAATACTTCTTGTGAGATGATTTTGGTTGGGTCAATTCTATTGGAAAATTACAAAGATGAACTCATTAATGAGCTTATTTTGAAACATGATTGCCACGTAGAATTTTTGGTGGATACATCGATTATATTTGCATTCATGATTATTTCATATGGTATGAGTAATAAGATGATTGCTTCTTTATCAGAGAGAAATAATTTTGTGTTGCTCTTGTCATCTAGAGTGGTGAGGTTTAACCAAGCACATAAAAGGGTAATGGCCAATTACAGTGGCAGATGTGTTATTGCACCTGTTTTCAAATTGGGACACCCAATGATGTTGTTATGGAGGAGCTCGATTACATTTATGTTGGTTACAGGAGTTGAGACTGGTGTTGTTTACAAGTTGTTAGATAAAATACTACATCAGGGTACAGTTCTATGGTCCATATTGATACTTCAGGTGACAGGTAATACTGAAGCTAGTACTATGAGGGAGTTATTTGATCAACTACATCACAGTAGATGGATTTTCTGTTTTCCTTTAATCTTGCAGCTGGGAAATGGTTCACAAAAATATCTAAAGATCTATGTTGTTGCAAGACTATATGATGGTGAATTGCAGATTCTCTCAAAGAGGCTTACCTGTAAGTTCATGTTTCTTTATCTTCGTGCCAGCAAGCTGTGTGATGTGTCTTCTCAGCGGGGAATCGGATTATGCTTGCTTCATCTCGGGTTGTGGTGTATAGCAAGTGGTGATGCTTTCACTTGGATATTTACTTGGAAACCAGAAGGACATAGCTCTCTATTTTAAAGTGGTAATGAATATTGTTATGGTTGGGAAGAGTTTCTAGTGGAAGTTGTGAATATCAAATTGTTTCTTGTTTTGATTACTGGTGGCGTATGCTTCTATGGATACTTAAGGTGGAAATTTAGATTAGTTCCACCTGGGTTATGGTGTGTGCGAAGTGTTACAATGACAGTTCGCTTCTCAGTTTTCAGCTTTGACAAAAAAATGACTTCTCATTCTAAGAGCCTTGGGGTTACTCAGGTTTACATAGCAGTGGGATGGAACAGTGGTAATGATAACGCTGGTGCACATGGAAGTGAGAATTATTCCAGCCTAGGGTTGTTGTCTTTGTGTTATACTCGCCTTATATTCTATCATGGATTCTCTCTGGCGCAGTTTCTATACATATGACTACCTGCTGGGGATCATGGAATTCAGTTTGTTCGACTCATTACATCAACGTATGTACTATATAGAGTGGGTTTAGTATGTCAAGCTAAGAGAGACTATAACTGGGAAAAATCTCTTGAAACTATAGTGGGAACCACATCCACATTCACTGTGAATTACATTCCAAACATGTTGATAGTAGTGGTCTTCTTGAGATGGTATTTGTGATTGACTGGTTCGTGGATTGCGAGGCATTGTAGTGGAGTTAATAGGGAATTTACCTCAGGTCCTCAGTTATATGCTTGGATACAAAATGGTAATACGAGAAGATAGCGTTCAACAAGAGGGAGGTCCATTGACATTTTGCAGCAACTCACTCGAGAAAACTCAATCGGGACTTGCACTTTGAAATTAGATTCTTCAAATACTGTGTTGGAAGGAAAATTATTTATTTCAAGACAAGTACGAAGTTGTGAGTTCCAACCAATGAAGGGTTATGGATTGACTTTGTTATTTATTAAGAAAGTGCTGATCATGGACATGTTCTAATTCAAGATTCTTGTTCATATCGTTATGCAAGTGGTGGGTCCAATGTTCAAGGCTTTTAAACTCCAGCAAAGCTCTAAGTGTCAAGACTTTGCTGTCCATTTATACTGTTGGGGTTCATTTCACATTGGTTTTCTTTTTACCATGAGTGATGTCGATAGTATATCTTCATGTAAAATGCAGTTTAAATGGCGTCAAGGATACTGGGCTCCTCATGTGGATTGGAGTGTGCCACTAGTATACCCTCCACTGCGCTGACTCTCCAAACTTTTGGTGCTTCACTAAACTGCGCTGACTCTCATCCTTGAGGACAAGGATGTTTTCAAGGAGGGTGGAATGTCATGTACCCGGCATTGTAGTGGAGTGCCCATATCATAATGGGGTTGGTTATTAGTTATTAGTAGTACTTTCAGCTCATATCAATTGTAAGGGTGCCATAATATTAGTCATCCTCCTAACCTAGCTATATAAGGCTAGTGACCCTGTGTAAGTGAGAGGATCCAAAATAAATTATGAATTAATGAAATAGAAATTAGTTTATCTTTCTTCCTCCTCAGGCTGGTTCTCTGAATCAGATTTCTTCATTTCTGGGCTTTGATTCTTAAAATCAAAGAGGTTATTATCAAATCCTGGAACCGATCTTGTTATGTACATCTAGGTACATAACATGCACTTTTTACCAATAAGGGTAATATGGTCATTTTCAAAGTATTTACTTTACTTATTTTCGATAAGGGTAGTATGGTTATTTTCATAGTCTCCATAATATTTATTGCACTTTTTTCTAATAAGGGAAATATGGTCATTTTCAAAGTCTGTAACATTTACTTAATTATTTTCGATAAGGGTAGTATGGTCATTTTCACAGTCTCCATAATATTTATTGCACTTTTTTCTAATAAGGGTAATATGGTCATTTTCACAGTCTGTAAGAATTACTATACTTATTTCCGATAAGGGTAGTATGGTTATTTTCATAGTCTTCGGAAGAAGCAGATATTTTTGTTGTGGTTTTGTCGAGAAAATCGAGAGAAAAGGTTGGTATTTGTCCAAGTCAAATGTCCTACAAAGTCATGACTTGTTGACTTGGTCTTGATCCTTTTTTCTAATATTAAGAAAATTAAAAAATAAAATAAAAATAAATTTTGATATTTAGAAATTAAATAAAATTGTTATTTTGTATAATTGTTGCGAAAGTAGTGACAACCAAAATTGTAAGAGTGATTAATTCGGGGTTGTTTTAGATGTGGTGGAATTTTTGGGTGGAAACATCATTTCAGATTATAATTGTGATTGTCTGGATAATTGTCAACAAATACTAGTACGACCGTTGCCACGGTGGAAGGGCCGACCGAAAAAGAATCTGAAGATGGAGTTTAAATTTGATATTGTTGTTTGTGCTCGTTGCGTAGATTTTTTTACAACCTTTCCAACGAGATAAAATTTGTAAAATTCCAAGGCACGGATTTTTATATATGTTATATTAAAGTTGGCTTTCCAATTATACCCCTGAAAAAGTAGGATACACAAAGAGTTATAGTAATTGGACTAAAAGAGAGGATAATCTTGTCTAGTGAAAATGTGACGGGAATCTGCAAGGAATATTCTTTCTCAATCTTTTTATGAAATTGAACATTTACGTTACTCTTCATTTAACAAAAAAGTGGCCATAAAAGGGACTCCCTCCCTACGGGCCCTCCGGTCGGTCGGCCCAATAATTGTGACTAATAAAAAAGTTAAATATTAAGATTCATTATCACGATTACAAAATTTAGCAACAGTTATAATTGTTGCAGGACTTATCACAGGTGTATCAGTGACTGAAAAATAAACCGTGACAAGTTACACTGTGAGAAAATCTTGGAAATGGTGTAGTGAAGGCTCGCCCATAAGTATCTCATTGAAAATGTTATAAGGGATAGTGAAACCGTGGGGGTACCAAAATACACCACCACTTTTTTCTAAGGAAATATGTATGGACAAACTCAATACAACTCTGAGAGTTAAACTCAATCAAGGAATAGTATCTAGAGTTATATCTCTTTATATCTTGTGATTAGAACGTTTACAGAAATGAATCTGTAAACCTAATTACAGAGAGATAATCTGGACGATACCAAATAGTAGTGTCCACGAATCAATCAAGTCGTATCTAATAAATTAGGTTGGATGTATCTATTATAATTTATCAACGCACAACCTATGATATTTTAATTATAAAGATAAACAATATAATATGGAAAAAGAAATAACACAGACACAGAAGTTTTGTTAAACCAAAAATGCAGAAAACCCCGGGACCTAACCCAGATTGAACACCATACTATATTAAGCCGCTACAGAAACTAGCATACTACCAATTAACTTCATACTGGAATGTAGATGAGCCCTCACTAGTCCAGAAGGGGGTATAAATGACGAATGAAGTCTGTTATAAAACATAATTTATCACGGTTTTCATCTGTTATTCGAACCATTATTTATTTGGTGTGACTCTTTATAAATGACAAACAGAGAACGTTATTAAATATGACGGATAAACTATATGATTTAAAGTCACATACAAAATATGTTATTCAGTATCACAGTTATTGTATGTAAAATAAAATAACAGTTAATGTATGCCATAATAGAGGCATTTCATAAAAAATGAAGATACAAAATCAAACGAGAACGTTCTGTCATTTTTTGAGTCTGAAATTCATTCGTATTTATATTTCATTTATCTAAATCTTATTTTGGTTCAATTGAATATGGAAATAAAATATTGATTTCGACCAAATCTAAAAAAATCTGAAAATAAAATAAAATGCTAACAAAATGGTTGAATTGAACTTTTTATTAACTACCAAAATAACATCCATAACTATATAATCCATGAATACAATTTAAAAATAAATTCTAGATATTAACATGAAAACTGAATCCAAACTGCTGTCACCTTGCAACTCTAATTTGGTCACTCTCCTACACAAGCTCTTGAAATTCTCCAATTATTCCATCTATATCGCACAACAAATCACTTGGATCCATGAATCTTGCATTCATAATCGTCATCATAACAACCATAACCTGGAAATCAATTTTTGGGCTTCCAATTGTACCGACAACAGTAACCTGCGAAGATTGGAAAACAGGACACAACAAAGTTAGAACCAGCTCTATAACGATCATGGTTATGTTTCTAAAATGATTCACGTATATTCGCTCTTCTTTTGTACTGTGATCACTAAAACACGGTGTATTCAACATAGCTTAGGGTAAAAATATACATAAAGCAATTAAACAAATAATAGTACCATAGTTTCGCAATCTGGATTTATTTTTCAAAAAACAGTACTTACTTTAAACTAGAAATCTTATGCACACTACAAGTTCCACAATAAAAGAACAAAATTGATAAAGTGAATATTTACATGATACAGGAAAAAAGTGCATACTGGAGGATCTAAGGCATGTACCAGTGCTGACATTGGCTAAAAACAAAAGTACGCTCTTCCATTTCTACTCATACGTTATAAAGCTAAAGGGGTCTTCAACAGAAAGTGTCTATTATATCACCAACCACCAACACCTGAAGCCAACTTCTACCAACAACATTTTCATCCACCGCAACAAACCCCCAGGGAGGATACCAACTTATGCAAGTATCACTACCACCACCCAATCTACAATTAATCAAGTATAAATGGAAAAATCATTAACGTGAGTATCAAAGAGGATATAAGGATTAAACATATGCCACACCAACGCCTGAAACATATAAAAATCAATAACAAATAACCAAAAATCAGACCAAGTTTCAATTGCAAGCATAACCTTCGAGCTCCCTTGACCCTTCAAGACTCTTTTATTATCTTTCTTCAAGGTTCATATAGGTATGCAGTCATGGATTGGCAAAAATTGAGTTGGGATAACGAAAAAAATGTAAAATTCACAATGAGTATGAGCCACGTAGCAATTGACTTATGAAAACAAATTTCAACTTGAAACATATCTTACAGTATTTGCTAGTATGTGCGACTGTGTGTATATAATTCATTGTATGTAACTTTCACAAAAAAAGATACGAGACGGAAACCATCTTACAGACCAATACATGATTACACACTCATAGCATGTTAGATCCTAGCATGTCTACTACTATTACTTGTGATTGCAAAACACAAACCAAAACGAACCAATACCAATAATAAACACAAACCAATCCTAGAACGTCTGGATTTTCATTATTCTATCCCAAACTACAAGAACTAAATACTTCTACTCAATGTCATCTAAAATCAACCATGCTTCAAAAAAAAAAAAAATCTAAAATCAACCATGTATAAAGATTTATGATTGCAAAAATTAACAAACTATCGCATATGATTGAGAAGATTCATCCATTTTAGAACGTTATAGTACACAATTACAAGTCCGTACCTATACAAACCCTAATCAAAACAACACCAAATCGAAAAATACCAAATCATAAATTCTAGGGTTCCCTTTTTCATGAAAAACCCACAAAGATATAACGAAATCAGACATTGATTCATGAATTACATACCAAATAAGAATTAAAGAAAGATAAGTCACCTTACTGGTAATTTCAAATGAATAATTTGTTTGGGAACTTGAGATGGTTCTTTACTGATTCATATTTCAATTTGACTCAAACAATGGTGAAGAATAAGAAGATCAAAAAGGTGTTTGACTGATGGTGGTTGCTTAATTAGGGTGTTGGAGTAGCGGCGATGAAAGTCAAACTCCATGGTAAAAGAGAAAGAGGAGTAGTTGCCGAGTAGAGATATAGAGGACGACTCATAGTTTAGGGTTAGGTAATAAAAATTTAGTTATGGTCCCGGGCGATTTGAGGTTCTTGGGATTGTGACCAAGGCTGGCTAGCCGCTTTAAAACTTTTACATTACGTAACATTAATATGGCTAGCCATTTTTGGGCCCCCAGCAAAATATTATTAGTGGGCCTCTGAAAACCTTAAATATTTGTCGGATTTATTCCGTCATTTAATGGTTCATCGCTAAATCACGCACTTAGTAATTTACCACGTTTAAAAATGACAGTTTGTTTGTGTTAAATGGTGGGCCCAACTATTTTCATGTTATATGACGGAATTTATTTGTAATACTTTATTCACATAATTAATCTGTCATTTAAAAGCGTGATTATTAGCCCTTTCTGGACTAGTGCCTAAAAGGTATCCCACATCGATTAAGGTACAATCGTGTTCCTTACGCCTCTTGAATCCCAGGAGATTATACACAATTGATTCCCTTATATGACGTCACACACCAACTTATTAAGAGTTGCTTCAACTCAATTGAAGACTTTGAACCAATCTGCCTCCCAGAGACTAATCCTATATATGTTTTCCTTTTACAATCAAATAGTTTGATCAAAGGTGATAAAGATTGATAGCAATAGACAAAGTCTAGCTAACCTCAAAATTCCGACTTATTAAATCTGAAGTGCGGACTAGATTAGTATTCACCTCATAAGCATAAAACCTACAGAATCAACAAAGTTTGAAACAAATACAATTTTGATGATTTATATCTATCTTGATCGAGTAATCACCTCAACGATCGATCAAGATCATGATACACGAGTTATCAAGGAAATATAATTGGATCTGGCTTCATGAATCCCTATGAAGTCTTTGTATTCACTAAACCCTTAAAGGATTAGGAAGGTGACGACTCTAGATACAACTAGGACACACTAAAAATAAGTGTCGGGATTCAAAGATCCCAGTTTCTTGAAGTTCCCCTTCTATAGCATTCAAAACATAGGTTTCTTTATGTTTAAGCTAAGATAGATTTAGAACCAAGAAATCAATATCCACTATTAGATGAATATTTGAATTTGATTTATATAAACAAGATATACACTCTTTTTAGGTAAACCGTAACCGAACCGTGTATAAAGACTATGTTCAACATCCCCAATTAAGTATAGTGTAAACCAAACCAAGAAATCAATATCCACAATTAAGTATAATGTTTTTAGAGAATTAGTCAAATGCAAATTATCTCATAGAAATAATTTTAATCGCACTTAAAAATAATCTACATGGTTAGTATTTGTACAAGGTACAAATACCATTGTAATTCGTGAGTAGGTTTAGTTACAGTACGTGTACCAGTTTGTGAGCTAACGAGCTAAACCAAGTTCCAGAGTTAACAATTATATTTAAGTATGCGTACCAAACCTTAAGACTATTACCGGTTCCAGATTCCACATAACCATTATGGTTTGCGTACCGGTTTGGATACACAGGAGAGTTCGGGAACAAAGAACTATTTTGGTTTGCATACCGATTTGGATACTGACACCGGTTTCATAACCACAGTTCCTAAATGGTTTGCATACGAGTATGCGAACCGATCATGTTCACGAGTTAAACAGATTTTCACATGATATGCATAACAATATGCGTACCAAAAATATGTAAGTCGATATATAGCTACTCCGCTAAGTGTACGAGTACATGTAATACGGATTAAGACTTATAACAGTTTTCCTAGTTTGTAAGACTGATAACACTGTCTTGTATCCGAATATATAGTAATTCTATATTTCTTTCTAAATCAATTCGAAATATTCCCGAATAACATCAATGACATATATCATTATTCCAGACTATTTTCGAATGATATATAAAACTTGAAACATGACTTTCATTCCGAACAATAAATTGTCCTTAACCGAAATTCATCAGGTATGAACAAATGTTTATTAAGCTTAGTCATTATATTTCGAGAAGTAATTACTAAGATAAATTTGACTCGAAATTCTTGTATATGCATAATAGTCTAATTAGTTATGTGACATCCAATACACCATATCATGGTTTTTGCAACGCTTCATTTTCGGAGGTGCGCAACGGATATAGACGTTGCACACTTTGAAACGTTAATATCCGTTGCGCACCGATAAATATGTTGCACAAATTATGTAGTTCTGGTTTATTAAAGTTTTTTTATTAGAGCAATGTTTTTGATTTGCCTAAAAACGTTGTACATCTTGCATAATTTCATGGGTTTTTAGTAATTATTATTATTATTATTATTATTTTGGTTTTACTTATTTATTTTCAATTTTTTTTTTAGAGTTCTCAATAACAGATCTAAGATATTTTTCTCTCTCTTTCAGAAACTCCTCTTATCTATTCCAAACCAAGAACTCTGAGATTTACTAAGATTTTTGCTGAAAAACTTGAAATCAAAGCCTTACTTCTTAACCCTATTTCAAACACTACTAAGAACATAACACTCATCAATGAACACTAGAGAGGTCAAAGCAGGAAGAAACTACAGGCTGAAGAACATTTTTGAGAGTGAGAAGAGAGAGAAAGGGAAAGATGCCGGTGATGGAGAAACTGAAAATACATCACTGCAGATTTCGTTGAAAAATCACCAATCGACGTCATGAAAGTTAGGGGTTCTTGTATTTAATGTTAGATTTAACTTTCTTAGTTGATCGGACAGATTCAAATATGTCATTTTTCTTCTCAAATCTGTTTTGGGTTTAATTGGAAAACTCCATTTTTAGGGTTCCAATATTGAACAGAAGCATTAGCCCTAACAACTGATTCTGGTAATTTTGAAACCAACCCTAACTCCATTAGTGATTTTTTTTCCTTCATAAGCAAATCGGTGTACTCTTATTTAATTAATATCAGATTGGGAGGTTATGATGTGTTTTGAAAACCCTAGGATGGTTTTTGAGTTATGTTGCTGGTGATATTGTGATTAAAGATAGATCTTAATTTATTTATTTTTCATGATGATGGTGAAGATGGATTACTCTGGTTTAAAATCTAGGGAATTTTATTGAGCATATAGTTCACTAAGTATAGTGTAGTATACATGTTTGACCAAAGGCCTCATAGAAACACTTAGTTTTAATGGTTTTGTTTGGTTGTTTGTCTTTGTTCTTTAGATTCAGGTGTTGGTGATTGGTGATATTTTGTTTCTCGTGATTTTTGTTGCTAGTTTGATGGTAAAGATGGTGGTTCTGCAGTTGTTCGAGTTATGGGTTATTTTTTGTGTTTCTTGTGGTAGATAGTAGCTGAACCTGCTCTTATTGGTGGTGAATCTATTGCTACTGGAAGTGATAGTGGTATGGTTACTTTGGTTTTCTTTGAGGATGATGTAGTTCATTGATTGTTTATATGTATTCATTGGCTTTTTTTTTTAATATATAAACTTTTAATAACCTGTAATTTTTTGGTAATTTACTCTTTCAGGTGTTGAGCTATCAAAGTGCCAAGAAATCTCATGAAGCTCCCATTTATGGTGCTTTGGATACCATGTATCTAAGTTACTCAGATGAAAAATATCTTGGGTTTCTTAATGTAGTGTATGGAAGGTATACTCTTGATTCGTTTCGCAACTGTTTATTCCTATTTTGCATGCCATCTGCATATCTCCTTTTTTTATAAGATCACCGATGTATTATGATGAAAGCTACTTGGTCATACTTTTTTTTTCTTCATTTTTTTGTGATATTATCTCAGATTCCTTCAAACTGTCAAAGACGTATACTGCTTCTGCATCCTTGTGGGTGGTTTCTTATCCTCCTTTTTCTCTTGGTGCGCCAATAACCTGGATTCTCCACATTTTACACGATGTCGAATTTGTTGCCTGAATACTATAACCAAGGGGACTCTCAAGGCCGTAAAGATGGTATATTTCTATTGAAGGGGCTTGGATAAAAACAAGTGATAACATCAATCTTAGTTGCATTCAAGCAAATGATCGCACGACTGGAAGAGATGAAATTTTATCTTGTGTAAGTGCTGCTAAGGTATGTATATGTATGCAACAAGGTTCAGTTTTCTCCTGTTATGTAATTTGTTGGAACATGGTCTGCATGCCAGCCTCTTGGTGTGCTTGGAACTGGTTGTGTGGTTATCTAGCCTGTTTGACATTCTCTTCATTTTCTGAACACTTGTGTATGCTTACCTTATTTGATGATATGGTAGCTCGAGTTAAGAGTAACATTTGAAGAGATTATTTTCTATGTGGCTGGCCTAGCTGTTGGTGATGAGCTTGATATTCTTATTCATTATCGTGATGTTCTAGGTAGTTATTCGTTCATCAACATACCAATTGATGATATTCCTTTCACACTCTAAGATTTGAGCTACATTATTGACATCTGGTAAGATATTTTGGACTAGGAAACCTATTTCATGAAGCTTATGATGCGGTTAAAATTGATGCTGATACTAACTATCCTGGAGAAAGAGCCAAGGAAAAACTCATGAAGATATGTGATTTATTTGGAGCAAACCGTCCCCTTGAACATTGGGCCTCCATAACCTCAGCAGAAAAATCTAAGGATAGTAACAATATGAGAACGGTAAGCATTTCTTTCACATGTGCTTCCTAACTTGGTCAGTTGTTATACTTCTACCATCATACTAGTTTATAAAGTTTGATGGTGATATCGTTAACTGTCTTCCTGGTTCCATGGTATCATCGGTCTAAAGTGTTTTTCTATCAAGTATAGGCCTCACAATATCCATAATTTTAACGTTGTTCCTTAATGCAGTTTCGTATGATTATTGGTCTTCTAAAAATAATGACGTTCTTTGATACTTTATCTGTAGATGTATATACTGATACATTGTTTCCTTCTATTTAGGTAAACTCTCCGAAAAAGATTCAAGTTCAAGTTTGAATGGCTCCATCAATTAGGAAAAAACATAGTAAGGTTTTGTCTTTGTTTTTGTCCATTGCAAGTCGATTTTCTTATTTCACTTAGGAATCTGTATATTGAGGTTAACAGCCTTGAGGTTTTGCAGGAAGCATTTCAGATGCTATCATTGCGAATATGTATATGGAAAAAAAGCATTTTTATATTGAGCCATTGGCCCCACCATGCCAAGCCAAACCGCACCTTGCCTTGGCCCTAGGCATGCTAGCCGCATCATGTGCCCACGGCATGCCAAGCCCTTGGCCCCACCATGCCAAGCCAAACCGCACCTTGCCTTGGCCCTAGCCATGCTAGCCGCACCATGCGCCCATGGCATGCCAAGCCCTTGGCCCTATCGTGCCAAGCTAAACCGTCAATGCCAAGCCCTTTCCCCCCACTGTGCCATGCAAAACGCACCTTTCCATGGCCCCAAGCCAACCTAGTCGCGCCACCATGCTGGCCTTCCTTATGCGGCTACCAAAACGAAAGCGTGCGACAATCAACGGTATCCCTTCAATCTCAGGAGAAAATCCTAGCCGTTCAAAATTACCAGATAACACATGGTAACCTTTGACCCGAAACCCTAGTTTGGCCACGCCAAACCGCGCCAATGACACGCCAACCTAGCTGCGCCCCCATGCTAGCCTTACCTATGCGACTACCAAAACGAAGGCGTGCGACAATCAACTGTCTCCCTTCAATCTCAAGAGAACATCCTAGCCGTACAAGGTTACCAGACAACACATGGTAATATTTGACTCGAAACCCTAGTTTGGCCATGCCAAACTGCGCCAAGGAATTCCATGCCAATGGCATGCCAACCTAGCCGCACTACCATGCTGGCCTTCCCTATGCGGCTACCAAAACGAAGGCGTGCGACAATCAACGGCCGCCCTTCAATCTCAGGATAAAATCCTAGCCGTCCAAGGTTACCAAACAACACATGGTAACCTATGACCCGAAACCATAGTTTGGCCACTCCAAACAGCGCCAATGGCATGGCAACCTAGCCGAGCCACCATGATGGCCTTCCCTATGCGGCTACCTAAACGAAGGCGTATGACAATCAACGGTCACCCTTCAATCTCAGGATCAAATCCTTGCCATCCAAGGTTACCATCCAACACATGGTAACCTTTGACCAGAAACCCTAGTTTGGGCACGCCAAACCGCGCCAAGGTATGCCATGCCAATGGCATGCCAACCTCGCCGCGCCACCATTCTGTCCTTCCCTATGCGTCTACCAAAACGAAGGCGTACGACAATCAACGGTCGCCCTTCAATCCCAGGAGCAAATCCTAGCCGTCCAAGGTTACCAGACAACGAATGGTAACCTTTGGCCCAAAACCCTAGTTTGGCCACGCGAAATCGCGCCAAGGCATGCCATGCCAATAGCATGCCAACTTTGCCGCGCCACCATGCTGGCCTTCCCTATGGAGCCACCAAAAAATGAAAGCGTGCGACGATCAACGACTACCTTTCCTCTTAAGATGCAAAATCTCGACCGTCGAAGGTCACCAAGCCAGTAAGTCTCTCAAGCTCGACTTTCCAGGAAACAACAATTTGTTACATGTTTTCCACAAAACATGCGAGACATCAACACATATCACAAACTGGGGTATCCTCTTTGGGTATTGGTTTGGCGGTTTACAGCGTGTGGCGTACACCATGCCCGTCATAAGGAAGTGTCATAAGGATAAGGAGGTCAGTAAATTCAAGGATCATATCCTTGCCTTCCAAGGTTACTAGACAACACATGGTAACCTTTGACCAGAAACCATAGTTTGGGCACGCCAAACCGCGCCATTGGCACGCCAACCTAGCCGCGCCACCATTATGGCCTTCCCTGTGTGGCTACCAAAACGAAGACGTGCGATAATCAACGGTCGAACTTCAATATCAGGAGAAAATCCTATCCGTACAAGGTTACCAGACAACACATGGTAACCTTTTGAACCAAAACCCCTAGTTTGGCCACGCCAAACCGCGTCAAGGCATGCCATGCCATCCTAGCCGGGCCACCATGCTGGCCTTCCCTATGCGGCTACCAAAACGAAGGCGTGCGACAATTAACGGTCTCCCTTCAATATCAGTAGCAAATACTAGCCGTCCAAGGTTACCAGACAACACATGGTAACCTTTTGACCCGAAACCCCTAGTTTGGCCACGCCAAACCGCGCATGGCATGCCAACCTAGCCGCGCCACCATTCTGGCCTTCCCTATGCGGCTATCAAAATGAAGGCGTGCGACAATCAACGGTCGCTCATCAATCCCAGGAGAAAATCCTAGCCGTCCAAGGTTACCAGACAACGCATGGTAACCTTTGCCCCAAAACCTTAGTTTGGATACGCCAAATCGCACCATGATATGCCATGCCAATAGCATACCAACTTTGCTGCGCCACCATGCTGGCCTTCTCTATACGACCACCAAAAAATGAAAGCGTGCGACGATCAACGACTACTTTTCCTCTTAAGTTGCAAAATCTCGATCTTCGAAGGTCACCAAGCCAGCAAGTCTCCAAAGCTCGACTTGCCAGGAAACACCAATATTATAAATGTTTTCCACAAAACATTCGAGTCATCAACACATATCACAAACTGGGGGATCCTCTTTGGGTTTTGGTTTGGCGGTTTACAGCGTGCGGCGTACATTATGCCCGTCATAAGGAAGTGTCATAAGGATGAAGCAGTTAGTAAATACAGGGAGAAAATCATTTCCATCCAAGGTTACCAGAAAACACATGGTAACCTTTGACCAAAAACCTTAGTTTGGGCACGCCAAACTGCGCCAATGGCATGCCATCCTAGCCGCGCCACCATGCTGGCCTTCCCTGTGTGGCTACCAAAACGAAGGCGTGCGACAATCAACGCTCGCCTTCAATATCAGGAGCAAATCCTAGCCGTCCAAGGTTACCAGACAACACAAGGTAACCTTTTGTCCCGAAACCCGTAGTTTGGCCACGCCAAGGTATGGCATGCAAACCTAGCCGCGCCACCATGCTGGCCTTCCCTATGCGGAAACCAAAAAACAAAAGCGTGCGACGATCAACGACTACCTTTCCTCTTAAGATGCAAAATCTTGACCATCGAAGGTCACCAAGCCAGCAAGTCTCCCAAGATCGAGTTGTCAGGAAACAACAATATGCTACATGTTTTCCACAAAATATGTGAGACATCAACACACATCACAAACCGGGGGATCCTCTTTGGGTATTTGTTTAACGGTTTACAGTGTGCGGCGTACACTATGCCCATCATAAGGAAGTGTCATAAGGATGAGGTGGTTAGTAAATACAGGGAGCAAATCCTTTCCATCCAAGGTTACCAGACAACACATGGTAACCTTTGACCAGAAACCCTAGTTTGGGCACTCCAAACTGTGCCAAGGCATGCCAACCTAGCCACGCCACCATGATGGCCTTCCTTATGTGAATACCAAAACGAAGGCATGCGACAATCAGCGGTCTCCCTTCAATATCAGGAGAAAATCCTAGCCGTCCAAGGTTACCAGACAACACATGGTAACCTTTTGACCCGAAACCCCAAGTTTGGCCACGCCAAACCGCGCTAAGGCATGCCAACCTAGCCGCTCCACTATGCTGCCCTTCCTAATGCGGCTACCAAAACGAAGGCGTGCGATAATCAACGGTCTCCCTTCAATCCCAGGGGAAAATCCTAGCCGTCCAAGGTTACTAGACAACGCATGGTAACCTTTGGCCCAAAACCCTAGTTTGGCCTTGCCAAATCGCACCAAGGCATGCCATGCCAATAACATTACAACTTTGCAGCGCCACCATGCTGGCCTTCCCTATGCGGCCATCAAAAAACAAAATCGTGCGACGATCAACGACTACCTTTCCTCTTAAGATGCAAAATCTCGACCGTAGTAGGTCACCAAGCCAGCAAGTCTCCCAAGCTCGACTTGACATGAAACAACAATATGCTACATGTTTTCCACAAAACATGCGAGACATCAACCCATATCACAAACTGGGGGATCCTCTTTGGGTATTGGTTTGGCGATTTACAGCGTGCGGCGTACATTATGCCCATCATAAGGAAGTGCCATAAGGATGAAGCGGTTAGTAAATACAGGAAGAAAATCATTTCCATCCAAGGTTACCAGAAAACACATGGTAACCTTTGACCAGAAACCTTAGTTTGGGCACGCCAAACCGCGCCAATGGCATGCCAACCTATCCGCGCCACCATGCTGGCCTTCCCCGTGTGGCTACCAAAACGAAGGCGTGCGACAATCAACGCTCGCCCTTAAATATCAGGAGAAAATCCTAGCCGTCCAAGGTTACCAGACAACACAAGGTAACCTTTTGTCCCGAAACCCGTAGTTTGGCCACGCCAAGGTATGGCATGCAAACCTAGCCGCGCCACCATGCTGGCCTTCCCTATGCGGCAACCAAAATACAAAAGCGTGCGATGATCAACGACTACCTTTCCTCTTAAGATGCAAAATCTCGACCATCGAAGGTCACTAAGCCAGCAAATCTCCCAAGCTCGACTTGTTAGGAAACAACAATATACTACATGTTTTCCACAAAACATGCGAGACATCAACACACATCACAAACCTGGGGATCCTCTTTGGGTATTAGTTTAACGATTTACAGCGTGCGGCGTACACTATGCCCGTCATAAGGAAGTGTCATAAGGATGAGGCGGTTAGTAAATACAGGGAGAAAATCCTTTCCATCCAAGGTTACCAGACAACACATGGATGGCTTTGACTAGAAACCCTAGTTTGGGCACGCCAAACCGCGCCAATGGCATGCCAACCTAGCCGCTCCACTATGATGGCCTTCCCTGTGTGGCTACC
Source organism: Papaver bracteatum (assembly GCA_023529315.1). Classification (NCBI taxonomy): domain Eukaryota; kingdom Viridiplantae; phylum Streptophyta; class Magnoliopsida; order Ranunculales; family Papaveraceae; genus Papaver; species Papaver bracteatum. Next base: position 434,315 of record JAJJWX010002335.1, read on the forward strand.
AAAATGAAGGCGTGCGATAATCAACGGTCGCCATTCAATATCAGGAGCAAATCCTAGCCATACAAGGTTACCAGACAACACTTGGTAACCTTTTTACCCAAAACCCCTAGTTTGGCCACGCCAAACCGCGCCAATGGCATGCCAACCTAGCCGCGCCACCATCCTGGTCTTCCCTATGCGGCTACCAAAACGAAGGCGTGCGACAATCAACGATCGCCCTTCAATCCCAGGAGCAAATCCTAGCCATCCAAGGTTACCAGACAACGCATGGTAACCTTTGGCCCAAAACCCTAGTTTGGCCACGCCAAATCGCGCCAAGGCATGCCATACCAAAGCATGCCAACTTTGCCGCGCCACCATGCTGTCCTTACCTATGCGGCAACCAAAAAACGAAAGCGTGCGACGATCAACGACTACCTTTCCTCTTAAGATGCAAAATCTCGACCATCGAAGGTCACCAAGCCATCAAGTCTCCCAAGCTCGACTTGTCAGGAAACAACAATATGCTACATGTTTTCCACAAAACATGCGAGACATCAACACATATCACAAACCGGAGGATCCTCTTTGGGTATTGGTTTGGCGGTTTACAGCGTGCAGCGTACACTATGCCCGTCATAAGGAAGTGTCATAAGGATGAGGCGATTAGTAAATACAGGGAGAAAATTGTTTCCATCCAAGGTTACCAGACAACACATGGTAACCTTTGACCAGAAACCCTAGTTTGGGCACTCCAAACTGCGCCAAGGCATGCCAACCTAGCCGCGCCACCATGCTGGCCTTCCCTATTTGAATACCAAAGCGAAGGCATGCGACAATCAACGGTTGCACTTAAATATCAGGTAAAAATCCTAGCCGTCCAAGGTTACCACAAAACACATGGTAACCTTTTGACCCGAAACCCCAAGTTTGGCCACGCAAAACCGTGCTAAGGCATGCCAACCTAGCCGCGCCACTATGCTGGCCTTCCCAAAGCGGCTACCAAAACGAAGGCGTGCAACAATCAACGGTCTCCCTTCAATCTCAGGAGCAAATCCTAGCCGTCTATGGTTACCAGACAACGCATGGTAACCTTTGGCCCAAAACCCTAGTTTGGCAATGCAAAATCGCGCCAAGGCATGCCATGCCAATAGCATTCCAACTTTGCCGCGCCACCATGCTGGCCTTCCCTATGCATCCACCAAAAAACGAAATCGTGCGACGATCAACGAATACCTTTCCCATTAAGATGCAAAATCTCGACCGTTGAAGGTCACCAAGCCGGCAAGTCTCCCAAGCTCGACTTGCCCAGAAACAACAATATTCTACATGTTTTCCACAAAACATGCGAGACATCAACCCACATCACAAACTGGGGATCCTCTTTGGGTATTGGTTTGGCGGTTTACAGCGTGCGACGTATACTATTCCCGTCATAAGGAAGTGTCATAAGGATGAGGCGGTTAGTAAAAACAGGGAGCAAATCCTTGCCATCCAAGGTTACCAGACAACATATGGTAACCTTTGACCAGAAACCCTTGTTTGGGCATGCCAAACCGCGCCATGGCATGCCATCCTAGCCGTGCCACCACGCTGGCCTTCCCTATGTGAATACCAAAACGAAGGCATGCGACAATCAACGATCGCCCTTCAATATTAGGAGAAAATCCAAGCCGTCCAAGGTTAACAGACAACACATGGTAACATTTTGACCCGAAACCCCTAGTTTGGCCACGCCAAAACGCGCCAAGGCATGCCATGCCAATGGCATGCCAACCTAGCCGTGCCACCATTCCGGCCTTCCCTATGTGGATACCAAAACGAATGCGTGCGACAATCAACGATTGCCCTTTAATATCAGGAGCAAATCCTAGCCGTCCAAGGTTACCGGACAAAACATGGTAACCTTTTGACCCGAAACCCCTAGTTTGGGCATGCCAAACCGCGCCAAGGCATGCCAACCTTGCCGCGCCACCATGATGGCCTTCCCTATATGGCTACCAAAACGAAGGCGTGTGACAATCAACGGTCTCCCTTCAATCCCAGGAGCAAATCCTAGCCATCCAAGGTTACCAAACAATGCATGGTAACCTTTGGACCAAAACACAAGTTTGGCCACGCCAAATCGCGCAAAGGCATGCCATGCCAAAGCATGCCAACTTTCCAGCGCCACCATGATGTCCTTCCCTATGCGGCCACCAAAAAATGAAAGCGTGCGACGATCAACGGCTACCTTTCCTCTTAAGATGCAAAATCTCGACCGTGGAAGGTCTCCAAGCCAGCAAGTTTCCCAAGCTCGACTTGTCAGGAAACAACAATATGCTACATGTTTTCCACAAACATGCGAGACAACAACACATATCACAAACTGGGGGATCCTCTTTGGGTATTGGTTTGGCGGTTTACAGCGTGCGGCGTAAACTATGCCCGTCATAAGGAAGTGTCATAAGGATGAGGCGGTTAGTAAATACAGGGAGAAAATCCTTTCCATCCAAGGTTTCCAGACAACACATGGTAACCTTTGACCAGAAACCCTAGTTTGGGCACGCCAAACTGCGCCAAGGCATGCCAACCTAGCCGCGCCACTATGCTGGCCTTCCCAATGCGGCTACCAAAACGAAGGCGTGCGATAATCAACGGTCTCCTTTCAATCCCAGGAGCAAATCCTAGCCATCCAAGGTTACCAGACAACGCATGGTAACCTTGGTACCAAAACACTAGTTTGGCCACGCCAAATCGCGCCAACGCATGCCATGCCGAAGCATGCCAACTTTTCCGCGCCACCATGCTGTCCTTCCCAATGCGGCCACCAAAAAACGAAAGCGTGCGACGATCAACGGCTACCCTTCCTCTTAAGATGCAAAATCTCGACCGTGGAAGGTCTCCAAGCCAGCAAGTTTCCCAAGCTCGACTTGTCAGGAAACAACAATATGCTACATGTTTTCCACAAACATGCGAGACATCAACATATATCACAAACTGTGGGATCCTCTTTGGGTATTGGTTTGGCGGTTTACAGCATGCGGCGTACACTATGCCTGTCATAAGGAAGTGTCATAAGGATGAGGCGGTTAGTAAATACAGGGAGCAAATCCTTTCCATCCAAGGTTACCAGACAACACATGGTAACCTTTGACCAGAAACCCTAGTTTGGCCACGCCAAACTGCGCCAAGGCATGCCAACCTAGCCGCGCCACCATGTTGGCGTTCCCTATATGAATACCAAAACGAAGGCATGCGACAATCAACGTTCACCCTTCAATATCAAGAGAAAATCCTAGCCGTCCAAGGTTACCAGACAACACATGCATGGTAACCTTTTGACCTGAAACCCCTAATTTGCCCACGCCAAACCGCGCTAAGGCATGCCAACCTAGCCGCGCCACTATGCTGGCCTTCCCAATGCGGCTACCAAAACGAAGGTGTGCGACAATAAACGATCTCCCTTCAATCCCAGGAGAAAATCCTTGCCGTCCAAGGTTACCAGGCAACGCATGGTAACCTTTGGCCCAAAACCCTAGTTTGGCCTTGCCAAATCGCGCCAAGGCATGCCAACCTTTCTGCGCCACCATGCTGGCCTTCCCTATGCGGCCACCAAAAAACGAAATCGTGCGACGATCAATGACTACCTTTCCTCTTAAGATGCAAAATCTCGACCGCCGAAGGTCACCAAGCCAGCAAGTCTCCCAAGCTCGACTTGCCAGGAAACAACAATATGCAGCATGTTTTCCACAAAACATGCGAGACATCAATCCATATCACAAACTGGGGGATCCTCTTTGGGTATTGGTTTGACGGTTTACAGCGTGCGACGAACACTATACCCGTCATAAGGAAGTATCATAAGGATGAGGCGGTTAGTAAATACAGGGAGCAAATCCTTGCCATCCAAGGTTATCAGACAACATATGGTAACCTTTGACCAGAAACCCTTGTTTGGGCACGCCAAACCGCGCCAAGGCATACCAACCTAGCCGCGCCACCATGCTGTCCTTCCCTATGCGGCTACCAAAATGAAGGAGTACGATAATCAACGGTCTTCCTTCAATCCCATGAGTAAATCCTAGCCGTCCAAGGTTACCAGACAATGCATGGTAACCTTTGGCCAAAAACCCTAGTTTAGCCTCGCCAAATCGCGCCAAGGCATGCCATGCCAATATGATGAAATCTTTGTTGCGCCACCATGCTGGCCTTACCTATGCGGCCACCAAAAAACGAAAGCGTGCGACGATCTACGACTACCTTTCCTCCTAAGATGCAAAATCTCGACCGTCGATGGTCACCAAGCCAGCACGTCTCCCAAGCTCGACTTGTTAGGAAACAACAATATGCTACATGTTTTCCATAAAACATGTGAGACATCAACACATATCACAAACTGGGGGATCCTCTTTGGGTATTGGTTTGGCGGTTTACAGCGTGCGACGTACACTATGCCCGTCATAAGGAAGTGTCATGAGGATGAGGCGGTTAGTACATACAGGGAGCAAATCCTTGCCTTCCAAAATTATCAGACAACGCATGGTAAACTTTGACCAGAAACCCTATTTTGGGCACGCCAAACCGCGCTAAGGCATGCCAACCTAGCCGCGCCACCATGCTGGCCTTCCCTATACGGCTACCAAAACGAAGGAGTGCGACAATCAACGGTCTTCCTTCAATCCCAAGAGTAAATCCTAGCCGTCAAAGGTTACCAGACAATGCATGGTAACCTTTGTCCCAAAACCCTAGTTTGGCCACGCCAAATCGCTCCAAGGCATGCCATGCCAATAGGATGCCAACTTTGCTGCGCCACCATGCTGGCCTTCCCTATGTGGCCACCAAAAAATGAACGCGTACGACGATCAACGACTACCTTTCTCTTAAGATGCAAAATCTCGACCGTCGAAGGTCACCAAGCCAGCAAGTCTCCCAAGGTTGACTTGGAAGGAAACAACAATATGCTATATGTTTTCCACAAAACATGCGAGATATCAACACATATCACAAACTGTGGGATCCTCTTTGGGTATTGGTTTAGAGGTTTACAGCGTGCGACGTACACTATGCCCGTCATAAGGAAGTGTCATAAGGATGAGGCGGTTAGTAAATACAGGGAGAAAATCCTTGCCTTCCAAGCTTATCATGCAACACATGGTAACCTTTGACCAGAAACCCTAGTTTGGGCACACCAAACCGCGCCAACGCATGCCAACCTAGCCGCGCCACCATGATGGCCTTCCCTATGCGGATACCAAAACGAAGGAGTGCGATAATCAACGATCTTCCTTCAATCCCAGGAGTAAATCCTAGCCATCAAAGGTTACCAGACAATGCATGGTAACCTTTGGCCCAAAACCCAAGTTTGGCCACGCCAAATCGTGCCAAGGCATGCCATGCCAATAGGATTCCAACTTTGGTGCGCTACCATGCTGGCCTTCCCTATGCGGCCACCAAAAAACGAAAGCGTACGACGATCAACGACTACCTTTCCTCTTAAGATGCAAAATCTCGACCGTCGAAGGTCACCAAGCCAGCAAGTCTCCCAAGGTCAACTTGGAAGGAAACAACCATATGCTATATGTTTTCCACAAAACATGCGAGATATCAACACATATCACAAACTGGGGGATCCTCTTTGTTTATTGGTTTAGAGGTTTACAGCGTGCGACGTACACTATGCCCGTCATAAGGAAGTGTCATAAGGATGAGGCGGTTAGTAAATACAGGGAGCAAATCCTTGCCTTCCAAGGTTATCAGACAACACATGGTAACCTTTGACCAGAAACCCTAGTTTGGGCATGCCAAACCGTGCCAACTCATGCCAACCTAGCCGCGCCACCATGATGTCCTTCCCTATGCGGATACCAAAACGAAGGAGTGCGACAATCAACGGTCTTCCTTCAATCCCAGGAGTAAATCCTAGCCGTCCAAGGTTACAAGACAACACTTGGTAGACTTTTGACCCAAAACCCCTAGTTTGGCCATGCCAAACCGCGCCAAGGCATTCCATGCCAATGGCATGCCAACCTAGCCGTGCCACCATCCTGGCCTTCCCTATGCGGCTACCAAAACGAAGGCGTGAGACAATAAACAGTCGCCCTTCAATCCCAGGAGCAAATCCTAGCCGTCCAATGTTACCAGACAACGCATGGTAACCTTTGGCGCAAAACCCTAGTTTGGCCACGCCAAATCGCGCCAAGGCATGCCATACCAAATCATGCCAACTTTTCCGCGCCACCATGCTGTCCTTACCTATGCGGCAACCAAAAAACGAAAGCGTGCGACGATCAATGACTACCTTTCCTCTTAAGATGCAAAATCTCGACCATCGAAGGTCACCAAGCCAGCAAGTCTCCCAAGCTCGACTTGTCAGGAAACAACAATATGCTACATGTTTTCCACAAAACATGCGAGACATCAACACATATCACAAACCGGAGGATCCTCTTTAGGTATTGGTTTGGCGGTTTACAGCGTGCGGCGTACACTATACCCGTCATAAGGAAGTGTCATAAGGATGAGGCGGTTAGTAAATACAGGGAGAAAATCCTTTCCATCCAAGGTTACCAAACAACACATGGTAACCTTTGACCAGAAACCCTAGTTTGGGCACTCCAAACTGCGCCAAGGTATGCCAACCTAGCCGCGCCACCATGCTTGCCTTCCCTATGTGAATACCAAAACGAAGGCATGCGATAATCAACGGTTTCCCTTCAATATCAGGAGAAAATCCTAGCCGTCCAAGTTTACCAGACAACACATGGTAACCTTTTGACCCGAAACCCCAAGTTTGGCCACGCAAAACCGCGTTAAGGCATGCCAACCTAGCCTTTTCCACTATGATGGCCTTCGCAATGCGGATACCAAAACGAAGGCGTGCGACAATCAACGGTCTCCCTTCAATCTCAGGAGAAAATCCTAGCCGTCTATAGTTACCAGACAACGCATGGTAACCTTTGGCCCAAAACCCTAGTTTGGCCTTGCCAAATTGCGCCAAGGCATGCCATGCCAATAGCATGCCAACTTTGCCACGCCACCATGCTGGCCTTCCCTATGCCTCCACCAAAAAATGAAATCGTGCGACGATCAATGAATACCTTTCCCCTTAAGATGCAAAATCTCAACCGTTGAAGGTCACCAAGCCAGTAAGTCTCCCAAGCTCGACTTGCCCGGAAACAACAATATTCTACATGTTTTCCACAAAACATGCGAGACATCAACCCATATCACAAACTGGGGATCCTCTTTGGGTATTGGTTTGGCGGTTTACAACGTGCGACGTACACTATGCCTGTCATAAGGAAGTGCCATAAGGATGAGGCGGTTAGTAAATACAGGGAGCAAATTCTTGCCATCCAAGGTTACCAGACAACATATGGTAACCTTTGACCAAAAACCCTTGTTAGGGCACGCCAAACTGCGCCAAGGCATGCCAACCTAGCCGCGCCACTATGCTGGCCTTCCCAATGCGGCTACCAAAACGAAGGCGTGCGACAATCAACGGTCTCCTTTCAATCCCAGGAGCAAATCCTAGCCATCCAAGGTTACCAGAAAATGCATGGTAACCTTTGGCCCAAAACCCTAGTTTGGCCACGCCAAATCGCTCCAAGGAATGCCATGCCAATAGGATGCCAACTTTGCTGCGCCACCATGCTGGCCTTCCCTATGCTGCCACCAAAAAACGAAAGCGTACGACGATCAACGACTACCTTTCTCTTAAGATGCAAAATCTCGACCGTCGAAGGTCACCAAGCCAGCAAGTCTCCCAAGGTCGACTTGGCAGGAAACAACAATATGCTATATGTTTTCCACAAAACATGCGAGATATCAACACATATCACAAACTGTGGGATCCTCTTTGGGTATTGGTTTAGAGGTTTACAGCGTGCGACGTACACTATGCCCGTCATAAGGATGAGGCGGTTAGTAAATACAGGGATAAAATCCTTGCCTTCCAAGGTTATCAGACAACACATGGTAACCTTTGACCAGAAACCCTAGTTTGGGCACGCCAAACAGCGCCAACGCATGCCAACCTAGCCGCGCCACCATGCTGGCCTTCCCTATGCGGCTACCAAAACGAAGGAGTGCGATAATCAACGATCTTCCTTCAATCCCAGGAGTAAATCCTAGCCGTCAAAGGTTACCAGACAATGCATGGTAACCTTTGGCCCAAAACCCAAGTTGGCCACGCCAAATCGCGCCAAGGCATGCCATGCCAATAGGATTCCAACTTTGCTGCGTTACCATGCTGGCCTTCCCTATGCGGCCACCAAAAAACGAAAGCGTACGACGATCAACGACTACCTTTCCTCTTAAGATGCAAAATCTCGACCGTCGAAGGTCACCAAGCCAGCAAGTCTCCCAAGGTCGACTTGGCAGGAAACAACTATATGCTATATGTTTTCCACAAAACATGCGAGATATCAACACATATCACAAACTGGGGGATCCTCTTTGGGTATTGGTTTAGAGGTTTACAGCGTTCGACGTACACTATGCCCATCATAAGGAAGTGTCATAAGGATGAGGCGGTTGGTAAATACAGGGAGAAAATCCTTGGCTTCCAAGGTTATCAGACAACACATGGTAACCTTTGACCAGAAACCCTAGTTTGGGCACGCCAAACCGTGCCAACGCATGCCAACCTAGCCGTGCCACCATGCTATCCTTCCCTATGCGAATACCAAAACGAAGGAGTGCGACAATCAACTTTCTTCCTTCAATCCCAGGAGTAAATCCTAGCCGTCCAAGGTTACAAGACAACACTTGGTAGACTTTTGACCCAAAACCCCTAGTTTGGCCACGCCAAACCGCGCCAAGGCATGCCATGCCAACCTAGCCGTGCCACCATCCTGGACTTCCCTATGCGGCTACCAAAACGAAGGCGTGAGACAATCAACAGTCGCCCTTCAATCCCAGGAGCAAATCCTAGCCGTCCAAAGTTACCAGACAACGCATGGTAACCTTTGGCGCAAAACCCTAGTTTGGCCACGCCAAATTGCGCCAAGGCATGCCATACCAAATCATGCCAACTTTTCCGCGCCACCATGCTGTCCTTACCTATGCGGCAACCAAAAAACGAAAGCGTGCGACGATCAATGACTACCTTTCCTCTTAAGATGCAAAATCTCGACCATCGAAGGTCACCAAGCCAGCAAGTCTCCCAAGCTCGACTTGTCAGGAAACAACAATATGCTACATGTTTTCCACAAAACATGTGAGACATCAACACATATCACAAACCGGAGGATCCTCTTTGGGTATTGGTTTGGCGGTTTATAGCGTGCGGCGTACACTATACCCGTCATAAGGAAGTGTCATAAGGATGAGGCGGTTAGTAAATACAGGGAGAAAATCCTTTCCATCCAAGGTTACCAAACAACACATGGTAACCTTTGACCAGAAACCCTAGTTTGGGCACTCCAAACTGCGCCAAGGCATGCCAACCTAGCCGCGCCACCATGCTTGCCTTCCCTATGTGAATACCAAAACGAAGGAATGCGATAATCAACGGTTTCCCTTCAATATCAGGAGAAAATCCTAGCCGTCCAAGTTTACCAGACAACACATGGTAACCTTTTGACCCGAAACCCCAAGTTTGGCCACGCAAAACCACGTTAAGGCATGCCAACCTAGCCTTTTCCACTATGCTGGCCTTCCCAATGCGGCTACCAAAACGAAGGCGTGCGACAATCAACGGTCTCCCTTCAATCTCAGGAGAAAATCCTAGCCGTCTATAGTTACCAGACAACGCATGGTAACCTTTGGCCCAAAACCCTAGTTTGGCCTTGCCAAATTGCGCCAAGGCATGCCATGCCAATAGCATGCCAACTTTGCCGCGCCACCATGCTGGCCTTCCCTATGCCTCCACCCAAAAACGAAATCGTGCGACGATCAACGAATACCTTTCCCCTTAAGATGCAAAATCTCAACCGTTGAAGGTCACCAAGCCAGTAAGTCTCCCAAGCTTGACTTGCCAGGAAACAACAATATTCTACATGTTTTCCACAAAACATGCGAGACATCAACCCATATCACAAACTGGGGATCCTCTTTGGGTATTGGTTTGGCGGTTCTCAGCGTGCGACGTACACTATGCCTGTCATAAGGAAGTTCCATAAGGATGAGGCGGTTAGTAAATACAGGGAGAAAATTCTTGCCATCCAAGGTTACCAGACAATATATGGTAACCTTTGACCAAAAACCCTTGTTAGGGCACGCCAAACTGCGCCAAGGCATGCCAACCTCGCCGCGCCACTATGCTGGCCTTCCTAATGCGGCTACCAAAACGAAGGCGTGCGACAATCAACGGTCTCCTTTCAATCCCAGGAGCAAATCCTAGCCATCCAAGGTTACCAGACAATGCATGGTAACCTTTGTACCAAAACACTAGTTTGTCCATGCCAAATCGCGCCAAGGCATGCCATGCAGAAGCATGCCAACTTTGCCGCGCCACCATGCTGTCCTTCCCTATCCGGCCACCAAAAAACGAAAGCGTGCGACGATCAACGGCTACCATTCCTCTTAAGATGCAAAATCTCGACCGTGGAAGGTCTCCAAGCCAGCAAGTTTCCCAAGCTCGACTTGTATGGAAACAACAATATGCTACATGTTTTCCACAAACATGCGAGACATCAACATATATCACAAACTGTGGGATCCTCTTTGGGTATTGGTTTGGTGGTTTACAGCGTGCGGCGTACACTATGCCCGTCATAAGGAAGTGTCATAAGGATGAGGCGGTTAGTAAATACAGGGAGCAAATCCTTTCCATCCAAGGTTACCAGACAACACATGGTAACTTTTGACCAGAAACCCTAGTTTGGCCACTCCAAACTGCGCCAAGGCATGCCAACCTAGCCGCGCCACCATGCTGGCGTACCCTATATGAATACCAAAAGGAAGGCATGCGACAATCAACGGTCGCCCTCCAATATCAGGAGAAAATCCTAGCCGTCCAAGGTTACCAGATAACGCATGGTAACCTTTGGCCCAAAACCCTAGTTTGGCCTTGCCAAATCGCGCCAAGGCATGTCATGCCAATAGCATGTCAACTTTGCTGCGCTACCATGCTGGATTTCCCTATGCGGCCACCAAAAAACGAAATCGTGCGACGATCAATGACTACCTTTCCTATTAAGATGCAAAATCTCAACCGTCGAAGGTCACCAAGCCAGCAAGTCTCCCAAGCTCGACTTTCCAGGAAACAACAATATGCTACATGTTTTCCACAAAACATGCGAGACATCAATCCATATCACAAACTGGGGGATCCTATTTGGGTATTGGTTTGACGGTTTACAGCGTGCGACGTACACTATACCCGTCATAAGGGAGTATCATATGGATGAGGCGGTTAGTAAATTCAGGGAGAAAATCCTTTCCATCCAAGGTTATCAGACAACATATGGTAACCTTTGACAAGAAACCCTTGTTTGGGCACGCCAAACCGCGCCATGCCAATGGCATGCCAACCTAGCAGCGCCACCATGCTAGCCTTCCCTATGTGAATACCAAAACGAAGGCATGCAACAATCAACGGTCGCCCATCAATATCAGGAGAAATTCCTAGCCGTCCAAGGTTACCAGACAACACATGGTAACCTTTTGACCCGAATCCCCTAGTTTGGACACGCCAAAGCGCACCAAGGCATGCCATGCCCATGGCATGCCAACATAGCCGTGTGTCACATGCCCATTTAATCGCCTAAAAGTTTCATGGGACATGACCGGAAATACTATGTGGTTCAGTGAATCAACTTCACCCACAAGTACTCAGCCTTGCACACTTGCATCAAAGTATGCATCTGCCTTCACTCAAAAGGCATTACGCAATGGAAGTCTTTTCTTCTTTCTCTCTAACTCTTAATGCCCCCATAAGCATAAGAGGTTCTGCCATGCACTTCAACACTTCTCACACAAACCAGCAACATAATGAACACAAATACATGACACAATTAAACCATTTTATTGTATCAAAGGAAGATTACAAAACTCGTCCATCACATGGACCAAAAACAGGCCATTCACCCTCTTGGTGAATGCCTAACTCTCCCAAACATGAGACTAACTCTCTCCTATGTATCCTACTGATTTTTCGCACTCCTTAGGACTATTTATATGGTAGTTACAATGGCCAAAACCGTGCACAACACTTGCACACGCATGGGACAACCATGTGTCCCATCAGGTAGTTTCTATAACCGCCATCTTACTTTTCAACCGCCACCTTTTGTGTTGTCAAACCAACAGATGCCACATCTGTTCTTGGTGGTTATAAACACTCCCACATGGTTATAACTTCTCTTATAACCGTTCTCCTTCATCTCACATCATTGGCATGCTTGTAAAGCTCATAACCAACTTGTAACCGTCACTTGAGATGTATTGCGCCACCTGTTTCGCCATACTGGATTCTGCCTTGCTCCAAAGTTCAGCCCTCTTGGCCTTGCATGCTTATTACTCTAAACTCATGCATGGACAATTCTTAAGCTTCCATAATCGAGGCCATCTCCTTAAGCTCACTCTAGTTACTCATGCGTCATATATGCTTCACTTCTCCAATTAGCTTGACAATAGCAATGCAACTCTTGTATTACCAACTTGTTTGCACTGTTCAGACTTTGGCCCTGCCTTGAACCAATGCATAGACTAACTCTTAGTCTATTCCACTCTTCTTGCATCATCCTTGAGTTTGGGCCAACTCAATTCCATGGATATGCATCGATGCCAACATCGCATGTTGCATCTGTCAACTTTGGCCATGTCTTGCCTTTCCTCAATGAAGCCTTATTGTGTCGGCCAATAAGCTTCATTCCTTAGCCAAATGTATTAACAATGTAGCGCCACTCTTGCGCTTTATTGGCCCTGTAGGGTTATGCCATTCTTGACACTTGATAGTTTATACAGTATACCGCTACTATGGCTTCCTATTGCGCCATTACGGCTATACTGACTTGGCCTGCAACTCTGTAACGCGTCATAATTATGCGTCACTTGCAGTACCGTAACAAACCTCCCCCACCTAATCCGTTCAACGCCCTCGTTGAACGCAACAAAGTATACTCGTTATACTTCTTCTTTGTCCTTGTACGTTTCTAAGCCCTTCTTAGAAATCAGCAAACTTTGTTTGGCCTTTAACCTTGCCAAAACTTCTCTTCCTAGTACTTTATGCCACCACTTAGCTTGTTTGATTTGCTATTGAGCCTATGAATTCCATCTTCATTGTCGCATATTCGACTATGCTTCAATCTCTACTTCATTCGCATCTCAACACCCAAATGCCACTTATAATCTGTTGCTATGCCCTTGCATCAGCACAAATTTTTATTTCAAGCCATTCCGTGCCTAAGTGTACACTTCAAATAGCCAACATATCTGGGTGATATGTATAACTTAGTTTACTTGCCTTCAACTCCGACTGACATTGCACTCTTGCAATTCAACAGGCCTTAATGTAGACTAAGAGTTCTTCAATCATGTTGCAACACTCTTTTGCAAACTCGACTGAAAATGCATGACATTAGCCATGACTTAGGATACCCCTAACATTAGACCGACTCTCCCACCGAGCCAAGGTTCCTCTTCACGTGCCTTTGAAACTAGCACTATAAGCATCACTTGCTCTTTCAAACTTCTACGCTTTAATGTGGCGGAAAAACAACATCATGTTCTTCCTAACAATGAGTTACTCTTAACTCATTTACTTGATGGACTTATATCTTCATTCTTGCTGCGTTACTGCATGCTATCACTTCCATACGCCATCGCACTTCCACATAACTCTCAACAGAAAACTCGACTATGCCACCAACTCCTCTATTTGCTTCTTTCACTTTCAGCGTATTCTATTGTATATTTTGGCTTAATATACTGTGTAGCATTTTCCACGTGAATTAGCTTTACTTTGAACGAAAGAGGCAAGATATTTCACTTCAAATACCCTCATTCACTACTACCTTACATAGATAGACTTCATTCCAACACCAAGGTCCACTCGACCCAAACTGAAAGTATACTCAAACTTGAGAAAATACTCACGCCAACTGATTGCAACTTTTAAGACCTAACAAGCCTTGCAATACTGACTTCAACTTCGCTTCTAAGCTACAAAGGAAGCGAGACAGCAACTACTGTCCCCAATGTAGCAATTCACTTTGCCACATGTATTCTTCCAACTATCAACGTTCTTATGTGACTCCCATAACGAAGCATAATATAATTGACACTTAGTTGAATACTCCTTTTAGACTGATACTATCATTTTGCTTTAGCTTTCATGAAGATTTCTTCAAAAATGACCTCATGTCATTCTTATGCATCACCACTACTTTGTCCTTCTTTTTCCATGCATCTATGAGTCGCCTAATTTTGCATTTCCAACCGCATCATACATCTTGGCCATGCCCAAATCTCATTTGGCGCATGCTACTACTGCATACATGCTATGCCAATTAGCACTCAATTCTTGACACAAACTTGTGCACCTTTGCACAACTGGAACGGACATAACTTGGTGATTTTGAGCATCACCATAGAGCTCAGCAAAGTCATATCACTCAATGACTTCCGCGGACAATTATCTTGGAAAATATTAACAAGGAACAATCCTTGCAAATGAGGCGCCACTTCCTACGTTCCATGAAGCAAGAATGCCGCATTCTTCTTCAAACTTGGAACTCATTTTTACTGCCCATGCACATATGGCAACTCTTGTCTTTCCCCTCCGCCAAAATCAACTTGAGTAGCAACAATTGTTGATTTGAAGTTGACAAGAACATCCGCTTGTGGTTATGATCAAATGAAGGTCTTCGGACACCCTTGTCCAAGCATATTGATCCCACTCATAAACCAGGTGCAAGCACACTCCTTGTGCTCATCTAGCATCAACGAAGAACTCTTTGCAAACACAAGACCGTGGTGTATCGGTTTTCCCCTAACTTGTTCTTATTTCTTCAGCCTTTCAATAAGCTTTATGCTAGATAAGAATTGGCCATCCAATTATTCTTTTATGGCATCACAATTGCCACAAAAATGATGATTCACAATCAGACTTTGCATTACCACCAAGGTATATGCATTCAAGAGAGATAACTATAATCTTCCATCCAACTGGCTATGATGAAAACACCTTCAATCTATCGCATAGACATGTTCTTCATCTTATTTGCCCCTGCAAAGGCCATCAACAACTTTGCATTCAGGAATTTCCCCTAAAATTCCCATTACAACTGACATTACGTGTTGTAATAAACTTGTTACTGATAACACCACAAAGATATGCATTCCAAATGCCTAATCTTTGCATACTTGTGAGAAACATGGACTTTAACACCTGACTTGCACCATAGAAGTCAGCATACTCCTTAGTTTTGTCATGCCAACACTTGAAAACCCGGTTTCCAATGATTCTTGCACGTTCGTCTAACACTTTGGGTAGGAATTTTGACACCTTTGTCATAAACTTTCATGGCATGCTGCTACTTCAAGATTCAAGTTTATTCCAATTGATCTTTCCACACAAGATCAACTTCTTCTAGTCTCCATACTAGTGAAACCCAAACAATTCACCTCTGAATTTGACAAACAATGACACCAACTTGAGTAAAAGAGAGAAAAATCAGCAACTGTGTCCTCTAACACAGCTCTGATACCAGCTTGTCACATGCCCATTTAATCGCCTAAATTTTTCATGGGACATGACCGGCAATACTATGTGGTTCATTGAATCAACTTCACCCACAAGTATTCAGCCTTGCACACTTGCATCAAAGTATGCATCTGCCTTCACTCATAAGGCATTACGCAACGGAAGTCTTTTTTTCTTTCTCTCTAACTCTTAATGCCCCCATTAGCATGAGAGGTTCTGCCATGCACTTCAACACTTCTCACACAAACCAGCAACATAATGAACACAAATACATGACACAATTAACCCATTTTATTGTATCAAAGGAAGATTACAAAACTCGTCCATGACATGGACCAAAAACAGGCCATTCACCCTCTTGGTGAATGCCTAACTCTCCCAAACATGAGACTAACTCTCTCCTATGTAGCCTACTGATTTTTCCCACTCCTTAGGACTATTTATACAGTAGTTACAATGGCCAAAATAGTGCACAACACTTGCACACGCATGGGATAGCCATGTGTCCCATCAGGTAGTTTCTATAACCGCCATCTTACTTTTCAACCGCCACCTTTTGTGTTGTCAAGCCAACAGATTCCACATCTGTTCTTGGTGGATAGAAACACTCCCACACGGTTATAACTTCTCCTATAACCGTTCTC
Source organism: Papaver bracteatum (assembly GCA_023529315.1). Taxonomy (NCBI): domain Eukaryota; kingdom Viridiplantae; phylum Streptophyta; class Magnoliopsida; order Ranunculales; family Papaveraceae; genus Papaver; species Papaver bracteatum. The sequence continues at coordinate 450,572 of JAJJWX010002335.1, forward strand.
CTTCGTCTCACATCATTGGCATGCTTGTAAAGCTCATAACCAACTTGTAATCGTCACTTGAGCCGTATTACGCCACCTGTTGCGCCATACTGGATTCTGCCTTGCTCCAACGTTCAGCCCTCTTGGCCTTGCATGCTTATTACTCTAAACTCATGCATGGACAATTCTTAAGCTTCCATCATCGAGGCCAGCTCTTTAAGCTCACTCTAGTTACTCATGCGTCATATATGCTTCACTTCGCCAATTAGCTTGACAATAGCAATGCAACTCTTGCATTACCAACTTATTTGCACTGTTCAGACTTTGGCCATGCCTTGAACCAATGCATAGACTAACTCTTAGTCTATTCCACTCTTCTTGCATCATCCTTGAGTTTGGGCCAACTCAATTCCATGGATATGCATCGATGCCAACATCGCATGTTGCATCTGTCAACTTTGGCCATGTCTTGCCTTTACTCAATGAAGCCTTATTGTGTCGGCCAATAAGCTTCATTCCTTAGCCAAATGTATTAACAATGTAGCACCACTCTTGTGCTTCATTGGCCCTGTAGTGTTATGCCATTCTTGACACTTGACAGTTTATACAGTATACCGCTATTATGGCTTCCTATTGCGCCATTACGGCTATACTGACATGGCCTGCAACTCTGTAACGCGTCATAATTATGCGTCACTTGCAGTACCGTAACACCCTGGCACTATGCTGGCCTTACCTACGTGTCTACCAAAATGAAGGCGTGTGACAATCAACGATCGCCCTTCAATATCAGGAGCAAATCCTAGCCGTCCAAGGTTACCATAAAATACATGGTAACCTTTTGACCCGAAACCCCTAGTTTGGGTACGCCAAACCGCGCCAAGGCATGCCAACCTAGCCGCGCCACCATGCTGGCCTTCCCTATGCGGCTACCAAAACTAAGGCATGCGACAATCAATGGTATCCCTTCAATCCCAGGAGCAAATCCTAGCCGTCCAAGGTTACCAGACAACGCATGGTAACCTTTGGACAAAAACACTAGTCAAGGCATGCCATGCCAAAGCATGCCAACTTTGCTGGGCCACCATGTTGTCCTTCACTATGCGGCCACCAGAAAACGAAAGCGTGCGACGATCAACGACTACCTTTCCTCTTAAGATGCAAAATCTGGACAATGGAATGTCTCCAAGCCAGCAAGTCTCCCAAGCTCGACTTGTCAGGAAACAACAATATGCTACACGTTTTCAACAAAACATGTTAGACATCAACACATATCACAAACTATGGGATCCTCTTTGGGTATTAGTTTGGCGGTTTACATCGTGCGGCGTACACTATGCCCATCATAAGGAAGTGTCATAAGGATGAGGTGGTTAGTAAATACATGGAGCAAATCCTTGCCATCCAAGGTTACCAGACAACACATGGTAACCTTTGACCAGAAACCCTAGTTTGGGCACCCAAAACCATACCAAGGAATGCCAACCTAGCCGCGCCACCATGCTGGCCTTCCCTATGTGGCTACCAAAACGAAGGCGTACGATAATCAACGGTCTCCCTTCAATATCAGGAGCAAATCCTAGCCGTCCAAGGTTACCAGACAACACATGGTAACCTTTTGATCCGAAAACCCTAGTTTATCCACGCCAAACCGCGCTAAGGCATGCCAACCTAGCCGCGCCACTATGCTGGCCTTCCCAATCTAGCTACCAAAATGAAGGCGTGCGATAATCAACGGTCTCCCTTCAATCCCATGAGCAAATCCTAGTCGTCCAAGGTTACCAGACAACGCATGGTAACCTTTGGCCCAAAACCCTAGTTTGGCCTTGCCAAATCGCACCAAAGCATGCCAACTTTGCCGCCACACCATGCTGTCCTTCCCTATGCGGCCACCAAAAAACGAAAGCGTGCGATGATTAACGGCTACCTTTCCTCTTAAGATGCAAAATCTGGATTGTGGAAGGTCTCCAAGCAAGCAAGTCTCCCAAGCTCGACTTGTCAGGAAACAACAATATGCTACATGTTTTCCACAAAACATGCGAGACATCAACACATATCACAAACTGCGGGATCCTCTTTGGGTATTAGTTTGGCGGTTTACAGCGTGCGGCGTACACTATGCCCGTCATAAGGAAGTGTCATAAGGAAGAGGAGGTTAGTAAATACAGGGAGCAAATCCTTGCCATCCAAGGTTACCAGACAACACATGGTAACCTTTGACCAGAAACCCTAGTTTGGGCACGCAATACCATGCCAAGGAATGCCATGCCAATGGAATGCCAACCTAGCCGCGCCACCATGCTGGCCTTCCCTATGTGGATACCAAAACGAAGGCGTACGACAATCAACGGTCTCCCTTCAATCCCAGGATCAAATCCTAGCCGTCCAAGGTTACCAGACAACGCATGGTAACCTTTGGCCCAAAACCCTAGTTTGGCCTTGCCAAATCGCGCCAAAGCATGCCAACTTTGCCACGCCACCATGATGTCATTCCCTATGCGGCGACCAAAAAACGAAAGCGTGCGACGATCAACGGCTACCTTTCCTTTTAAGATGCAAAATCTGGACCGTGGAAGGTCTCCAAGCCAGAAAGTCTCCCAAGCTCGACTTGTCAGGAAACAACAATATGCTACATGTTTTCCACAAAACATGCGAGACATCAACACATATCACAAACTGGGGGATCCTCTTTGGGTATTAGTTTGGCGGTTTACAGCGTGCGGCATTTACTATGCCCGTCATAAGGAAGTGTCATAAGGATGAGGCAGTTAGTAAATACAGGGAGAAAATCCTTGCCAACCAAGGTTACCAAACAACACATGGTAACCTTTGACCAGAAACCCTAGTTTGGGCACGCAAAACCATACCAAGGCATGCCATTCCAATGGCATGCCAACCTAGCCGCGCCACCATGCTGGCCTTCCCTATGTGGCTACCAAAACGAAGCCGTGCGATAATCAACGGTCGCCCTTCAATATCAAGAGCAAATCCAAGCCTTCACAGGTTACCAGACAACACATGGTCACCTTTTGACCCGAAACCCTTAGTTTGCCACGTCAAACCGTGTCAGCAGGCCAACCTAGACGCGCCACCATGCTGGACTTCCCTTTGCGGCTACCAAAACGAATGCGTGCGACAATCAACGATCTCCCTTCAATCCCATGAGTAAATCCTAGTCGTCCAAGGTTACCAGACAACACATGGTAACCTTTTGACCCGAAACCCCTAGTTTGGCCACGCCAAACCGCGCTAAGGAATTCCAACCTAGCCGCGCCACTATGCTGGCCTTCCCAATGCGGCTACCAAAACGAAAGCGTGCGACAATCAACGGTCTCCCTTCAATCCCAAGAGAAAATCCTAGCCGTCCAAGGTTACTAGACAACGCATGGTAACCTTTGGCCCAAAACCCTAGTTTGGCCTTGCCAAATCGCGCCAAGGCATGCCAACTTTGCCGCGCAAAAATGCTGGCCTCCCTTATGCGGCCCCCAAAAAACGAAAGCGTACGACGATCAACGACTACCTTTACTCTTAAGATGCAAAATCTCGACCGTCGAAGGTCACCAAGCCAGCAAGTCTCCCAAACTCGACTTGCCAGGAAACAACAATATGCTACATGTTTTCCACAAAACATGAGAGACATCAACACATATCACAAACTGGGGGATCCTCTTTTGGTATTGGTTTGGCGGTTTACAGCGTGCGACGTACACTATGCCCGTTATAAGGAAGTGTCATTAGGATGAGGCGGTTAGTAAATACAGGGAGCAAATACTTGCCATCCAAGGTTACCAGACAACACATGGTAACCTTTGACCAGAAACCCTAGTTTGGGCACGCCAAACCGCGCCAAGGCATGCCAACCTAGCCGCGCCAACAAGATGGCCTTCCCTATGCGGCTACCAAAATGAAGGCGTGCGACAATCAACGGTCTCCCTTCAATCTTAGGAGTAAATCCTAGTCGTCCAAGGTTACCAGACAATGCATGGTAACCTTTGGCCCAAAACCCTAGTTTGGCCACGCCAAATCGTGCCAAGGCATGCCATCTTTGCTGCGCCACCATGCTGGCCTTCCCTATGCGGCCACCAAAAAACGAAAGCGTACGAAGATCAACGACTACCTTTCCTCTTAAGATGCAAAATCTCGACCGTCGAAGGTCACCAATCCAGCAAGTCTCCCAAGCTCGACTTGGAAGGAAATAACAATATGCTATATGTTTTCCACAAAACATGCGAGATATCAACACATATCACAAAATGGGGGATCCTATTTGGGTATTGGTTTGGCGGTTTATAGCGTGCGACGTACACTATGCCCGTCATAAGGAAGTGTCATAAGGATTAGGTAGTTAGTAAATACAGGGAGCAAATCCTTGCCTTCCAAGGTTATCAGAAAGCACATGGTAACATTTGACCAGAAACCCTAGTTTGGGCACGCCAAACCACGCCAAAGGGATGCCAACCTAGCTGCGCCACCATGTTGGCCTTCCCTATGCGGCTAGAAAAACGAAGGAGTGCGACAATCAACGGTCTTCCTTCAATCCCAGGAGTAAATCCTAGCCGTCCAAGGTTACCAGACAATGCATGGTAACCTTTGGCCCAAAACCCTAGTTTGGCCACGCCAAATCGCGCCGAGGCATGCCTTGCCAATAGGATGCCAACTTTGCTGTGCCACCATGTTGGCCTTCCCTATGCGGCCACCAAAAAACGAAAGCGTACGACGATCAACAACTACCTTTCCTCTTAATATGCAAAATCTCGACCGTCGAAGGTCACCAAGCCAGCAAGTCTCCCAAGATCGAATTGCCAAGAAACAAAAATATGCTGCATGTTTTCCACAAAACATGTGAGACATCAACACATATCACAAACTGGGAGATCCTCTTTGGTTATTGGTTTGGCGGTTTACAGCGTGCGACACACACTATGCCCGTCATAAGGAAGTGTCATAAGGATGAGGCGGTTAGTAAATATAGGGAGAAAATCCTTGCCATCCAAGGTTTCCAAACAACACATGGTAACCTTTGACCAGAAACCCTAGTTTGGGCACGCCAAACCGCGCCAAGGAATGCCATGCCAATGGCATGCCAACCTAGACGCGCCACCATGATGTCCTTCCATATGTGAATTCCAAAACAAAATCATGCGATAATCAACGGTCGCCCTTCAATATCAGGTGCAAATCCTAGCCGTCCAAGGTTGCCCGACAACACATAGTAACCCTTTGACCTGAAACCCCTAGTTTGGGCACGCCAAACCGCGCCAAGGCATCCCAACCTAGCCGCGCCACCATGCTGGCCTTCCCTATGCGGCTATCAAAACGAAGGAGTGCGATAATCAACGGTCTTCCTTCAATCCCAGGAGTAAATCCTAGCCGTCCAAGGTTACCAGACAATGCATGGTAACCTTTGGCCAAAAACCCTAGTTTGGCCACGCCAAATCGCTCCAATGCATGCCATGCCAATGTGATGCCATCTTTCCTGCGCCACCATGCTGGCCTTCCCCATGCGGCCACCAAAAAATAAAAGTGTACGACGATCAACGACTCCCTTTCCTCTTAATATGCAAAATCTCGACCATCGAAGGTCACCAAGCCATCAAGTCTCCCACGGTCGACTTGGCAGGAAACAACAATATGCTATATGTTTTCCACAAAACATGCGAGATATCAACACATATCACAAACTGGGGGATCCTCTTTGGGTATTGGTTTGGCGGTATACAACGTGCGACGTACACTATGCCCATCATAAGGAAGTGTCATAAGGATGAGGCGGTTAGTAAATACAGGGAGCAAATCCTTGCCTTCCAAGGTTATCAGACAACACATGGTAACCTTTGACCGGAAACCCTAGTTTGGGCACGCCAAACCGCGCCAACGCATTCTAACCTAGCCGCGCCACCATGCTGGCCTTCCCTATGCGGCTACCAAAACGAAGGAGTGCGACAATCAACGGTCTTCCTTCAATCCCAGGAGTAAATCCTAGCCGTCAAAGGTTACCAGACAATGCATGGTAACCTTTTTCCCAAAACCCTAGTTTGGCCACGCCAAATCGCGCCAAGGCATGCCATGCCAATAGGATGCCAACTTTGTTGCGCCACCATGCTGTCATTCCCTATGCGGCCACCAAAAAACGAAAGCGTACGACGATCAACGACTACCTTTCCTCTTAAGATGCAAAATCTCGACCGTCGAAGGTCACCAAGCCAACAAGTCTCCCAAGGTTGACTTGGCAGGAAACAACCATATGCTATATGTTTTCCACAAAACATGCGAGATATCAACACATATCACAAACTGGGGGATCCTCTTTGGGTATTGGTTTAGAAGTTTACAGCGTGCGACGTACACTATGCCCGTCATAAGGAAGTGTCATAAGGATGAGGCGGTTAGTAAATACAGGGAGCAAATCCTTGCCTTCCAAGGTTATCAGACAACACATGGTAACCTTTGACCAGAAATCCTAGTTTGGGCACGCCAAACCGCGCCAACGCATGCCAACCTAGCCGCGCCACCATGCTGTCCTTCCATATGAGGATACCAAAACGAAGGAGTGCGACAACCAACGGTCTTCCTTCAATCCAAGGAGTAAATCCTAGCCGTCCAAGGTTACCAGACAATGCATGGTAACCTTTGGCCCAAAACCCTAGTTTGGATACGCCAAATCGCTCCTAGGCATGCCATGCAAATAGGATGCCAACTTTGCTGCGCCACCATGCTGGCCTACACTATGCGGCCATCAAAAAATGAAGGCGTACGACGATCAACGACTACCTGTCCTCTTAAGATGCAAAATCTCGAATGTCGAAGGTCACCAAGCCAGCAAGTCTCCCAAGCTCGACTTGCCAGGAAATTACAATATGCTACATATTTTCCACAAAACATGTGAGACATCAACACATATCACAAACTGGGGGATCCTCTTTGGGTATTAGTTTGGCGGTTTACAGCGTGTGACGCACACTATGCCCGTCATAAGGAAGTGTCATAAGGATGAGGCGGTTAGTAAATACAGGGAGCAAATCTTTGCCATCCAAGGTTACCAGACAACACATGGTAACATTTGACCAGAAACCTTAGTTTGGGCACGCCAAACCGTGCCAAGGCATGCCATGCCAACCTAGATGTGCCACCATGGTGGCCTTCCCTATGTGAATTCCAAAACAAAAGCATGCGACAATCAACGGCCGCCCTTCAATATCATGAGCAAATCCTAGCCGTCCAAGGTTACTAGACAACACATGGTAACCTTTTGACCCGAAACCCCTAGTTTGGCCACGCCAAGGCATGCCATGCCAACCTAGCCGCGCCATCATGTTGGCCTTCGCTATGCGGCTACCAAAACAAAGACATGCGATAATCAACGGTCGCCCTTTAATCCCAGGAGAAAATCCTATCTTTCCAAGGTTACAAGACAACGCATGGTAACCTTTGGCCCAAAACCCTAGTTTGGCCACGCCAAATCGCGCCAAGGCATGCCATGCCAATTGGATGCCAACTTTGCTGCGCCACCATGCTGGCCTTCCCTATGCGGCCACCAAAAAACGAAAGTGTGCGACGATCTACGACTACCTTTCCTCTTAAGATGCAAAATCTCGACCGTCGAAGGTTACCAAGCTAGCAAGTCTCCCAAGCTCGACTTGCCAGGAAACAACAATATGCTACATGCGTTCCTCAAAACATGCGAGATATCAACACATATCACAAACTGGGGGATCCATTTTGGGTATTGGTTTGGAGGTTTATAGCCAGCGGCGTACACTATGTCCGTCACAAGGAAGTGTCATAAGGATGAGGTAGTTAGTAAATACAAGGAGCAAATTCTTGCCATCCAAGGTTACCAGATAACACATGGTAACCTTTGACCAGAAACCCTAGTTTGGGCACGCCAAACCGCACTATGGCATGCCAACCTAGCCTCGCCACTATGCTGCCCTTCCCTATGCGGCTATGAAAACGAAGGCGTCCGATAATCAACGGGCTCCCTTTAATCAACTTTGCCGTGCCACCAGACAACGCATGGTAATATTTGGCCCAAAAAACTAGTTTGGCCACGCCAAATCGTGCCATGCCAATAGCATGCCAACTTTGCCGTGCCACCATGCTGGGCTTCCCTATGCAGCCACCAAAAAATGAAATCGTGCGACGATCAACCACTACCTTTCCTCTTAAGATGCAAAATCTCGACCGTCGATGGTCACCAAGCTAGCAAGTCTCCTAAGCTCTACTTGCCAGGAAACAACAATATGCTACATGTTTTCCTCAAAACATGCGAGACATAAACACATATCACAAACTGGGGGATCCTCTTTGGGTATTGGTTTGGCGGTTTACAACGTGCGGCGTACACTACGCCCGTCATAAGGAAGTGTCATAAGGATGAGGCGGTTAGTAAATACAGGGAGTTAATGGTGAAACGCTCATTTTTTTGGAACATCAAGTCCATGCGTTAACGGTTACCACCTCCTCCCATTTACTCACCCATTTTTTTATTCCTTGATGAGACCAGAGTACGTTTCACTTCGACTTGTGTAAATAGGTCTTACCTATTTCCACCGAACAACAAGTTCAGTCAGGAGCATAAAACACTCAGAAAACATTTGCTAGCTTTCTATTTGTTAGCTCCCACTTTCTGATACAAGTCGTAGAAAACAACTACTCTTCCAGAAATCAATTATTCTGGTCTCATCACTTTCCTTGCTTCCCTCCCCAAAACCAACCCATTCTCCTTCACTTTGTGACTGAGGAAAGTCTGGAACGACCATTTCTTAGTTTAGGCCGGACTTGTACAGATTTATTTCTCGAATCTAAAGTACTCCCTTGCAGTACATTGTTTAGGGTTTAAATTCATTTCTCACCCACACACGAAATTAGCGAAATAAGCAGAAACTGTTTTCACCCACAAACAATTGGCGACCACAGTTGGAGATCAATCTCGGTTACAATATCGATTCCAAATTTTCGATATTGCTCTTAACTTACAACTCCAACATGGTGGAAATCAGATCCGGATCAGCTGCCGAGAACACCAACGCGGAATATATCCCTGGTGTTAATGCTACTTCCAGCAACATCACTACGCCATCAAATGACCCCAATAACACCGAAAGCACTCCTTTAGGCGTAACGCCACCAGACACCAGGGCCATAGTTTCCGCTACCGCTCCTAAAGCTTCGTCAAGCATGCTGCCTCCAGCCTCCACCAAGACTCCAACTACCCCACCAACGGGACGAGAAACCAGAGGAAGCAGACCATATATCACCATCGCTGATTTGATGGAACGGCATGAGGTTCTCTCTAGAGCCCAGATGGACATGGTTTCAACACAGAAATAAATACTCGTCTTTCTCAAATCCCTGACAGAGCGGTTGCCGCGTGAGTCATGCCTTCCAGATCCATTTAGAAACGCCTCCAACACCCCCAATGCCAGCACCTCGACGGAACGCGTCTCCACGAACGAGGAGATTCGTGCCAGACCCCCATTGGAAAGAAGTTGGCCATCCAATTTTGTCACATGAGAGGATCTAGAGCAACTTCTCCGGAATCGAATCAAGAATGATGAAATAGATACGCATCAGCATCAACCTCTTTACCCACCTGAAATACAAAGAATTCCTCTCCTAAGAGGATACTCCTCTCCTCAATTCACCATGTATGATGGCACCGAAAATACATGCGAACACTTCTCTCGCTTCCTCCAATCCCTAGGCGAACACGAATACAATCACGTTCTCCGTCTGAGGGAGTTTTTGAAATCTCTTACCGGAAGAGTGTACACGTGGTACAACAACATCGCGCCAAACAGCATCCCCAATCGGGGTAGCATGGTTACCGCATTTTACAAGAAGTACTTCTTCGTGTCTAAACAAGTTACCTTCTCGGACCTAGGAAGAATGTACCAGCGGGACAACGAACATCTGAATGATTTTGTTTAGAGATTCAGGGTTCAAGCACTAGACTGTCACGACCCAAACGTGATCGAGAATCAGCTGGTGAACACATGCATCAATGGTATGACTCCTATTTACCGCGCCCTACTGGAGAACCTGCGTTTCCAGACATTCTCCGAGCTCCACGAAGCTGTCAGGCGATCAGCAACGACAGTACCAGCATTATTAGAAAGAGCTAGTACAACGCTGGCCCCTCCTATGTGAGCGTAGTAACTAGGGAGGAAAAAGGAAGGCCCCAGCTGCAGACCAGCAACCTAAGCGCAAAGCACCAGCACGACGAGCAACTCCTCCACGGAAGGCCGCCGCTAAAGCTCCCATGCGTCATCACAAAGCTGGAGGAAATACCATGGATTCCCATCTCCCATTGAGGATGTGATCGATCTCTTAGAAGTATGGATTCAAGATGATGTTATCAGACTACCATCTCCCAGACGCCCACCGATTCAGGCCGAGATGGAAAACCCCAAATACTACCACTACCACAGATTTTTTCACCACCCAACCAGTAATTGTAACATACTAAAGCATATCTTCAAAGGAAAGATAGAAGCAGGAGAACTCTAACAAAGAAACGAGGGAGTACATCGGGACCCACTTCTAGTGAGGAATTGTGGGGTGTTTGGGGACTCCGTGCATGAGACTGTATAATCCATGATGCAACACGTATGCGAAATTATCTACCTTTCCAAGGTGCAGCGCCAAGATATTTTTGCGGCTCTCAATCGCGTCGTATCAGGAAAACGGATTTTTCCCTCCATGGAAACCACGCCAAGATCCCAAGCTCTCCCAGTGAGCGGAATTGAAAAGGACAATTGGGACTGCTGACCACGTCCTATTTAAGAGGTATTGAATTCAACAACACGCTCATCGACGCGACCTCTGACTTCAACATTATTACTTTCAAGACTCTAAAAGCAGCGGGGTTTACGAAACAAGAGGCTACCTGATCCCCATCCGTGATTGAGAACCCGGAAAGGGAAGCCTTGAACGCACACGACTACATCAACCTCGAGGTCAAGATGGGAGATGCCATAATGCGTGGCAAATTACACATTGTCAAAGAACTGGGTTACGACATGATATTGGGGCACTTATGGGTACTCGACACCAAGGAGAAATTGGGTACCTCCCCTCTACCAATGTCAATGCCCGAAAGAATCTCCAACAAACCGTCCCACTTTCTACCGCATCGACGAGTTACCGATGAAACCCGGATGCCCGGAGAAGACCTGTTGGCGCTAACTCGTGGATTCCAAACGCGAGTAAGTCTGGACGAACGATCACTAGTGGAAAATAGACGTTTTAAGATGGTCAGAAAGTGTCGTATAAGCGAGTTATAAGACACTTTGGGACTGCAGCATAAAGTGCCGTAGATTTAGTGTCTTTTTCTGGAACGACACTCCTGGGTTGCCTCTATATAAATATGATTTACGATACTTTGAGGTTGTCTCTAGGTACGATACACATATGCCGTCGTAGATTTAATTTATATATAATAAAAAAAAATCAAATCAGATCTGGTTGAATGACTGATTGCAGTCATTCCGACTGGGATGAAATAAATATGACTCAACAGTCAAATTATCCTAGATTGGAACTCAAAAATAACACTGAAATTCTGGTGGAATCAATTTCATATACTTGTAAAAATAATATTTTACCATTCAATCAATCCAATTTCGATGTACAAAATACAACTAGTTCAATACATACTTGAATTCAGTTTACACATGTGCTCAAAAACACCCCAAAAAATATAGGAAATGATTGAATTCACGCCCTTCTAAGTTCTAATATGGAAATGGATAATGCTCGTATAATCAGTGGAGAGACCGACCAAATAAACACAAACTGCAGCAAAAACAAGACGAAAGATGAAATGAGCTTCCCAATTTAAAACTTGCAAGTAACCGTAGAGAAAAGAGCTTGTACATTAGAAGTTTAACTGCAAAGAGGTCATAACTTAGCAAATAACATCAATACAGAACCTAAAGGTGTCAGAATCAAGAAATAAAAACGATTTGAAGCATGAAAAACTTAAAAATATACCCATACTTGACCATTTCAGGAAACAAACAAATCTCCATTGAAAGACTCAGTTCTGTAAGGTCCTTGACAAATTGTCATCGATGTCTACAAAATTAAAACAAAATATGTGATATATAAGTGCAGAACAGAACAAGGTAATATCAAGGTAAAGACTTGGTAAAGATGAATATAAATTGTTAAACAAGTCCAATTTATAAGGAAGCATATAATGTGAGTTAAGGTGCACAAACACGGATGGTAAAACAAACAAAGCTGGGTAATGTAGGAAATTCAGTGGGTTGGACTCGTTAAGTTATCCAATATAAATTCACAGAAAATAACAAGATTATACAACAAGTTGAATGATTTCTACAATAAAAACATGGCATCAGTTTACGAAATTGGAAATCACCCATCAAGGTATTGGTTAAACACAAGACTTAAATCAAAACGGTATCGGTTACCCACTTAATTCACAACAAATCAACTTCAACGTACCAATTCTACAAAAAGGAATAACTGATTGCAATGTAGCCGAAACCCTACAAGTTTGTGTCTCTGCAAACCTTTGCATAACTGTATCCACTTCACTATAGCCTTGAGCTGCAAACAAAATTCCAACTGCAATTAACTACCGCAAAATGAAGGCAAATATACAAGGCATAAGAAAAAAAAATCACTAGCACTAAAATCTACAAATTATATACAAAGAAATGTTGGCTAGACAAATATATAACAATATAGGGAAATTATGTTACCCAACCTGTTCTTCTTCCCACCAAGATTCGCAGATGATGTCTCCCACTACATCTGTCTGACCAGGAGTCCCACTTCCATCCAAATCTCAATGATCAACGTTTACTTGACAAATATATCCCTTTCTAAGCTTCTTGCAGACTTTCGGTGAACCAAGTTTCCACACAGACTTGTAATAGCAACAATTTTTGGTCACATACAACTTCCTGGGTACAAGAGACCTGAATGAATTAAAATAAATAATCCGAGAAAGCATTCACATGTCATTAAAAAATGATTAAAAATTTGTTAAGAATAAGAATAGATACAAAAACCATTAAATGATAAGAAATACTAGATTACATCACTAACTTGGCATGAAGTATGGCATCAAATCAATTCACTCCAAACATTCCCAAATTGGACACAGTGAACGTTCCTACGTATTCAACAGATTATCATTGAAAAATTTATCTTTCATACCTTAACTGTAATTGATAAAGGAACGGTATATATATATATATATATATATATAATTTAAAAGAACCTGAATTGTATTCATTAGGCTGCAGTTGTTTATAACAAGCTTTCTTTACTAGTTCTTTCCATTTTTGAGATAACAAATAAAGATCCAACTACAACAATAAGACTTTTCCATTAGATTTTCAAAGCAACACCAATTGACTAATAACACCTAACGCATCATCATGGATATAAAGTAATCATGGTAATAATGTGCTCCAAGATATTAACCTTATCAGCATCCTGCAACTGTCACTGCAATATTTATACTAGTGTTATAGTAAAACTATTCCCATTTAACTGGATGTTGAGCATAACGGCTGCTTTCACTAACAATGTAGTCATAGTTACACTTTTAAGCTTCACCTGAGATTTGATTAAATCCCATATGAAGTCAAATTCAGAAAATAAACAAAATTGAAATCAGAAGAAAAAAATATAAATATGAGAAATATAAGAATACATTTTCATGAAGAGCATCAAAGGCATCAGTTTTCATAGGATTACCAACACAAAAATAAGGAACTGAAATACTTTCCACCATACTTTTCGAGCATCCCTGTGATATACACATTATACGTAAGAAAAAATACCCACTTTTTGTCAAGCACCCTGCCGTAAACTCTTCCTAAGCTTAATGCCTCAACCTCTCCTGGAAATACACGGGAAAACAAAAGAGTGAGGAACAGTCCAGTATGGTTTAAAACAAAATAATATGCCAAAAGGATACTGCTTCCTAAGGCATATACGAAAAGGAAGCCCCTAAAAGTTTCAAACACCTCTTTAAATAATATAATCATCACACATTTTGAACTTATTATAATTCCTAACAGAAACTAACTTATGAGAGTTGTTATTTCAGAGATCCCACAGACTTGGACCCAACATATCCAAAAACAAGTAAATATGAGTCTTGTCACATAATCTATGCATAAAACACACACATTGAAAAACTGAAACAGCCTCACTTGTTGGCACAAACCAGTGAGAACACCATGAGACAAAAATCTCCTTGCTTTCCCTTGTAATGAACTCTCTTCACCCCATAAGTACCACCTAGTATGCTGCACAAACATAAAAATAGTATAAAAAAATAAAATAATTCCAGAGCCACATTAACAAAAACCAAATTCATCTTTTTTGATTAGATAATACACAAAAATTAGTACAAACAAAACCAATCAATTATTTGAAGAACAAAGAGAAAATATGAAAATTTTGATGTTTAAAATTTCCCACCCCAACTCTGTCACTTGCTGGTTCATCGATAAACCACATAAAATCGTAAAAATCAATAACCAGATCTCAAAATACTAATAACCCGAACATTAGAATATGTAAGAAATGAAGAATCACTCATTGTCACTGCAAACCCCCAATTTTAAAATCCCCCAATTATAAAAACCTAGGTTTCATTCTAATGAAAACCAACAAAATTGATTCTACGAAAAAACTAAATCGATTGATTCTTCAATTACATATGAACCCAAAACAACTAAAATCAAAACTAATCATTAAACTTACATTTCTAATGATTTTTCTACAGCTATTAAGAGAAGTAATTCATTTGGTGAACGTAAATCACTGTGAGAAAGAAAGAAAAATGAGAAGAAGAAGAAGAAAGAAGAAGAAGGAGATGCTGGTGATGGTGAGGTCGTGATGATGGAGGTGGTCGTCGTGGTTAGAGTGAGTGAAGACTGGAGAGGAAGAGACTCCGAGCCTCTGAGGAGGGAGAAATTAGATTTAGGGTAAGAAACTAGAGGAATTTAAGTTTTTCTGGGTAGTAGTGGTGGGTGAAGTGAGTTTCATTATTTTAATTTGTTGATTTTTTGATGAAAAATGAAGTTGCAGATCTAGTGAGAGGAAATGGTGCGATGAAGTTTGCTTCATCTGTGAAGGTGAGTGAGAAAAAGAGAGACTAAAGAGAGGCGGAGAATAATATGTTCTCTCTCTCCTCTGAGATATAGATAAGGTTGGGGTAATATTTTCATCCAGCTGTTTATCACTTTTCAGAGTAAATCCTAACCGTAGAAGTGGAATATCTTACCAAAGAAACCATACTACGGAAGCGCCGTTGTCAGAGTCAACAAAAGTCTTAAAGCAAAGAAAGTTTGACTTTAGTGAAGGGCATTATTTAGTATCGTTGTCCAAGTCAACAAAAGTCCTAGAACAACGACAAATTGACTTTAGTCAACGACACTTTAGGTATGCAGTTGAATCGCGACATTCAGTCTGTGTTATTTCATTGTGTCTCAAATAGGCCATTTTTCACTAGTGGATCTTCTCTACAACCAGTCATTTCTTCCCCTTTTCCATCATGGGGACTCAGCGTGATAACTGGCACATACGTTGTAAGGAGATGTGAATGGGGCGTTGGGCCATTCAAACGTTTTGCAAAGAATTTGGAAGTTGTCATCGAAACCAACGAGACCAAGATTCAAACGGTTGCACAACACCTGAACCCGTTTTCAATCGGAGATATAGTGGTCAAAGTGAACTCATTCCAATCCCTAAAATGATGTACTTTTCCAGCCACTCTCCCTTTAGTGTTTCCTTCAGCAATTTCTCTTGATATTTGTATTTCCCCGAGATGAATACACCTTTTGTATTCTTCTTCCGAGTTTCATTTTTATTCAAAAAACAAACATACATTTCTTTCCGAATGGGTTTTCCAAATCTCAGAAAAATACACCAAACTAATCCAAAATCATTGAGAAACCATTAACCATCATATCATAACCATAAATCCAAAACCATGTCAGAAATACCTTATTCAATTATTCAAAAATGATAAATTACAAACGGGAGGATAATTGGCGAAACCATAACTTCGCCACGAATACAAAGAAGGTAAATATGAGTCTACAAAACATCGGGATGACTACAAAAAAAATATAAATAATAAAAGGGAGAAGCTAGTCATCGAAAGGTGGAACGCGAGTCGCCTCAGTCAGATCTCTTTTCAAGAACTTTCCCCAACAATCTCTCGGGCACCAAAGGTTCCACCCGACGGCCACATCAGCAGTAGTAACCTCAACATCCCACCCTGAAGACACCTCAGCAGAAACATCACCCGTCTCCTTCCCGAAGCCTTCATCAACAACCGGTCCAGTATATGCCACCATGACCCGCCCGATGTCGCCGACAATAGTCTCGGCGCCTACTCCGAATGCTGTTTCAGTTTCATCAAACGCGGCGTATTCCTCGAGGGTTTTCTCAACAAACTTTCAAGGAGAATTTCCCGATTCATCCGCATCCGAATCGAGAATTATGACGCCGTCATGAACAAAGAAGTTACATCGGCTTTCCCATAAAAGTTTCACAGACTCAGTTTTTCGTCATTCCAACCTAGAAGCGGGATGTACCACCTAAGCACTGGTCCGTGAAGAAGTTTTACTGCACTGAGGTCTCCAAGCACACCGGGGCGCTTCGTCACTCTCCCATTCCTCCTCCATGTTCACCGAATCCAAGAATGTCTGAACACGCACCCGCACTTCACCTAGATGGGTGGAAGGTAAGCCATGAATAATTCTGCAAGCTTCATGGAATAGAGATTCAATTATATCCAACGCTTTCTCATAAGAAGAAAACTGGTTTTCGCCGATTCCAAAGCTTTTTTCCGAAGGGTTAAAGGTACGGCTGCCACTGGAAGATCCCATTATGCACTACAAAACCGGAGAAAGTAGGCAAGTTTTTACCCTATCTACACCGGCAACATACATAAGGAAGAAGACAAAATGGAAACCAGAAGAAAACACGAGACGATACCTACAAGGAGGGTGAGCACAATTTCAGGACGAACTATGCGAATGAAGGATCCAATATCATATTTTATGATCGGCAGAATGACGCAATCCCGAGAAGGAAAGCTTTCAACTAATTGTGAATTAAGGTTTGATGTCCGAT
Source organism: Papaver bracteatum (assembly GCA_023529315.1). Classification (NCBI taxonomy): domain Eukaryota; kingdom Viridiplantae; phylum Streptophyta; class Magnoliopsida; order Ranunculales; family Papaveraceae; genus Papaver; species Papaver bracteatum. The sequence goes on from JAJJWX010002335.1 coordinate 467,690, forward strand.
CTTAATTAAAACCTATTTTACTAGTAAATAAAAGGGAAAGTCTCTTGCCTAGATATACAATATAATTAGGGTTTGGTGAGAAAACGTGGAAGTACGTGTTTGAGACATGCTTGCTCGTATTTTTATTTTCTGACCGCCAGCACTGAGGTTAGGGAACATAACCGACAACGTAACCTGTGAAGAAGGAGTAACGCCCATTTTATGGACATATCACTCTAGAAAAAAAAATCCCAATTCAAGCTACACAAGAACATAAGCAATCGGTCCAGCAAAGATAAATCACCACCACACCAAGCCATCCGTACACGCCTCTCCTCACCAAACCGTGCCTTGCCGTGTCCGCACCATCCTAAGCCGTCCACTCCATTGACGTGGCTCTATCATGTCAAGCCGTCCATGCCATGACTTGCCACGCCGACAGCAACCACTCGCCAAGCCAGCGTTATGATTTTTCCTAACCCAGTCAAGATGATGCATAGACGGACCAAACCGAAGATCCTCATCTCACCATTTCATGTTCTACATCATAAACAGAATCTATGCAAGGCTGCCAAACGTGGGATCATGAACTCTCATTACCTCTCTAAAAAGGTTAGTCGGACTTTCCTGACCATCTTGCATGACTTACATTTTGATCCAGTCCTTGGATGTCACCATCATATGTTTACCTCGCAACAATTCCCAAATTCCGAGCTAAGCAGGGGACTTAATGTTGATGGTGGTTTTTAGCTTAGGGTTAAAATCGTAAAACCCTAGTCAGACAATGGCATCACAGAACTTGAGTAATAATGTCTCCACTAAGCACATTTATTGAACCCTTTAATATGACGGCGAGAAAATTACCAGGGTACCTTTTTTTAATGCTAATTATGGTTTCTATAGGACAAAAACCTAATTCTCATACCACTGTGCCAATGTCAAGCCGTGCCAGCCACACCTACCGTGCCAAGGCATGCAAACCATGCTAGCCGCACCCCTGTGCCAGTGGAAAATCATGCCAGCCACACCTACCACGCCAAGGCATGCCAACCATGCTAGCCGCACCCCTGTGCTAATGGAAAATCGTGTCAGCCACACCTACCATTCCAAGTCATGCCAACCATGCTAGCCGCACCCCTGTGCCAATGAAAAACCATGCCAGCCACACCTATCGATCCAAGCCATGCCTAGCATGCTAGCCTCAACCATGTGCCATCCACACCTACCATGCCAAGGAATGCAAACTATGCTACCGCACCTTGACTTGGCCCTAGCCATGCTAGCCGCACCATTCGCCCATGGCATTCCAAGCCCTTTTCCCCACCATTCCAATCTAAACATCACCTTTCATTGGCCCTAGCCATGCCAAGCCAAACCGTCCATGTCAAACCCTTGGCGCCACCATGCCAAGGCAAACCGTCCACGCCAAACCCTTGGCCCCACCATGCCAAGTGTCACATGCCCATTTAATCGCCTAAAATTTTCATGGGACATGACCGGTAATACTATGTGGTTCAGTGAATCAACTTCACCCACAAGTACTCATCCTTGAACACTTGCATCAAAGTATTCATCTGCCTTCACTCATAAGGCAATACGCAACGGAAGTCTTTTCTTCTTTCTCTCTAACTCTTCATGCCCCCATAAGCATAAGAGGTTCTGCCATGCACTTCAACACTTCTCACACAACATCAACAACATAATGAACACAAAGGACTAACACAATAAACCCATTTTATTTCATTAAGGAAGATTATACAAAACTCGTCCATTACATGGATCAAAAACAGGCCATTCACCCTCTTGGTGAATTCCTAACTCTCCCAAACATGAGACTAACTCTCTCCTATATATCCTACTGATTTTCCTACTCCTTAGGACTATTTATACAGTGGTTACAATGGATAAAACCGTGCACAACACTTGCACACGCATGGAACAGCCATGTGTCCCATCAGGTAGTTTCTATAACCGCCAGCTTGTTTTTCAACCGCCACCTTTTGTGTTGTCAAGACAATAGATGCCACATATGTTCTTGGTGGTTATGAACCTTCCACATGGATATAAACTCACTTTATAACCGTTCTATCTTGTCTCACTTCATTGGAATGCTTGTGAAGCTCGTAACCAACTCATAACCGTCACTTGAGCCGTATTGTACCACTTGTTGCGCCATACTGGATTCTGCCTTGCTCCAACGTTTAGCTCTCTTGACCCTGCATGATTATTACTCTAAACTCATGCATGGACAATTCTTAAGCTTCCATCATCAAGGCCAACTCCTTAAGCTCACTCTAGTTACTTGTGCGTCATATATGCTTCACTTCGCCAATTAGCTTGACAATAGCAATGCAACTCTTGCATTACCAACTTCTTTGCACTGTTCAGACTTTGGCCCTTCCATGAACCAATGCATAGACTAACTCTTAGTCTATTCCACTCTTCTTGCATCATCCTTGAGTTTGGGCCAACTCAATTCCATGGATATGCATCGATGCCAACATCGCATGTTGCATTTGTCAACTTTGGCCATGTCTTTCCTTTCCTCAATGAAGCCTTATTGTGTCGGCCAATAAGATTCATTACTTAGCCAAATGTATTTACAATGTAGCGCCACTCTTGTGCTTCATTGGCCCTGTAGAGTCATGCCATTCTTGACACTTAACAGTCTATACAGTATACCGCTATTATGGCTTGCGTTGCACTATTATGGCTTCGCAATGCTCCATTACGGCTAAATACTGACTTGGCATGCAACTCTATAACGCGTCATCATTATGAATCACTTTCAGCACAGTAACATACCTCCCCCACCTAATCCGTTCAACGCCCTCGTTGAACGCAACAAAGTATACTCGTTATACTTGTTCTCTAGCCTTGTAGGCTTCTAATCCCTTCTTAGAAATCAACAAACTTTGTTTGGCCTTCATTCTTTCCAAAACTTTTATGCCTAGTACCAAATGCCATCTCTTAGATTTACTGCCTTGCCATTGATCCTACTGAATTGTATTGTTGTTGTCACATTGGCCTACGCTTCAACTTCAACTACGATCGCATATCAATACCCAAATGCAACTTGGAAATTTCTCTTGCCAACTCCCTGAATTAGACTTGAATTTCACTTGAATCATTTGTGCCTAAGTGTACACAAGAAATGATTCCTCCAACTGATCAAAATGATCATTACCATAGTCTTATGCCTTCACTCTCCGACTTTAGTTTCCCCACACAACTTAACATGACTTATACAAGACTTGGCTTTATGCTCCAATCATGTTGCGCCTTCGCCAAACATGCCATGTCTTAAGGTATGCACTTTATGATTTCATGCCACTCTTGGTATGCGCCACAACCTATAGCTTTTGTTGCACTTTTCAAACATCAGCACCTTCACTAGATTTGGCCTCCAAATGATGTTGCAAACTTCACCTTCTCGGACTCGCATTATTTGTATGCCAAAGAACCAGCACCTCGCTGTTCTTGCATCGTCGCGACACCTTGATTGAAATGCATGACTTTGGTATAGTCATGACTTAGGATACCCCTAACATTAGATCTACCCTACCTGGAGCCAAGGTATCCTCTTCACGCGCCTTTGAAACCAGCACTTTAAGCATCACTTGCTCTTTCAAACTGCTGCGCTTTAATGTGGCGGAAAAACAACATCATGTTCTTCATAACAATGAGTTACTCTTAACTCATTTACTTGATGGACTTACATCTTCATTCTTGTTGCGTTACTCCATGCTATCGCTTCCAAATACTGTCGCACTTCTGCGTAACTCTCCCAACAGCAAACTCGACTATGCCACCAACTCCTTTATTTTCTTCTTTCACTTTCAGCGTCTTCTATTGTATATTTTGGCTTAATATACTGTGTAGCATCTTCCATGCGAATTAGCTTTACTTTGAACGAAAGAGGCAAGATCTTTCACTTCAAATACCCTCATTCACTACTACCTTACATAGAGAGACTTCATTCCAACACCAAGGTCCACACGACCCAAACTGAAAGTATACTCAAACTTGAGAAAATACTTGCGCCAACTGATTGCAACTTGTAAGACCTAAAAAACCTTGCAATACTGACTTCAAATTCGCTTCTAAGTAACAAAGGAAGTGAGACAACACCTACTTCCCCCAATGTAGTAGTTCATTTTGCCACATGCACTCTTCCAACTATCAACGTTCGTATACAACTCCCATAACGAAGCACACTATAATTGACAATTAGTTGAATACTCCTTTTAGGCTGATGCTATCATTTTTCTTTAGCTTTCATGAAGATTTCTTCAATAATGGCCACATGCCATATTTATGCATCACCACTACTTTGTCCCTCTTCTCCCATGCATTTATAATTCTCCTAACTTGCATTTCTTCACGCATTATGCATTCTGGCCATGCCCAAATCGCATTTGGCGCATGCTACTGTTGCATACATGCTATGCCAATTAGCACCCAAATCTTGAAAAAAACTTGTGCACCCTTGCACAACTGGAACGGACTTAACTTGGTGATTTCTGAGCATCACCGTAGAGATCAGCAAAGTCATATCAATCAATGACTTCCGCGGACAATTATCTTGGACAATATTAACAAGGCATCATCCTTGAAAATGAGGCGCCGCTGCCTACATTCCATGAAGCAAGAATACCACATTCTTTTTCAAACTTGGAATTCATTTTTACTGTCCATGCACATCTGGCAACTCTTGTCTTTCCCCTCCGCCAAAATCAACTTGAGTAGCAACAATTGTTGATCTGCAGTCGACAAGAATATCCGCTTGTGGTTATGATCAATTGCAGGTCTTTGGACACCCTTGTCCAAGAATATTGATCACACTAATAAACCAGGTGCAAGCATACTCCTTGTCCTCATCTAGTATCAATGAAGAACTCTTTGCAAACGCTAGACCGTGGTGTATCGGTTTTCCCCTAACTTGCGCTTATTTCTTCAGCCTTTCAATAAGCTTTATGCTAGATAAGAATTGGCCATCCAATTCTTATTTTATGGCATCATAATTGCCACAATAATGCTGATTCACAATCAGACTTTGCATTACCACCAAGGTACATGCAATCAAGAGAGATAACTTTAATCTTCCAACCAACTGGCTACGATGAAAAAACCTTCAATATATCGCATAGACATGTTCTTCATCTACTTTGCCTCTGCAAAGGACAACAACTTCTTTGCATTCAGGAATTTTCGCAAAATTCCCTCTTGTAATGTACTTGCTACTGATAACACCACAAAGATATGCATTCCAAATTCCTAATCTTTGTATACTTGTGAGAAACATGGACTTTAACACCTGACTTGCACCATAGAATTCAGCACACTCCTTAGTTTTGTCATGCCATCACTTGAAAACCAGGTTTCCAATGACTCTTGCACATTCGTCTAACACTTTGGGTAGGAATTTTGACACCTTTGTCATAAACTTTCATGGCCTGCTGCTACTTCAAGCTTCAAGTTCATTCCAATTGATCTTTCCACACAAGAACAACTTATTCTAGTCTCCATACTAGTGAAACCCAAATAATTTTTCACTGAATTCGACAAAAAAATGACACCAACTTGAGTAAAAGAGAGAAAAATCAACAATTGTGTCCCCAAACACAGCTCTGATACCAGCTTGTCACATGCCCATTTAATCGCCTAAAATTTTCATGGGACATGACCGGCAATACTATGTGGTTCATTGAATCAACTTCACCCATAAGTACTCAACCTTGCACACTTGCATCAAAGTATGCATCTTCCTTCACTCATAAGGCAATACGCAATGGAAGTCTTTTCTTCTTTCTCTCTAACTCTTCATGCCCCCATAAGCATAAAAGGTTCTGCCATGCACTTCAACACTTCTCACACAACATCAGAAACATAATGAACACAAAGTACTAACACAATAAACCCATTTTATTTCATTAAGGAAGATTATACAAAACTCGTCCATCACATGGACCAAAAACAGGCCATTCACCCTCTTGGTGAATGCCTAACTCTCCCAAACATGATACTAACTCTCTCCTATGTAGCCTTCTGATTTTACTACTCCTTAGGACTATTTATATAGTGGTTACAATGGCTAAAACCGTGCACAACACTTGCACACGCATGGAAAAGCCATGTGTCCCATCAGGTAGTTTTTATAACCGCCAGCTTGCTTTTCAACTGCCACCTTTTGTGTTGTCAAGCCAACAGATGCCACATCTGTTCTTGGTGGTTATGAACCTTCCAAATGGTTATAAACTCACTTTATAACCGTTCTATCTTGTCTCACTTCATTGGCATGCTTGTGAAGCTCTTAACCAACTCGTAACCGTCACTTGAGCCGTATTGCACCACTTGTTGCGCCATACTGGATTCTGCGTTGCTCCAATGTTTAGATCTCTTGGACCTGCAGATTATTAGTCTAAACTCATGCACGAACAATTCTTAAGCTTCCATCATCGAGGACAACTCCTTAAGATCACTCTAGTTACTTGTGCGTCATATATGCTTCACTTCGCCAATTAGCTTGACAATAGCAATGCAACTCTTGCATTACCAACTTCTTTGCACTGTTCAGACTTTGGCCCTGCCATGAACCAATGCATAGACTAACTCTTATTCTATTCCAATATTCTTGCATCATCCTTGAGTTTTGGCCAACTTAATTCCATGGATATGCATCGATGCCAACATCGCATGTTGCATCTGTCAACTTTGGCCATGTCTTGCCTTTCCTCAATGAAGCATTATTGTGTCGGCCAATAAGATTCATTCCTTAGCCAAATGTATTTACAATGTAGCGCCACTCTTGCGCTTCATTGGCCCTGTAGAGTTATGACATTCTTGACACTTAACAGTCTATACAGTATACCACTATTGTGGCTTGCGTTGCGCTATTATGGCTTCTCAATACGCCATTACAGATGAATACTGACTTGGCATGCAACTCTGTAACGCGTCATCATTATGCGTCACTTGCAGCACCATAACACCAAGCCAAACTGTACCTTTCCTTGGGCGCCCTAGCCATGCTAGCCGCACCATGCGCCCATGGCATGCTAAGCCCTTGGCCCCTGCATGTTAAGACAAACCGTCCATGCCAAGCCCTTGGCCCCCACCGTGCCACGCCAAAAAAACTTTTCCACAGACCCATGCCAACCTAGTCTCTCCACCATGCTGGCCTTCCCTATGCAGCTACCAAAACGAAGGCGTGCGATAATCAACGATCGCTTTTCAATCTCAGGAGCAAATCCTAGACGTCTAAGCTTACCAGACAACACATGGTAACCTTTGACCCGAAACCCTAGTTTGGCCATGCCAAACCACGCCAAGGCATGCCATGCCAATTGCACGCCAACCTAGCCGCGCCACCATGCTGGCCTTCCCTATGCGGATACCAAAACGAAGGTGTGGGACAATCAACGGTCGCCTTTCAATCTCAGGAGCAAATCCTAGCCGTCCAAGGTTACCAGACAACACATGGTAACCTTTGACCCGAAACCCTAGTTTTTCCACGCCAAACCACGCCAAGGAATGCCATGCCAACCTATCCGTGCCACCATGCTGGCCTTCCCTGTGTCGCTACCAAAACGAAGGCGTGCGACAATCAATGGTCTCCCATCAATCTCAGGAGAAAATCCTAGCCATCCAAGGTTACCAGACAACACATTGTAACCTTTGACCCGAAAACCTAGTTTGGCCACGCCAAACCGCACCAAGGCATGCCATGCCAATGGCATGCCAACCTAGATGCCCCACTATGCTGGCCTTCCCTATGCGGATACCAAAACGAAGGCGTGCGATAATCAACGGTCTCCCTTAAATCTCAGGTGAAAATCCTAGCCATACAAGGTTACCAGACAACACGTGGTAACCTTTGACCCGAAACCCTAGTTTGGCCAATCCAAACCGCGCCAATGGAATGCCAACCTAGGGGCGCCACCATGCTGGCCTTCCCTATGGGGATACCAAAATGAAGGCGTGCGACAATCAACGGTCGCCCTTCAATCCCAGGAGCAAATCCTAGCCGTCCAAGGTTACCAAACAATGCATGGTAACCTTTGGCCCAAAACCCTAGTTTGACCACGCCAAACCGCGCCAAGGCATGCCATGCCAATGTCATGCCAACTTTGCCGCACCACCATGTTGGACTTCCCTATGCGGCCACCAAAAAATGAAAGCGTGCAATGATCAACGGCTACCTTTCCTCTTAAGATGCAAAATATCGATCGTCGAAGGTCACCAAGCCAGCAAGTCTCCCGAGCTCGACTTGCCAGGAAACAACAATATGCTACATGTTTTCCACAAAATATTCGAGACATCAACACATATCGCAAACTGGGGGATCCTATTTGGGTATTGGTTTGGCGGTTTACAGCGTCCGGCGTACACTACTCCCGTCATAAGGAAGTGTCATAAGGATGAGGCAGTTAGTAAATACATGGAGTTAATGGTGAAACGCTCTTTTTTATGGAACATAAATTCCATGCTTTAATGATTACTACCTCCTCCCATTTACTCACCCATTTTTCCATTCCTTAATGAGACCAGAGTATGTTTCACTTCGACTTGTATAAATAGGTCTTACCTATTTCCACCGAACAACAACTTTTGTCAAGAGCATACAACACTCATAAAATATTTGCTAGCTTTCCATTTGTTAGCTTCCCAATTTTTGATACGAGTCGTAGAAAACAACTATTCTTCCAGAAATCAAGTATTCTGGTCTCATCACTTTCCTTGGTTCCCTCCCCAAAACCAACCCATTCTTCTTCACTTTGTGACCGAGGCAAGTCTGGAACGGCCATTTCTTAGTTTAGGCCAGACTTGTACAGATTGATCTTTCGAATCTAAAGTACTCCCTTGCAGTATATTGTTTAGGGTTTAAATTCGTTTCTTACCCACACACCCGAAATTACCGAAATCAACAAAAATTGTTTTCACCCACAATCACATTTTGATCAACTTCTCCTATGATTGTATTGTATACCATAGACTGGTCTTCATTTAACTTGTAGGCGATAAATCTTCCTCGGGTATAGGAATCAATAACTTTTCTTGAATCATACTTGATATCTCAAAGTCTTTGATCAATGTGTGTACGATCGGAGAAAGGTCGTTCTTGGAGATATCTTTGCCATGTTTCTTAAGTATCGAATTCAACTACTCAAGAAGCCGATCTGATAAGAATATAGATCTTATATTGCTTGAACTCGAGTAATATTCTACCAAGTTCTTTAAAAAAAAATCATCCCATGATTCTCTCACACCCGATAGATAAATACAAAAGACCAAAGATGCTTTTGCACTCAGATCATTCTCTAAGAGTCCTAACGTTTTGGAATATCTCTTGAATGTTCTATGTCTTTCTCCATCTAATAATAGATCATCAAAAGAAATCTTACTTCTAACTTGGTTCATCATATTTTTTTTTAAATCCACGCATCTCCCATGGTTGAAGGTACTGTATAAACCCTCTTTGTAACCCTCAATGTACTTCGTCTTCTTTTCCATTCTCTTTTGCTTTTATCTACAGTCCAATACATTTCCATTATGTTACCTAGCCAACTCATTGCGTCTCATTGCTTTTATCTCAATAGTAGGATTCTGGAAAATCACGGTTAACAATCCTTATTCTAGAATCGCGAGCATTATTCATAAAGAACTCTAGTAAAATTTTTCTCAAAATCATTTTATTTGACAAAATATCAACTAACGGTTGGGAAAATAGATTTGTAATATCTCTACCGATGGATAAACCTTGTAAAGATCAAAGATAAAGATTTTCTAGATTGCCTCTTGAGAAAAAAAACCACCTTGCATTAATATACCTCTTTATCTTGTCATCATCCGGTTCTGGATGAAACTAAAAAGAAACATATGCCAGACCCATGTACGCACATATTTGTAGAGGTATCACACCCTCTATCTAGGCTACTACAAATTAAACAGTTTGTACTTTGTCATCCAAATTTTGAATAACCCTTAGTTGGTACCTAATTCATCGGAAATTAAGGGTTTGGACTTGGACCAATTATCAAAAATTTCATTTGACCAAATTATTTTTATATTTTATTTTAAATGAGTTCCTTAACTATTTTATACGATTGCTTATATATCGTCTGTCTTTTTTTATTTCGAGACCCAACCTTTATCCATTAAGCATTTCGCTTGAAGCTATCTAATTATTTTTTCTTTTTCTTCAGAATTGTTGTGAAATAGAAAAAGAGATAAAGAGACACAAAGTAAATGGGAAGAAGAAGGGAGAAATTATTATTAATGTGCATAAAATACAAAGGTTTGGGACTCTATTTATAGAGTTTACATACATGGCGCCAAAGTAATAGGGTCCCACTAAAGTGGGCATCCATTACATAAACTTCCGTTTATAACACTCCCCTTAGATGACCACTATATCTAAGAAATTTCCCCATTAAAACCTTGTCAAGAAAATCCAAATGGACAAAACTTGATCGAAGGGAAATGAGTACAATTATTAGAAAGCTTAGAACAAAGTTGGACATGCATATGTTGCCTCATTAAAACCTTGACAAGGAAAACTTAGTGGGATAGATTTCTAGAAATCTGCCATTTAATGAAGTCTTCTTTTGTGTTAGTCTTCTAATGGTAGTGTTCTCGAGTCTTCACGCTTCTTTAAATACATTGCGGACTTGCTTCTTGGATTGATAGCTTCTCGAAGATGATTTGCGGAAGTACTTGATGTAATTTCTTCAACAAAGTGCCAATATTTAGTTACAGTTGCATAGGTGAACAAAAGTTGTGATCATACCATATATGGATTAGAATAATATCCAAATTCATAGGAGACAGTGGTCTAACAAAATTACCTAGTTAATGGTGGGAATCCACCAAATAACCAAAATTGGATATAACTCCCCCTTGGATGACCACCATGTTAAATAATTTGTCTCACTAAAACCTTTCCATTAAAAACCCAATGGGAAAAAATATACGGTCTAAGGAAAAATAGTACAATATCAACATATTGAAAGAAAATTAAAATAAATGTCATGTTGTTTCGTTAAAACCTTGTCAGGAAAACCACATGGGACAAAACCTGAAACGAAGGAAAAAAGAGTACAACTTTTGAAGATTTATGGATGCTAACTCAACTATATGAGTATTGCATAAAATGAGCATCAAAATCATAACTCTGGTTTATCTCAAAGACGAGTTTAAGCTAGCATAATTCTAACTGCAGATTTAAGAAATAAAAATAATAGAATTTATGCTGCCAAAGCATGGATTTTAGTGTTTTTAAGGACTCCTCAAGAGACCTATAACGTTGAAATCATCAATTAATTAATGCGGATTTTTGGTTTTATACCAAATTTCTAAAAACACATAAAGGATTGTTAGAACTTAACACAATCGGGTCAGGTGGCTGTCTGAATATAATTTGAATCCTACAGGGATTACAAATTTGAATATGTTCCCAATCACATTTCTTGTGTAAATGCAATACGAGTCCTTCACTACCACGCCAAAAGCATCATACATAGGGAACAAAAATTTATTGAATCAATCCTCGGGTTTGAGCAGAAAAGAAACCCTCAAATCGTTTATGAAACAAACTTATTTCTCCTATAACTCATTATGACTACAACAACCTGTAAGTAATAGGCTTGACAATTTTAAGGTGTTAAGTCTTGGATCCAAAATTGCATCAATAGAGAAATTAATCCAACCTACCTTGGATTGTATGCCAACCAATCACATATGTCGAGAGGGGTTCAAAACCACCATCATTTATTTCAGTAGCTACTTTAAATGAATATTAGACCATATTTAGGTTTTCATGATCTCACAAAATTTTCCAGTGTATGCATATCTTGAAAAAAGTTCAATAAACTAGCACCAGCGCCAGCGGGCATTATAATATCATCATTATCAAGTGGTAAGATATTAAATTTGAGAACGTGAATCATAATTTGGTAGACTCAATTGGAGAATTACATATAGCCTCTTATAGAATGCTACTTATCTGCTACATGTGACTAGATTTCCTCTTAAGAGGTAAAAGCTTATATAAAAGCAAAATGCGACATTTCACGCCAATCATATAATGACAGCCTTAATCGATTTGATCGTGATGGGAGAAAAATTGATATAACACTTAAGTTAATGAACACCAACTTCTAGTGGTGTATAGTCTCCCCCTGATTATGGCGGAAATATTTTCGTCTCATATACGAAAAAAAAATCGTAAAGTATTATCCGATTTACTCAAGGACATATACTCATAATAATTACTGGACGATTGATATTGACTTCAAGAGCCAAAAATAAAATAGTATTGCAGTCTACTTGACATACAAAATTGAACATCAACCTTGGATTTTATTTCTTAAAAGCATACAAAATATGCAACCAAAACTCCAAATCTCCGGTGACCTATAAGGCCGACGAGATATCCATTCACCTATGAATGAAATTATGGACACTTTATTTCATCTATTTTTTTATAAAAAATTTTAAGATCAATATAGTCATTACAAAGACTAATGAGATAGACTAACAAGCCGGGTGCGTACCCATTGATCTTGAGTGTCCAATTATATTTTAATTTTAATTGGTACAATCCCAAAATTTGGAGATAATTACCACGAGTAAAATTAAAATTGCAAAAATATCCAACAAGAACGCAATAATTCCTCGTTTTATTGGTATTTGCAACTATCAATACCATAATAACGATATCCAGTCTTTGTAGCACTGATAGAATACCAATTCCAATTGGTTTATATTTTCTTTTGGAGAAAATAAAGAAATCGTTGTCGTTTTTCTATGCAGAGAAAAACAAAAGTTTTGGGTTGATGAAGATTTCTCTGGAGGAATAGAAATGAAAAATGAAAAATGAGTAAAATACTTAGAATGCCAATTTTACATCTCATTATAGAGAATTTATGGAGAAAACTAATAACGATTAGTAAAACGATATACTAAAATCGTATCAACGACTGGAAAAAAACGTCGTTTGCTATGGAAAATCCATTGTGTGGTAAATAAATGGTTTCTATAAAGAATAGAAACCAAATAAAAATCACATGATCATTGTCTAATGGACAAAGATACCAAAATTAACCGGCCATATGTTTTTCGACCATGCACGTGATTTGATACCGTAAAAGTAATCGAATTGCGATAACACCAATTTTTTGGTGATTACAGTTTCATTAAACAAATAGAAACTATAAACCGTTTTTAGATGGATTTTTTTTTCTTTCTCTATAAAAAATATTTAGAGAAGAAAATACCAATTTTCGATAATTACAGTTTCATTAGGGGAATAGAAACTGTAAACGATAAACCGAATTAAGTTTATTATTTTTTTTCTCTATGAAGGAATTAGAGAAGATGGAAATCAAATTTGTTTTCGAAAATTTGATCACCTGTTATATGTGTAGACTAGCCCTTAACCCGTGCCGTAACGGCACGGGCCATGATGTTGGTTCATTTTTAATGTATCATATAATTTGTGTCCCGAATACTTATCAACTCCTTATGATTTAATATGTGTTTGTCATTAAAATAGTTGGGATTTTCCTCTCTTTTTTCCTTTGTTTTTTCCTTTAATATTTTATAGCCGGAGATTTTCTCAAACGAAAGAAATATAATCTTAACTTCCAGACACTTTTTTATTTAGGTTCATTGCTTACAATGAGATAATGCTCTACATGAACATGGAAGTTTAAATATTTTTTGGAAATATGTCATCAGCAGTGCTCATCTCAGTGAAATCAACTAATCAATATCGTCCATAAAAGTCTCCACATGTTCCTATTTCTCTCCAGCTGACTCATCTATCATGGTCATGTTGTCGACCCTCCAAATAAGAAGAGAATATTATTTTTTTGCATCGAATGAATGATACAAACTATCCAATGTGACATGATTTTCCTGTAATTTTTCAACACCCATTAGATGACAATGTTTAAAATGTGTACCCATTACCTTTTTGAAGGGATTGTATATATGCGAACCTATTCCATTAAATCTTCAACAAATTATTGTGCCCAAGAATTCGTCTTAACGAAGGCTTTGGTAACTTCAAAAGTCTTGGACATTTTGTCACTTCCATATGTTCCTACCTTCACTTGGAATACAATCTGGCGACACATTGCCTCATAAAGAACCTTGAACACATATTGTACTCCCTGATCCTATTTCAAATTAATAGGTTGTCAATAGATCCTTTACCAAAAGTTGACATAATCTACGTTGAATATTTATTAAAAAAAAAATGGTATTGTGGATCGTTGCTTTCTAAGATTGTAGTTTTCAAAATTGGCCTCTTCAACTCCCACGACTTTCTAAGTTTATATATCTTGTTTGTTTATAACATTTTAGTTAGCCATATTATGTTTGTTACTAACTTTAAACTTGATGTCATCTTCTACTGTGAACTTTATGTAATTTCATAATCGAAATAGTTATACCTCTTTCATTCGTATCAAGTAATCCATTGTATATCCCAACAATTCTTCTACAACATTTCCTTACTTTTTCCGTTTCCGGACCATCAGTAGCCATTATTGTCAAACGCAATCTGTCTAATTTTTGTTGATGTTATGTATTTGCAATGTTCATTTTTATTAAATAAATAGATTGCGGAAAAACTAAAAAAAAAACAAAAACATAAGTATTACATCGGGTCTAAGTTACTATATCCAAAATACTCCAGACACTGCTTTAGGTGCCTTGCTTATTCAAATTCCTCGTTGCATTTTAGACAATACATGCAACACCAATCATTTGCGAAGTGAGCTATTTACGCAAGTGTGGTCAATGTATCCCTTTCCATCCAGTTGTAAATGGCATGAATCTAATAGATTTGAATTATACCTCAATCTTAGATATCACATTCTTCTCACATAACATAGCAATTGAGGAAGGACAAATCTTGACCACTCTTTACATAAGAAGAGTTAGTCAAACTATGTTTTGCAATTGTCTTACGTGAAAATTATTATTAATTCATATTTTAGTCAGCTCCTATCGAAGCCGATCTAATTAGTCCTATAGAAAGTTAATCTTAAATTTTTGACCTTATCTCTTGCCCAAATTATCGAAGTATTCTCAATCATGTTCTTCTTTGTGTGATCTACCCATTTGTGTCTACTCTACCTTCTAACACAGTGAATGAAACCTATACATATTGATCCGTAATTTGATATTGTTGATTTACTATCAACAGGTCGCATGATTTGAGAATGTAAAATATAAAAAATATTCCATAAACATCGGAGGCGAAATTTAGATTTATGATTTAGAGTTTTTATGATGATTTTGATGAACAAACATAATTTTCAAACAAATATTTTAGAATGCAAATACATTTTCCCGGACTATAAGGTTTTATATCGGGATTTGAGTGAAAGTTGTTGTCTTTGTCGGTAGTTGTCGTGAAACAACTCGACATTGATGGTCTTTCAGGAAAAAGAATATAATAGTACTTGAGAGAGCGATAATGTTCTCTTACGCGGGTACACCAATTGCCTTTATATAATACGGGTGATCTAACAGTCATGATCATATTGTCTTATACATTCCGGTATCATCCTCGAAATATTTTATTTTTGTCCTTATCAATCGTTCTAAAAACAACCAATTACATCTTTCACAGTACAATGTTTCATGTTTTGTGAAGATTATTTTTTTACTTAGTCAATAAAACTCACTAAAAAGCAAAAACTATTATTATACACTATTATTACCAACACCCACCACCATAAAAACCATCCACCATCACTATTTCTTCCACCAATAATAATGTTACCGCCTCCACTATTCACAAACACCCGCCACCGCTTATACTCACCATTAGTAAAATTATTTATTAATAAAATTATGTATTTATGTTAGATTATTAAAGGGACATTTATAATAGAAATTTAATTAATCATTATGAACAATCAATGAGACACTAATTAATAAAACATTTAAAAATGGTTAAGTTGAACAAACCCTAGCGGTAAATTTATCTTTGCCAAGGTCAAATCCTGACCACTCTTTACATAAACAAATCGATAATAAATAATTTCATATGTTCTGATTTTGATTCGTGTCGTTCGTTTAGTTATTACATGACATGGCAATTGATTGCACCAATTTTTTAAAATGGACATATGTTTTATCGAGTTTATTTTAATATTAAAATGATTAACCACGTTTTATAATTTATAATATAACATTACACATTTTATGGCGTTACGAAATTAGCATAATATGTTTTTTTCACCAATACCCGCCACCACCATAAAACCATATGAATCCACTTTTTTTATCCACCACCACCTAGTGGCGGAGCCAAGGGTTGACTAACCTGGCTCTAACCCGTTAAATTTTTAATAACTACATAATTTTTTTAGTTTATTTTATAAATAATACTTTGTCCATATATATTTATGGCTTAGTCCACCAAAGTTTACATGTTTTTTTTTTTTAAATAGGCCTCTTCAATGTCAATTTTTGACTCCACCACTAGCACCATCACTGCCGCCCATCCCATGTAGGCTGTTGGACGCAATTCTAATTTTCAATCACAAATGCCATGTATGAGGTTTAGATTGAACAAAATTTCATCAATTGATTAGTTTAATTTTTTTTTCCTTATATATATATTCTTTTTTGTTTTTCAATATTTTTTAATTTTAACATTAAAAAATCATGATTTATACGATATACTACCAAAGATAACAGGGCACCATTTGGGTGATCCAACTACGATCATGAAAATATTATCTTGTATGATATCATCCCTGAATTAAGTGTTAAAACCCACCAACCACATATTCCACACTACGATGTTATCGATGTGGTAACGAAAACATAAAATTAATATTGTCCATCACTACTCACCAGCATTCACCGTCACTACTTATTCCACCACAAACCAGGGGCGGAGCCAGGATTTTGAGGAGAGAGGGAGAAAAAATTCTTGGCAAGTTGGATACATGTGAAAAATGGACTTTGTATCCCATTTTACGATAAAAAAACAAAAATAAATATAATTGTGCTTGACTCTGCCCTTAACCACCACTAATCTTCGGCCTCCACCTCTTCTACTACTCATTGTCGCAGAAAATGTCTATTGATATTATTTATCAAAATTACTGATTAATAGAAATAAATATTATAATTAATTAAGAAAACATTTATACTTAAAAAATGATTAGTCATTTATTATGAGCAATTAGTGAAACACTAATTAATAACACACTTTATAATGAATAGATTATTTATTATATTATGTGCAATTAGTGAAACACTAATTAATAAAGCAATTATAGTATTTGAGTTGAACAAACCACCATTGTTGATTTATATTTTCTATCAATTTCAACCAAGGTGGAACACTGGTTAGAGGAAACTCTTATGACACAATAGGTCATGAGTTCCAACCTCCCTGTTATAATTTTTGAATTTCCATATCCTGACTTGAGTATTCATTTTTCATTCATAATATTGGAATTAACGCCACACGTGCGAGATGTAGGGGGTGGTCAGGAGAACCACAACCTTTGATTTATCTTTGTCCAGAAAAATCTTGACCACCACTAACGAAGGCAAACTTATCCAAATCCTGTTTTATACTAATGATATAACGATTAAAAGGAATAAATAAAAATCAATATGTAAAAATACTTTTATTTTATTTTATTATTATTTTGGATTAATACAAATCTTAGTTTGGCAACCTAGCAACAAGCTGGGCGCCAACTCCTTTTTGAATATCAATACCTAACCTATGAAAAATAAAACTACCAAAACCACTACTAGCGTCATTGCTAACTAAACAATTCTTCAAACGCTTGAAAAAACATAAAGTATCCTCGCCGAGTTCCCCTAGAGTAGAAAAAGCAAGAACACCCAGACCATATCCATGTGCGACACATTTGTCCAAATATTTAGTACATTTACGAGAAACAACATTGGAGATAGCTTTTCCTGGAATGAAAGAGCGAGTACCTTCACCCGTGAAGGGGGAGACACCAGTGACATACATACACACATCTTGGCCATTTTCCCAGTTAAGAACTAGGATATCAGCATGCCGTAAACTCTTATCATCATCTGAAAGAAACCCAAGAGAAACTTCCTTGCGGGAAGGCACACCAGCTTTGTAACAAATGTCTGCAATTATTTCATGAACAAGGTCATGTCGAAACTTAATCCCAACATCTTTAGCACAATGGAGCGCGTGATCCCCAAAGATATCCATAGATTTGTTAATACTGGAGCATAAACCATTCTCAACAAACAGTGGGATACCAAGGCGGTAGCACAGAACAACTCTAAATTGTCTGGGCCCGAGGCATTGGTTAAGCCCACTAATAGGTACAGCTAGTAAATAATCTTGTGCATGCTTAACTTGGTTACACTGCCACAGAATGGAATCTCTTATAGACATAGAAAATTGGTCTGAGATCTGCTTCTTAACTGCATCAAAGTAGGTGACTGCAAGGGAGTGCATGGAAGGGGGGGGAAGTATAATCGACACAATAAGAAGAAGGTAATCCACATACCTGGATAAAATTATGAAGAGCCAACTGATAAGCAAAACATTTGTTTGTTGAGAATAAGTCACCAAGGATCACCTTTTGCACCGAAGTAGTATGGCTCTGAGAAGCTAGGTAACAATAAGAACGGGTGTCTGCCATGGTATAAATACCCAATCCACCATCTTTCATGGACAAGGTAGTCAATCTCTGCTGTAAAGGACCAAAACCTGGACCATCACCAGTGATAAGGAGCCTCAGGTACTTGAGCAAATGATCATCGAAAACCTCAGAGGCATGATGAAGGGCTGCAGGATTGGTAGTACGCATTGCAAAATATAACTTGGACATACCAGCACAATTCCGAAGTAATAGCATCTCACTCTGAGGGTCCCTGAGTTTCTTAATGGCAGACATTAACTGAACAGTCTTGTTCACTCTGCTCAACATCATGTCACTAATAAAGCTCAAATCCAGACTCACTGGACCACCCAAAAGTTTAACACCATTAGAAGGTCTACCAATATCATGAGGAAAAACACCAACCTCAGTACTTCTGGGATCAACCGATGGCCAAAAGACTTCTGTTTTCTTTATATTGAGATGTAAGCCTCTTCCTGGTCCTTCAGTTTCAATCAGACGTAAGGCCTTGGAAACCTCAAGTGTGTCACCGATAATCGTACCATCATCGAGGTACCAAGCATGAAGATCGAGCTTGCAGCTGGAAGCAATAGTCTTTATATGTAAAATATTATACAATATAACGTGTGAAATAAAAAGGATACCAAAGGTTTACTTGATAACAAAGGAAAACCCTTTAAAGCTTGGTGTTGTAACAAGTTTCTATAGGGTGCATCACCAAAATCTTATAATCCGTGTGTATGTTGTTGTGGCCGTCCAAATTTCTATGGCCGTCCAAACCTTACAACACCACTTAGATAAAACAAAGAGTTTTGAACAGAGTTTATGATGCCTTGAATTTGTTCTCAATAGTCAATATGGTACATGCAAAAAGACAAACAAGTGTTAGTCTAGGAATACACTTGACGATTTAAAAAACATGAAACAAAATAAATTAAATCATAACAAGAGTAGGTGATAAAGACAAAATAGTGAAAACTGTTCCAAATCCAATGCTTTCATAATCCCAAGAACTTGATCACATTTATGTTAAGAGGTTCCCTTCTGCCGCTCAGTGGATAAAGAGTCACGCTGATAACATGTTGTGATATAGAGAAAAAGAAAAGGAGACACAAAGTAAAGAGGAAGAAGAAGGGAGAAATTCTTATTAATATGCATAAAATACAAAGGTTTAGGACTCTATTATAAATTTTACATACTTGGCGCCTAAATAATAGGGTCCCACTAAAATGGTCATCTATACATAAATTTCCGTTTATAACAAGAATTTCTTTTTTTATTGATTTGTAATTTTAGGGGTGTCATGAAAGGAAAAAAAATGGAAAAGATATCTTAAGGAAAATTTTGATAGCGTTGGTCTAGTGGTGCAACTACCCACTCGTGCTTCAAGATGGATTAGCCTTGATTGAGCACGGGACAAATTATCTTCATGTACAATACAACAGAATGATGATCATGCATACGGTAGCAGGTAAAAATTGCATACACACACAAAAAAAATGAACATAAATGATATATTCTTTAATAATATACTCTTTGGTATCACCGTCTTATTAATTTCTCTTCATTTCAAGCTTTGTTCTTTGGCTTTTCCTCGCAGAAATCCTAACTATTGGCTATTCCCCCGTTTCATCCAAGTTTTCATTTTTCTTTTAAAGACGGACAAGCGAGTCTGTCCGTTCCCAGTTCTTAAGTTTCGAAGAAAAAAAATCCCAATTTACCCCTTAACCCAAGTTAGTTTCCAACCATAGTTTAGCTAATATGGGTTTGTGAGGTACACCCGACCATTGAAAATCCTCCTAATAGATTTTTTTTCCTTCTCTTCTTCTTCCTCCTCCCGATTCCTACTCTCCACCCCACCACCATCGATGCAACATTGAAGAGTAGTTTCGAGCTTACACAGCAATGGGTTTTGATTCGAGTTGTGAAGAAGATTCGGTTTCAGAAGGGGATCCAAGATCGTTTCCGGTGGGTATATGAGAAGAGATGGTGTTGAATCTGATGGTTTCTGAATTAAGATTGAACCGAGAAGAACAAAGAAATTTGGGTTGTTTCCAATTCGAGTTCTACATGAATCTGAGAAGGGTTTGAATTCGGTACCAAGAAGTGAAGATTAAAGGTGAAGTTAGGGTTCCTGAAATCGAAGTGGTTGTGCAGATTGAGAAATTTTGGATGATTTTGAATCAGTAAAAGAAGAAATTGATACAGGAGGTGGATATTCCGATGAAGAGGGTTCTGTCGGTGGAGCTTCTACTGGACTGTAAGTCCTTTTGATTTTAGTTTTTTTTATTGGATTATTTTGATCTTGAATTTAGGATTTATGATTCATTTTACATGATTTATTTTAGGAGGTTTGTTTTGAATTGGAATTGAAAATTTTTGTGTTTGTTTTTGTGGATTTATGTCAGATTCAGGTCTTGTAGTGTTGTTATTTGAGTATGAAAAGTAAATTTGTAGTTTTGGATTAGTTTTTAAGTACCTCAAAATGTAGGTGTTTTTTAGGCCGGGGGCAATTGCCCCTATGACTGTTGGACTACCAGCTGAGGGAAAAGATAGTTCCCATTCAGGTAGCTGAGATAGAAAATTTATTGCATTTAAATGTTTCTTTCGGGTTTGTATAGAGGATTTACTAAATTTTCGAGCATTAGTGAAACCATTATAACCAAAGTGAGGATTGGAGATTTTGTATGTTTGGCAGAGATGTATCGTATCTGTAAGGAACATAAGCTTAAAGTCAACAGATATTGTGTTTTCTCTAATTCCACAATACGTTGTGTTTCACTAACCACGTGACAAATATTAAGTTATAGTTGTTGTCCTTTAGTATACTTAAAGTCTACAGACTACAATTGCATCTGCCCTAGACTTCTTGAGATCCAAGTGCAAACTTACAGGATCAAAATGCTTTAAGTTCTGTTATTTTCCTTCTTGTGTGAAACCATATGCTTACACAATAGGAGATGTGTTGCACTAATATGTGACACGTATTGAGTATCAAAGGTAATTTCAATCACATTCCTCTTTAAGGTATTTTAGCACACAAACATAGCCTTCTTGAAACTTGAGAAGACATCTAAAAGAGTGCCAACTTACATGATCTTGAAGCTTTTGGTTTTTCACTTTTGTTGTCTTCTTCGAGTGTGAAATGGGTTAGATTTTTCTTTCATTATTCGCCGTCTAACAATAGATTTTCTATTAAGTAAAATAAAAGGAATACAACATGTTGAAGCTATACTACTATGTAGTTTGTTTCTTATTATTCTTAGTGCTTGTCAAGCGTCAAAATGGGGTATGGATATTAGCCTGTTATGTGCACGTGAAAGTATAATGTAGCTTTTCATTGCGAGTCAAAAATTATAGGGGTTGTAGTAATGATAATATTTAACTGGTGCTAACATGGCTATGACAGTATCAAACAATTTTCATTTTGCAGAAATGGCTTTCAAAAGCTGGATAAAATTAAAGATCCCAACAGACAAAGTAAGAAGTTGGAGGAACTTACTGTAAGGGGTATGTTTAATCTGTTCCATTAGTTTTTTTTTTTGCACTTAGATGATGTTCTAGATCGTTTTTGACTAACTTTTGTGTAATTCTTAATTTAAGTTGGACTAAAGAGTATGACCGAGAACTTAAAGACGATGAAGCAAGGAATTCTCTAGAACTCAATGAAAGAAAACAGTCCCTGGTTAGTTGTTTTGGAAAATATTTGTCCTGTACTTCTCGCTTTATTCTAAATAATGTATTGATAAGCATATTCAGCGGTTGCAGAAATGTTCAATGTTAACAATTTATATATTTGTTTTATTGCAGATTAAAGAGCTAAATTCTTATGTCACATTGAGAAGTTTCCTTTTAGGATGTACTAAGATGATGTAGTTTTTTTTCTTTTTAAGTATAAGATTTGTTGAAAGATGGTGTATGCTACTGTGACTCGTCAGGATATTCAAATTATCAATACAAATTATTTCAATTTGAATAGGGAGGATTTTCAAAATACTTTTTGCACAGAACTTCCCTATGCGCATTCACTCATACACGAACATTTATGTGATAGCTTTAAAGATTTATGTATGGCGATCAGAATACTAAGTAGATCGGAATACCAAGTAGAAGTTTCACTGCAGGTATACGACTAGCCTTGCTGATGCTGGCAATAAAAGAGTTGAACTTTTTGATGGATCAGGAAGCAGTGAGCCTACAGCCGAGGAAAACATTCAAGTGGCATCCTGTAAGACGTGATCTAATAGTCCAAAATTACTCTGTTTTTATGTGCGTTGTTCCTAGAATGGTTATTAAGTTGGTTTTCATGACTTGTTTGACAGTTTGCTTTTTCCCGTTTTACTCTTTAGTGATTATTACAACAATGTATGTGGCAGGGTTGTTGTCTCCTGTCTTTATAGGATCAGCTGACACACATGAAATGTCCTAGATAAAAAGGATTGCTTTTCAATCATCATATGAGTTAATAATTTTCTCATGTTCTTCAAGTTCTCTGCAATTAATCCTATATTAGGAGGATAATAGAAGCTAAAAACAATTATTTTTTATTATTTCAAGTTTTTGTGGTTACAAATACTAAGTACTTTGTTTTGCAATGAAAATACAGGCAAGATGCTTGTACCTGAAGAGCACAATGGGCAAGGTGAACCGTGTCTTTTAGGGGAGTCGGGAAGAAACAAGAACTCCGTCACATTTATCAGCAGAAACAAGAACCGTGTCTTTTAGGTGCTTGTACCTCTGTAGCCATCGAATTTAGTTTTGGTTAAATACTAGCAGAAATTTTGAATTATTAATTTTTAAATATTCGAACATGTTTTGGTACAGTAATGTTTCAAGAAACAAAAAAAAAATTGGACCTTTGGTCTAGTCTTGGGCATTACTTCAGTTCAGTGTTCCAATTTTTGTAGGTCATACTGTATTTCTCTAGCTCTGTAGGATGAATAGAATCAACAGATAAAGCATACAAGTACAACTATATATTTCTTAGACCGCATTGAGTTCTATCAAGGCAAGGCAGAAGAATCTCATTCTTGGTTAGAAATAGGAATTGAAAATTCAGAAGAATCAGATGAAGCAACAATTATAAGCTGTTATCTATCAAACTAGATCTGAAAAAAAATCGATCAGAACATCCTTCAGAAGTACTACTAGGCACCTTTAGATCCTTGAGTTTGTAGTTTCACAATCAGTACTGATTAATTATGGTACACTGAAAAATAAGATACCATTGTAATTTATGCGACCATGTTACACAAGTACCCAATTTAAATTATGCAAATGTTTTTACAAGTACCCAATTAATAATATACGACCTATTTAAAGATGTACCCAATTAATATTATGCGAAAATGTTAACAAGGTACCCAATATGCGAATTCGTTTCACAAGTACCCAATTAATAATATATGACCTCTTTTAATAGGTACCCAATTAATATTATGTGACCTCTTTGAAGAGGTACCCAAATAATTTACTGCACAAATCGAACATACCTGCATAATCCACTTTGGGCCAACTTCGGGTGATATGAGGGACTTGGGGAATCCAAGGTGGTCATTCTACATACTTAGAAAAACCATGTACACCGTTAAGAATCACATAGTCTTCATTGTCACACTCATAACGAGAAATAGCTCAATTACGTGGATGGGAAAATACTATTACTCGGAGGGAAGAACCTGTTTAGGGTCCACTTGGAGGGAAGAACCTGGTTGAGAAACAAAGATCATGTGAAACTGGGGACTTAAGTTTGACGGTTAAGGTGATCGTAGTTAGTTTTGAAATATCTGATAAGTTTTCTATTTATTATTTCCATTACAATAACAATAACCCCCTTGTACACCCACTTAATCCGAACCTCACTACATACGCTTAGTAGATACATAACAAGTGAGAGAAGAAATGTATTTTTGGCTCACCTAGAGGACTACCTTCCGTCGCTTGAACAATATGAGAAAGTTTGGAAAGGGCAGTAGAAACAAGTTTGAACAAAAAGATGTCGGTACCCACAAAACAATTCTTTTAAGTTACTCATTTCGTTATAAGCACGCTATTACAGTTTATGTGCCCACGTACAAACTGCTCTTGAGCATCATAAATCAATAGGATATAACTCACCTGATCACAAAGTCATAAGCCGAACAAGAGCATTCTACAAACATTCAAAATTTGACCTAATATAATGTCCTTACATCTCATTATTGATAATCCCTAATCATTTTCTTCGGTATAAGCCCTTCTGTTCTGATTGCGTCCTTATTTGGATCCGTACTGATGAATAACAGAGTTGGAAACCCTCAAACCTGTTAATCAAGAAAAAGTTGGTTAATAATAAAATCAATGGATAACTAAGAAAAGGGGGCGAGTGAAGATATAC
This sequence comes from Papaver bracteatum, assembly GCA_023529315.1. Taxonomy (NCBI): domain Eukaryota; kingdom Viridiplantae; phylum Streptophyta; class Magnoliopsida; order Ranunculales; family Papaveraceae; genus Papaver; species Papaver bracteatum. The sequence continues at coordinate 492,707 of JAJJWX010002335.1, forward strand.
GTGCATGTCACGGGAAAATTCATGCTCATCATCTGTGTCAACCTTGATAAATAACGCATCTTTCTCGTACTCAACAGCAAGCTACAATGAAAGGTTGACATCGGAACTTACATGCTAGATTGCACAAAATTTCGTTAGTTGAAACCAAGTTACAATCAATAGATCTCGTTTTACAGTACTAAAGCTTGTTTAACTGTTATAAGGTGATTCTTGTGACAACTTATGACTAACTTGATGTGTTCCCATACCATCCAACGATATAAATTATTCCCACAAAGTGCAGTAGTTGCGAAAACACTGAAACGTTGTGGCAATGCTACTACGTTTAATCAATTTTCTCTTAATTATCAGTAAATGCTACTGCTACTTCTCTGCTACGTTTAAAGTGCAGTAGTTGCGAAAACACTGAAACGTCCAACAACATAAATAGAGCTGACAAATGCTACTTCTCTCTTAATTATCAGTAAATTCTATGTTTAATCAATTTTCAATTTTCGAGCTGCACATCAGGAAAAAATCATGGTACAAAACTCAAATTAAACCTTCACCCACTGGCTCAAAACCATATAATAGCACAATCTTCTACCTAATTCAACCAATCGTAATTTTTCTTCTTATCCAAATTAAAACACAACAGACTCTAGATTCTTTAACCCTACAATGGATTCAGATTAGGCATAAAAATTATTATTCAAACTTTCTTTTCCACAGTATCACACTTACACTTATTGATTTCTACAATAAAACCCTAATTAATAAAGTCATGCTTTACTACTGCAAACCCAAACTAGGGTTCCAATCAGAAATACATAACTACATCGACATGAAAATCTACACAAGCTGAATAGATACATAATCAGAAGTGGGAGAACAAAAGTATTTTGTACTCACCTAGAGGACCACCGTCCATCCCTCCTACGATTCTCCTCCAACAGAAAACTTCGAGTAGTTAGTGGCATTGACAAGAAAAGTGGGAGTCCGAAATGTAAAGAAGAGTATGTATGGCTTTTGGATTATGATAAATGGGTAGGATTTTGACTATACCCATTTACAGGTGTGGTTTGGTTAACTTCAGAGGGCTATATGGTATTTTGGGTTTCAACCCAGTCTGTCAATATTCAGTGACTCAAAACATGTCCCTCCATAACTCTTGACCCAAACCATCAGATTTCTATGAGGAAAAGCCTTGTTCTTTAACCGTTGTGAATAGTCTTCGGCTATTAATCTTTTATAAGTCTATTTTGGATTACAACAAAATTTGTATTATTTGGTTTAACAATTATATTTTTCAAAATGTATCGGTTGGGTCTCGATAATTTTGAGTCATAAAATTAAAAAAAAAAATTTTTTTGCTAGATCAGAAAGATATATTGATATAGTGAGGATTACATCAGAGTTAGGCTAAATGGAGGATTTCTGTCCAACCATTCACCTGATACATTGTATCTTCTACTATATTTAACTGCTTTATCAGCCAACCCATTAACATTCCTACTAACATACTCAGTTTTTGCACAGTTGAGCATCTTATTCTTGCCAATATATTGATATATTGATATAGTGAGGATTCTTGTTGCTACTCTCGGAATCTGGATTTTCTGCCACAGTTTTCTGCCCCTTGTTATCTGCGAAACTGGCACCAACATGTAGGGATTTAGGCGACGCTTTCTTAACGAAAAACGTTCATCTATGTCTTGTATTTAATGAGTTAAAAGGGCTTAGCAATCGGATTTATCGTTTAGAGATCTTCTTCGGAAACTAGCTGGCGGCCTCGAAATGAAATCGTAGCTACGCAGTTTTGTGACCTAGTTTGCGCATACTTTGGATTGACCATTTGAACTCTGAATCTAGATTTTTAAAGTGCGTTTGGAAGGTGGTTATTTCGTCTTTCTAAGATGGGGTCAAACTCTTAATTCCGACTTCTAACGAGGTCTGGAGAGCCTCGACAAACTGGGTAAATACATTGGCTAATCAAGTTAACTTTGACTAACAGTTTGACTAGTGACGTCGTTGACTAACGGGGTCAACGACCCAAACTCAAAAACGGACAAACTTACGACCCAAACTCAAAGACATACCAAAACTTACGACCCAAATACTAATTAACCCTTCCAATTATAAATATTGGCAATAGTAGCGGAAATTATTTTGCTCTAGCAACGCTAGAGCATTTTTTTGAACTAGCAGCGTTTGCGGCCATTGGATGGAAGAAATGTGATGTCAGCAGAAGACAAAAAACATGCAATGACGTCACATTCACAGGATCTAATGGTTAGAATTGCTGCTAGAGCAAATGCTGCTAGAGCAAACTCGTTCCCAATAGTAGCGGACTCTTGAATTACAAGATTTCCAAAAGGCAACGAAGCCCAAACAGATTTCGTAAAAGGACAATGAAGAATAAGATGCTCAACTGTTTTAGAAGTATTCAAATCACACATAGTACAAGTGTTGTCCTGATTAGGACTAGAGACATACATATATATTCTTAGTCGGTTGAATACCTTCTATCCATTTCCACAAGAAAAGATGGATCTTAGGCAAAAGTGAAGCTGTCCAAAGACTCTTATAGATAGGATTAACTTGGGAATTGGAACCAACTACAGGAAGGTCACCTGCCAATAATTTATAAGCAGACTTAACGGTAAAAGTGTCGTTTTTGGTGAAAGGTCAAATCAATCTGTCTTACCCAGTCACGAGTATCCTAATATTCAAGATTTACCGACTATTATCTTGGGTGAAGTAGGCTACATAATTTAACTAAATATTTGTTAAATTTCATCTCTTCAAAGGACAGGGGCTACATATTTGCTTCAAAAAAGAGAGAGGATGTGGCGCGTCCACATCTTAGCGGCAACGCCCATATATGGTCCATGAGGCATGAACCGTTTGAGCTCGTGATATATTTTTGTTCACGTGAGCGTAACAGAAACCGAATTTTTTCTTCTTGAAAACCTAATTCCCCAAATCTACCAATTCCCTACAAGAAGAAGATAATCAAATCCAAATTCCGTACAAGACGAGACGTAGAACAAGGCATGGTAATGGCAACTCTTCTTCCGGAAGATATTCAGGTAGATATTCATCTAAGATTACCTTTGAAGTCCATCGGAATGTGTCGGTGTGTCGTAACCCTAGATTTGTTAAGACTCATCTTAATCAGACAGTTCATACCAACAAGAATCAAAGACCCATGATCAGTCACTGTTCAGATATTAACCCTACAATTTACTCAATAGATTATGCTTCAATATCAGCATCATCATCATCATCATTATAGTTATCATTAGAGTTAATAATACCATCATCATTCAAATGTAACGGAGCTGTTCTTATGGATTATCCGTTTCGGTATAAGGATATCAAAGTACTTGAAATGTTAGGTTCTTGTAATGGCTTGATTTGCTTAGGTATTGTTAGTGGTACAATTGGTATAGATGATGATAATAGTATTTTTATTTGGAATCCGACGACCGGTGAATATAAGAAAATTGAGTCTGAATGTGATTTTGTTATTGAGTATGATGGGTATAACTTTAGATATGGATTTGGTTATGATAACATAATCGACGATTATAAGGTGGTGAGAATTGGATAATGTTTTGATCGTTTTGATGTGCAAGTTTATACATTAGGGTTGAATTCTTGGAGAAGCGTTGGAAGCGTAAAACATTACAAGTTTTCTCGTAGAAGAAGATATCCTGGTGTGCTTCTTAACGGAGCTCTTCACTGGTTAGGCTGTGTAACCACTAGGAAGGAAAACTCCTCTGAAGTTATAGTTGCTTTTAATATTAGCAGTGAGACTGTGAGAGACTTATCCATCTGCTTTTTCCTGAAGGAATTATTGCACCTCCACCAGAATTGGGCGATTACGATCTGTATAAAAATGTGAGTGGTTTGGGAAACTATATTTGTTTATCTGTTGTGAGATTTCTTCGGATTGATGTTTGGGTGATGCAGGAATATGGAGTGCAAGAATCTTGGATTAAGCAATTTACATTGGAATATGGAGGTTGGGATATTCCACTATCAAGCTCTAGATATTCATTTTGTAAACCGATTTGGTCTTTTGAAAATTGTGATCTTCTATTAGATATTTTGGAGGGTTTGCTTTTATATGATATGAAAACTGGAAGAGTTAGAAGAGTGAACATGCCCGATACTACTTCAACCATATACATGAGTAACATGACAATCATACGTCAATTTAATTATGTGGACAGCTTAGTATCACTTAGAACGGGTACTTATGTGGACAAAAAGACTGCAAGCGGAAGTACGAAGGTGCTAGCTAGGTAGGAAAGATTGAGATAAAAATATCATATTTTATTCATTTGGTTATTTTTGATTAGTGTAATGAAGGGATCTGCACATACTTTTATCCACAACGTACGAGCATACTAAAACTAAAACTAAAACCAAATACTATAAATATTTGGTTTTGAACTTGTTTGAACGTAACGGTGGGGAGTATAATTATAGTCAAGCGGATTTTAAATCTCCTCCTGATACTGAGCGGATATTTTAATCTCCGTGCCTCTGCCAGACGGATACGTAGTTAAACGCCCGAACGAGGCGTAATTCAAATGTGCGTTTGTCATCAAACGAATGTTTAAGTTACGCCCGAAATGAAACGTATGTGGTTTGGTCCGCTTGAGTGAGGGACGAACTTTAAAAGTCCGCCCCATGAGACGCACAATTAAACGTTCGCCTGAACCGGGCGTAACCAGAATGTCCGTCCCAACCGGTTTTTTTCTTTTCAATCTTCCGTGTGCAAACCGTCCGTGTGCAGTTTCATCCGGCACAACTTAATTAAAAAGCAGATAAATCATAGGGACTTGGTTATCTGTGTCACCGTATGGGATTAGTTACGTTTAGCTGTTTTCAATTATCATGAACATGTGATTATCCTTTTATGGCTGCTCTAATACTATTTAATTTTGGATAATTATGTACGTAATCATCATCCAATCAATACCTTTGAATGAACAATTGGCCATTGCCTCATGTTTTACACAATGGTCACAAATTTTGTATCAGGCGGACCTCAAATGTACGCCCCAATGGGGCGAATATTTGAGGTAGTAAACGCCTAGATGGGGCGTTCTTAAAATTACCGCCCCAAACGGGCGGTAACAAAACCTAACGCCTACTATGGGGCGGAGACAAAATCGTGAGCCCCATGGGGCGGAAGGAAAACCTTGCGCTCGAATCAGGCGTACATTCCGTATGCGCCTCACCGTCGGGCGTAATTTTAAAGTTTCGCCCCTACACAAACGCACTTTAAACTTATCGCCCCATATCAGACGAACTTTAAACATCCGCCTGACTATAATCCATTTACTCTGGAGTATAGACCAAATATACTCTCGATTCACCCTCTCTCTCCAACTAAAACCAAATATTTGGTTTTAGTCACGCCCCATTGCGATTGATTTTCGCGTAAAATTTGGTTTTACTCCACTTTTTTGCGATTGATTTTCAGCGTTTAAAATTTGGTTTTACTCCAACTAAATATATAGAGTTTTTAATTGAATGGAGTAATTCAATTGCATGATTAATGCAAGAGGACGCTCTTAGTTTTCTTATATCTACATTTCTTTCCATCTCGCAGTTTCTGTGTTTGGCTTTTTAGCTCTTTGTGGTACATATTATAGATCTGTTTTAAGTTTAACTTCAATGCTTGCATTATATTAACTAAATATATAGAGTTTCTTACAATTGAATGGAGTAATTCAATTGCATGATTAATGCAAGAGCTAAGAGTCTGCATGTGTACAACATACCTCAATAACAAGCAATATTGAGTTATGATCACCGCTCCGTTGTCGAGGAAGGTGCATAACGGTACCACAAACACAAATTGATTGACTGCTTGCTTGCTTGCTTCTTTTTTTTTCTTTTTTTTTTTTTGTAAGTGGGTTTTACTCGGACTAGCAGAAATTTATGTCTAAGCTAGTTAAGAAGTACAGGTCATCCCTACACTAAAAGTTTCTGAATCTAAAAATTCCATATGGCCACACACATATTCTTAATCCAGTCCATGCAGCTTAGCTAATGAATCCTAATCAAAATTGTCTCTGCTAGCCTATCTTCTAATCAAAATTCTGGCTGAAGAGAACTTTGGACTATCATCAGTTCCATCTGATCCCTCTTAGTATGCCAAGTAAATACCATATCGTATATTTAGAGTGCAGTTGAGACTCTTGATGGATAGCCTACAATTCAATTGTTTCTCGTACTCGAGATATATGGACAACCAATTGTACAACTAAATTAAACCATTTGCATAAATCCCCATTGCGTAAGACCAACAAAGAACCAATTGCAATACGAGATTTAGTTGAAGATTTGAAGTATAGGACCTTGGTGGAACTACACTCATACGGCTACAAACCCTGATTAGTACTAGTCCAACGGACCAGTAGTACTCTTTGAGGTTCTTGACCATATGATCTCTGAGCCCTAGAGTCCCTGCATCTCTTACTACAGACAGGCAATGTAGCATTTCGGTGAGATCAGTTGTCTTGCTACTTGAATGATTTCGGTCTCGAAATATGTACAAACAAAATTGTTGCTGGAGAAAATCGAAAGTAACAACAATGAAGCATACTAAATATCCCAATACTATTATTATTGCATCAAATGAAAAATGGATCTCTCCACCAAACAATACTATGAAATCGAGCAATTCGTAACTGAGAGATCAAAACAGACATACAATACCCTATTAAAAATTGATCACCTTAACTTAAATTAGACATAGTAATACCGTAATGGAACTTATTTTTCTAGACTCGATTGTTCATAAAATTTGACGTCTTAATGGCATCAGCTTTAGGCTCCGGACGTGTTTACTAAGGATTTGGCGGACGACTGTTTGCAGAAGAAACCCTTGAACCCCATTCCAACAACTCTTTGCTTGTATCATCCTTGTGAACTACAATCTCAATGAAACACAAGCAATCCTTCTTAACTTCAGTCGCAGTCTCAATCGCCTCCACTAGCTCTTCCTCACACTGAACCTGTAGTTATAAAAGGTAAAAAGTTTAGACCCTTAAAACAGCATACACTTTCAATCTCAACACAAGCAAACTATAAAGTTGATATCCCAATATATACCTTGGTGGTCCAGCACTTTCCATCGCCATTATGAATAGCATCAACTAAGGCAGTGTAGTTCCAGTTCTTGATAACATTGTAAGGTCCATCATGGATCTCAACTTCGATGGTGTACCCACCATTATTTATCAGGAATATGATGGGGTTCTGCTCACACCTCAACATTGTTGATATATCTTGTGCAGTTACCTGGAAGCTTCCATCACCAATACAAGCAATCACTCGCTTATCCTTCGCAGCCTGAGCATAACCAAGTGTTGCACCAACTGACCAACCAATAGACCCATACTGCATTTGGAATTCATACCTGCAATGACAACACTTACTTAGATATATATTCTTATGTAAATTCTAGAAACGCTAAAATAAACAAGAGTAGATAACAAGAATATAATGTTGATGCAAATTTCTCACCCGCACCCTTCGGATAATTTCAATTTCTGGCAGTTAAACCAGGAATCACCCGTCTCGGCAATCATAGCACTGTCACCTGATAGCATCTTTTGAATGTGTTTGAACAATATATTAACCCTCAATGGCTCTTTTGGGTCACACTGAAGAGGAAGCCCTTCTGGGACATAAATCCTGTGGTAGTTCTCATAAGCGGTTGTGTTTCGCTCAAGTTTCTTAGCCAATGCTGGTAAGAAATCCTTCATCAAAACGCATCCAAATGCAGGTCCATTAGCAATCACAACGCGGTCAGGTTGAACGATAATCGCCTTCTCCTTCTTCAGAAGTAGTGAGTACCCCACAGAGCTGTAGTCATTGAAGATTGGTCCTGCAAATATGTAAGCATCAGCTGATTCGACGATTTCAGCACAGAAAGCTGTGCTTACTGCACCCCAGTAAGTCCCAATGAAATGTGGATGAGTCTCCTTCATTAGTCCTTTGGCTGATGGCATCACCGCAACTGGATAACCACAGGCATCAGCCAATTCAAGAAACGCAGTGCAAGCCTTAGCAACCCTTAGTTTTGGCCCTGCCACCATCACTGGCTTTACTGCCTTATTCAAGAACTCAGCTGCAGCATCCACTGCTGCTTCCAAACCCAAACTATTGCTCAACCTGCAATTAATCCCACAATAAATAAAAACATAAACACCTAGCAAAACCACCACCTCAGAATTGGAAAAGACCAGAAAATTAGAGATTCCTACTTGGGTGCTAAGCAGAATGGAACAGGCTCTCGACTAAACGTGGGATGTGGTATGGCAGACAAATTGCAACTGACACTGATATAAACAGGCTTGCTTTCCTTCAAAGCTGTCAGAATCGCAGTATCGATTTGTTCATGTGCATCTTCCAAGTTATTAACAATTGCCTAGATAAACATAAAAAAAACCAGAAATGAAATCATCACAAAAATCAAAAACAGACCAAAAACCAAAGAAAAAAATTCATACCTGATAACAAGTGACGGTCTGGAAACAACGAAGCTCTTGACTAAAATCCGGCAACCCAATAGTATGATGCAAGATGCGATTAGTCCCATAATCATTAGAATTAGGACCACCAACAATACAGATGATTGGCAAATTATCACTGTAAGCACCAGCAATAGCATTTAAAATACTTAAACCACCAACAGTAAAAGTGACAGCACAAGCAGAAACACCACGAGACCTCGCATAACCATCAGCAGCATAACCAGCATTCAGTTCATTACAACAACCAACTAGTTTCAACCCAGGTTCAGCAATAAGATCATCAAGTAACGTCAGATTAAAATCACCAGGAACTGCAAATACATCACTCACACCAACTTGTACCAAACGTCTTGCTAAATGTCTTCCTAAAGTTGCTTCAGCTGAACACAACTGGGTTGACGATGTATAAGTCTTAAGGGTTGATACATGATTTGTAGCTAAAGAACCCACGTCTCCATTAGCGGGTTTGGGTGTATCAAGAGAACCAACTTTGAAATCCATAAATGAGAAATGGGGGTTTTGATTGTAGAGTAAGAAGAAGAAAATGAATTTGTGTGTAATAAAGAAATATGGTGGTATTTATAGTGGAATACGAGAGAATGTTGGGAATGTCGGTCTGTTAACTTGGGAAAAAAGAACGGAAAGAAAGAAGAAGAGAGATTGTCTGTGTGTGCACCTTTGCCAAGCCAGTACATGTTTGAGTCAGACACATGTTTTTACTTAATTAGGAAAGATGATTAGTATATCAAAACCGTGGAATGTGGCAAAATTGTGAACTTAACAAATTGTATATGATGAGATTTTGCATGTAATGCCTTGGCTTCCACACCAATTACTTTACTAATTTGGATTACATACAACATTACGGTGATGATCAGAGAATAAAAGATTTTGATTTTTGATGAGCTGTTAATTTAGAACAGAATTAATTTCCAAGCCGGTGATTACCAATGATGCCTTCAAATCCATATGACAGTGCTAAATATTAACGGTTGGATGGTAAAATCCATGGCAGGCACCGTATTATGTTGAACTTTTTTTGTTTTTTGCAACGCATGGACTAGACTTTAGATGTCAATTTGGCAGGGACAATAATTCGTGTCGCCTTGCAAGCGTGATCAGTTACCATCACTTGCTGTTGGATATAGGTGTCGGTGGTTATGAGTTTTAGATAGCTCAAACAAAAACTTAGTCGGTGGACCAAAGATCGGGGTAAAGGGGTAAACCCAATTTTAGGGGCTGTTTGGTAATCATTATTTTAATGGATTATCAGCCCATAATCCATTATGCAGATTATAATGAATTTTATATGCGTTTGGTAACCATTATAATAATTGCTTATTTTAATCATAATTAAAAAAATCTATTATTTCCATAAATAGGAGAAAAAAAATTGAAAATTTATTATAATTATTAGTGGGAATGGAAAGTACATTTATAATTTAATGTTATTGGATAAATATTATTACATGAAACTAGTTGGAAGCCTAACAAGCTAAGCTCCAACCACATACTATTACATTAATATTATTATAATTAATTATTTTTTTTGCAAACTTAAATTTATTTTTTAATTTTTAAATTAAATTACAGAGTTTTTAGCTGGCAGCCGAGCCACAAGCTGAGCACCAACTCCTTTTTGAATGACAACACCCAATCTATGAAAAATAAAACTACCTAGACCACTACCAGCGTCATGGTTGACTAAACAATTCTTCAAACGCTTGAAAAAACAAATAGTATCTTCACTAAGTTCCCCTAAGGTAGTAAAAGCTAAAACACCTAAACCATAACCATGCGAAGTACATTCACTCAGATATTTAGAACGTTTACGCGAAATAGCTCTAGAGATAGCTTGGCCTGGGACGAATGAACGAACACCGTCACCAGTAAAGGGTGAGACCCCTGTGACATCCATACAAACATCTTGGCCATTTTCCCAATTGAGAACAAGCATATCCGTCGGACGTAAATCCTTGTTATTATCTGTCATAAGACCTAAATCCACCTCCTTGTGTGCTTGAACACCAGCTTTGAAACATATATTCGCAATAACATCACGTACTAAGTCATGACAAAATTTCAGTCCAACATCATTGGCACAATGGAGCGCATGATCACCAAAGATGTCCATAGGCTTATTACAACAAGGGAGAGGCAAAAAAACACATAGGACTAAAAAAAATCCTAGATCATTGTTCTTTCTTCTCCTTTTCAGGATCATCATTCTAAGATAATCAATTATTTGAAGAAAAAAAATGTTTGGAAAATTTTATTTTTAAAATGATTATAGCAAAATCATTTATCTGTTTATGATTATCTATAAATAGATAGTCATAAATTTATAGAAAGTCATAAATTTTACCGAACAAGGCCTAAGATTAGGATTAATTGGTTTACTTGATTCTAAAAGGTTTTTCCTATTTCCTATCCCCACTTTCCCTATTTCCCATCTCCCTTAATTCCTACCCCCAATTATCATAAGTACCATTATATAAATAAATACAATCTATTATTTACACCCAAATCAAGAAGAAAAAAAAAACGTTAAGGTTACAAATCACGTTTCCAGTTACCATCACCGACCGCTGCCTCTCTAACTCCCATGTGATGTGATTCATTACCTTCAACCTATTTATGGAGATTCATTTAGCTTTTGTACAGCCTATATAACTACTTTGACTAATATTTGTTAAATATAAATCTTAACATATCTAGATAAAACCTGCCGAATAGGGTACTACAAATTGTGTGATTTGATTCGCCTGCTTTGGCGGATACACGAAGAGTAGTTTCGATGGATACAAGAAGAGTAGTTAAAGTCACCTAATACTGTTACTGCAATTGATGATTATATTCTTTGAAATAGCCCTCATAACATAAGAACGCGCGAATGGGGATATTGAAACTTATTTATTTATTTTGATTGGGGATATTGAAACTAGTTGGGGGATATAAATTACTTCCCCTAACCCATAGTGTCTGCTAATGGGTGACTTTTGGGTATGAAAATATTAAAATACCCTTTGGTTAATTAAAAAATATTATGAAAAAAATTGTACTACCCTTTCCCCTAAAATATAAAATCAAATAACCAAATCATTTATCCCCCATTTACACCATCAGTTCCGGCACTAACCTAGGTTTAGGTTTTTGAAAGAAAAAAAAATCTTCCATCTTGTTAGAGCATAGCTCGGTTGAACCCACCAAGCGTTGGTATGTCAAGTTTGGTTGTCATATTTTAGTGATTCAAAACTCATTTAAGAGTCGCTTGATTTAAATGTACTAGAGTCAACTTCGTATAGGTTAGCTTGAAAGTATTAGGATGATACATTACAATAATTGTGAAGACTTGAAGAAGTGAAGAAGTGCGAAGCTACAACCACAACATCATCCTTCCACTTGAGGTTAGTGATATTTGACTTGAACTGTTTCATTCCCTAACGTATCTTTCAAGTCGTGCATATTGAAAACATAAAACTGCGAAGCATGAACACTCTAAAAAGACATAGTATTAATGAATACAATATGAAGTTTATTGCTTAACCATTAAACTTTGTACATAAGACATCGACATAATCGTATGAATGCTATTGTGATTATGTATGGGTATGAGGTGAGGATTTCATCCTAGGAAACAATGTTTTTACAAGTGTTTTAAGGAAGTAGGTTCATGATATGTGTTGTGATCACCGAAAACGAAATCGCCAGGCATTATTGGGCATGTTCTTCATTGCAAATCTTATGAATGACCAATACGTGTGATTAGTATAACCGCTCATGACTTGTTTGTGTTCTTGGTAAAACTATTCACATGAGACCTGACTTATGTATTGGTATGACTTTTATTCGTGAAATCGATCTTAAGTAATCACCTGGGTATGATCGGGTTTGTGAGTGTCTAACCAAATTTTGGGAGAGGGGAACCGATCCTAATAAGAGGTGCATTACATCACAAAGGGAACCGATCCTTGTATGAGGTGCAGCAAGGTTTATAGAAGATAGGGAAACGGATCCTATGAACATGCGCAACATGTTTTTAGGCAAGGGGGAACCGATCCTATGGACATGTGCAGTGCATACAAGTTAGATACTAAATATATGTGGGGAACCAATCCTAGTACCTAGTTAGCCGAATTTTGGTTAGCTAGTGTAACTATGCACAGTTTTCACATGAAGGTAGAACCGAAACTTGTTTTGGTAGAACCGTTACACCCATGGTTTGTGATTGAGTGGTACTTGATAAATCACATAGTTCTTGAAAGTCATATGAACCAATTCTAAACTTGTTTGGAAGTGTGAAAAATCGGTTTCAAGTGAGTAAGTATGAAAAAGGAATTGCAAGAGTAAGATGTCGATACACTTTGAACATGCGCATTAATGTGTATTCTTTTATTGTTCAAAGATATTCCTTAACAACTAAGAAGGAAGTAAATCCCAAGATCGAATTTAAATAAGTTAAGAATCTTTTAATTAATGTTTTTAATTATATATGGAAAATAAGAATTAGTAATGTGTCATTTGCTAATTAAAGATTTTCCAAGGAGATTTCGATCATAATTTTGGATAGTGCATTCACAGGAATTATGAAAACCGAATTTGGGTTAATATGGAAAAATATCTTGAGAATATTTTCGGTTTTGGAAATTCCTTGGTGTCCAAACTTCCTTGTCTATAAATACTTTGAGTTTGAATTTCTATCAAACCAATCCTTCGTAACAACATACTTTCTATTTTGTCTTTGTTACTGGTATAGCCGCCTATCGGAGAGGAGAGTAATCTAATTAGGTGAAATCTCTTACGACCGCTCAGTTTAAAGTCTTATTTGGGATTGAGAAGCTCTAGTGTGTACCGTTGGTGGGAAACTAGATAATTGCGGTTTATCTTTAGTTTTCATATTGATTTGATTGATTAACGGTGGTTGAACTTTGATTACACCTAGTTTGTTTATGCTTGAGAATCTTCTCTTCTGATATAAGATTCACTCAAACTAGTTCAAGGTTTCGACAGGGATCTTTAGACTGTTGTTAGATCTAAAGACGATCTTGTGATAATCCATTGTTATAAGACTCCGTTCTGTGCTTGATTGATCACAAGAGATTCAAGTAGTTGAGTGCAGGTGTTTATTGAAGATCTAAGAAGATTTGAAGACAAATAAGAGATAGAAGATTTCATACTTGGTTTTATAATCTTTGGTGTGCAAAATACTTGTATTGATAAAAGGGTATCCAATTAATAATCAGTTTATCCTTGTGGTAGATTGGATTGATTAATTGAGAAGATCGGCATAAACACAGTTCTTTGGATTAAGAGTGTTGATTGGCTTAATCTTAACAATTACCTTTTGGTGATTGAACATAAGATAGATCTTGGAACCTGGCAAAGGAGTTTATGTTAAGATAAACAGAAGAGCCTTTGTGTAACTCATATCACTTGGTTGAAGAGAGTTTATACCAAATAGATTTGTTGTTCCTTTACTGTTTGGAATACGAACCAAAGGAATTGGTCCAAGTACGTGACTTGTTTACAGGTTGAAGGCATGGGAATACATACGGAACTAGGTGAACTATAGGTTTAGTTTCTTGGTCTCAACTATACGAAGTTGGTTTATTTTGCATAGCGGCTTAATCCTGCGAGTATTCAATTCTGGACTAGGTCCCGGGGTTTTTCTGCATTTGCGGTTTCCTCGTTAACAAAATCTTGTTGTGTCATTTACTTTATATTTCCGCATTATAATTATTTTATTATAATTAAAGTAAATTTCACAAACGTTAATTCCTATTTACTTGATACGTTAATCCTATTGAGTTTGGTTAAGTCCGAACCTTTGTATCAAGTAAACATACTTCGTTGTTGTATTGTATCGATCTCGTATCCATAGACGATCACACGAAGTGTGAACCGATAATTTACATTGTCTCGACTCAATCTATAGACAATCACTTTCGGATAAAGGAATCTTAGGAAGGAAAAGTTTTACCTTGAGGTATATTTGGGTACCCTCGCCTTTTCAATTGATAACAGAGAAGGCAAACAAGAAAAGATCTAACAATCTGTGTTTGGTGCGATCCATCCTATAAGAATTGAATCTAATGAATGATTCAGTTAACGTAAACCAAGACATCAAGAGTTTTGAATTAACACTTGATGATGGGATCTACGATTCAATATCTGAATAAATCATCTCTAGAAATTCTACGAGACAAGCTAATCTTGGTAATAATGTAGAAACCAATGAGGACTGAAAAATAGTTCTATAAAAAGGGTTAGATGAAATTTCCGATGATGATGACTCATATTTTGAACAAGAAGTAGAAGAGGATATCTCAGATTACTCTAATCTGCTAGAACCTTTGAAAAATAAAAAACTGAGAACTTAGCATTTTGTTGGTTTTATGACTCCTCTTTGTCCTGAGAATAAGAAACTGAAGAATTTCTAAGGATATTGCATGGGTTGACGCATCGGTGATTCTCTTCTTAAAGATCGTACAAACGAGTTAAATTCTAAAAAATTAGAATATGAAATTCTTCAAAGAGATCTCTGTTTGTCGAAAAAGAAACTGGCTGAATCTGAAGCAAGGGTTAATTCTCAACCAAAGAGTTTTGAAGAGAAAGAAGGTGTATATCTCTCACGAGAAAAACATCTTAAGTCTGATCTATCTAGTGCTCTTAATAAAATCAAGATGTTAGAAGAAGAAAATTTGGACCTTAAAAAGTTCAATACTAGCTCAAATAATTTAACCTCAATGTTAGAAGCGGGTAGAAATCATCGTGATACACGAGGATTGGGCTATAAGGGAATAAATGCTTCAAATATTAAAAAAGAAGTAAAATTTGATAAAGCTACTAATTCTTCTCAACCAGAGGCTTCCACTATTGTCAAAAATGATACTATTTCTTGTAAATAAGTAAAGCCAGTCAAGCCTAATAATTGTGTTCAACCAGCAGCAATCAACGAGAGCACTTCTGCTAATGTCAAGAAAGCAACAACGTTGAACAAGGATAAGAAGAAGAAGAAGAAAAAAAACTCGTCAAGCTCCAATGCAAGAGGATCCACAAAAAGGTAACACTAAAACTCATACTTCGTATATTTATACTAAGCATTGTTATTATTGTGGTATTAAAAGACACTTGCAATGGGGATGCACTTTCTTTTGTATCAAACGAATTAGCTAAGATTGCTCCCCAAAGGAACTCAGATCGGTATTATCCTAAGTTTAGGAAAAAGAATTATTATAATGATAGTTCAAATTTTGCATATCACTCGTCAAGGTCATTTCATAAAAGACCCAATTATACAAAGAGAGATGACTTTTTAAATGCAAAAACAAGATCTAATGTTCCAAATTGGAGAAAGGGTGTTTCGCAAAATATTCAAAAGGACATTGATCCTAGTGGTTGTATAAATCGGGGGTCGCCTAGCACGGGTCGAGTGCCGGTCTATTTCCTTTGTCCATAATTGTTATGGGGAGAGGTCCATGTTCTCATCTTTTCGTGGATGTTTAATGTACACAGGGGTCTGGCAGAGATAATTTCTTACTAGTTCATTAGTAAGAGGGCCAACTCTGCAAAGAAGAAAGAGATGTTTTGAAGTCGCCACCTGACTAAAGGGAGTCAGGACCCTTTTAACTAGTTTGAATTCTTTTGAGGAAAACAAAACCTAGTTACGACTTGCATATTTATGGTCTGATATCAGAGAGTCTGGGTAAGGAGATTCTAGTACGGGATGGGAAGGTGTTAGGCACCCATCAGCCGCCCAATCGTAAGATTGGCCTCTACTTCATGATTAAAGGGGAAAAGTTTATAATTTACTTTTATCAATACTTATGTGCAGGATTTTAATACCGAAATTTATTAGAAATTGAGAAAAGATTCTTATGCATCAATTATTTAGAATATAGAATTAATGCAAACTTTAATATTATTTATATATATATATATATATAATAAACATATTTATTATGGGTCTAATGTGGGAGGGAATTCCGCTTTAAACCCACACTTTGACTTATCCCACTTGGAAAATTAATAATAAAGCATAATTATTTTTATGTAATGTAAAGAGTAGCTGCGGTGTTACTACGAAATGGAAAACCATTCCGTTCCCGTATGACTACATGATTACCGAAGAGATAGGAAATTAATATACCTGAACTATGATATTGAAACTTGAAGGATTCTTAGGACGATTTCTTGCTTTCGTCAAGTATGCAGAAAGTAATTAAAGTACCAGCAATTTAATGCTAATCTTTTAAGAACTTAAAGACAATTAACCTGAAATATGATGTAAGAAAACTTGAAAATATTCTAATAACGATTTCTTTCTTTTGTCAAGTATGCAGAAAATAATTAAAGTACCAGCAATTTAATGCTAATCCTTTAAAAACTTAAAGACAATACTTGATTTGATTACTAAGCGAAGGAAAAATAAAGGAGAAAGTGTTTGAATGCGAGAAATTATTATTGAGTCTCTGCTTGAAGTGTTTTCCAGTCTAAAATGAAATCTCTGGAGTGTTTTTCGTTGTTTTGAATGAGAAATTCGATCTCTATTTATAGGGAAAAAAATCTCAATTCTCCGTCAATTTCGAGCTGCTTTGTTGAAAAAAAAGGCTGTAAATCGTCCTTTTTTTCTTTCTTCTTTTCTTCGCAAATTTTCCTTCGTTGCTTTTCAATTGTATGCGACAATTAAAAATCTGATTATGACACGTGGGTCCACTGGTTACTGTTCACCGGTATTACTGTTCACCGGTTGCAAAAAAACATGCTTGATGTGGAAACAGCCTCCTACCCAAGCTCCCTATCGCCCCCAGGAACCTAATGATGTATTTAATCAAAAATCATTGTTGATCAAAATCCATCACCATCGTGATCATCATGATGACCACCATTAAAAACACCCATGTTCTTCATGTTCTTCATGAGGAAGAAAGAGAGGTGCCCTTAGTAAAAAAATCGGGTGCCTTTAGTATTTCCCTGGAACTTGACTGCTTTGACTTTTAGTCTTATGAGATTTTGTTCTGCTCATAACTTCTTCATACAAACTCAGAATGATTCCATTCTTTCGCCATTGGATTCGTATTTTCTTCCTCTCTATCATGATAGCGAGAATTCTCAGGTTTGGAAGGATAATGAAATGGGTAGGAGCTGTGCTTGTGGGCTTGAGAGCTTGTGGGCTTGATTGGTAGAGCTTGTGGGCTTGAGAGCTTGTGGGCTTGATTGGTTGAGCTTATGGGCTTGATTGGTAGAGCTTGTGGGCTTGATTGGTTGAACTTATGGGATTGATTGGTAGAGCTTGTGGGCTTGAGATCTTGTGGGCTTGATTGGTTGAACTTATGGGCTTGATTTAAAGGATATGAAAATCCTTAATTGCTCCAGAAAGAATTTCTCTTGTATTCTGCTCCGAAGTATAAGAATGACATTTTCTATGGAAGGTGCGGAAATGGGGTGTCAACAGTTGCCCCTCTTTGAGAGTAACCGTTTTCGGTTAACGAACAAAGCCCTGAACACCCTTTCGCACCTTATCTTTTCCAAGAGGTGATTTTGATGGGTTGATGAAGAAATTCGACGTTGGCGAAGTTTTCGCAGATTAAGCTTGTCAGCTCCATTTTCTTGATTTTTGAACCTTTGCGGTTGATTCAGTTGGATTGCCCTTTATTCGTGCCGATTGAAATAGTTGAATAGGTTGATGAAGAAATATACTAACGTTGTCTGGGTCTACCCCAGTTGAGCTTGTCGGTTTCGTTCACATTCTGAAAGTGCATCTTCTTGGCTTCTGTTCCACACTTTGTCCTGACATGACTTGCTTTTCTTTCACGAGACGATTCTGATAAAGTATATTTTTTTTTCAAAAACTTCTTGAGGAAGTAATTACCCCTTTTTTTTTTTTTTATAAGATAGGGGAGAAAGACCTTTCTTTAGGTAAGAAACTCCTTTTCTTTTCTTCAATATGTCGTCTAGGCGGATGGCTATCATTATTCCTGATCCTCCAACTTTGCCTATGCTGCGTAGAAGACGAAGAGTTGGGGTTTTAAACGATGTGGATGATCACGTTTCTGCAAGAATCCGGGAAGACCCTGTAAGTTTCCTTGTTGATCGAAATTTTCTTCTTTGTTTTCCAAGTTTCCTTTCATTATTTCTCAACCACTGCTTTCTTTCATAGAATTACGCTTGGGTGCGTATTCGCGGAGGGACCACTGGTATAGTAGAATGGTGGTTGGTGTTGATACGATGCAAAGGTGTACGTGATCTTGTACAACAGATTGGTTGGTACGACTTTATTGAAGCTTTGGAACCGTTCCATGATGGCGAGAATGCTTTAATCGTGGCAGAAAGATGGTAAGGTGATACTAATTCATTTCCCCTGCCACATTGTGAGTTAACCATCACTCCTCTGGATTTCTACATGATTACTGGCATCCGTGTGGGGGTAGGAGCTCCGTCCTTGGGGAAAAAACGTGACAGAGGAGAATGTCTGAAACCTGTTGGGACCACATTGTGGGTATATCTTCCCTAAAAATTGGTATGTCAGCTTAGCAGGATTGAAGACAAGTTTCTCGATCCCTGAGCTGGATCTCACTGCTGATGCTTCAAAATATGATGCTAAAGTTATTACTGTTACTAGAGCTTTCTTGATCTTTGTTGCAGGTCATACCTTCCTTGACTCTTCTGGTGGCTATATCAAATCTGGTTACTTGGAAGCATTTTCTGACCTTGAATTGGTGAATTTTTATGATTGGGGAAGTTGTGCGATGGCGCGACTTTACACCTATCTGTCTCGAGCAACACGCCTTCAAACAAAAGCCTTATGTGGATTCTGGACCATCTTGAATGTGAGTACATTTTCCTTGCTTTAGGTTGAACGATTTTGGACCCCCTTTTTTAACACCCATATTCTTTCTTTGTAACAGTATTGGTGTTACAAATATTTTCCTCTTAGTCGCCCTCCTTTTGATACAAGCTTCTCCAATAGTCAAACATTTCCTCGAATGGCTAGATGGAAAGGTGCACTTCGAAGGCACTCAAATGCATATACGCGCCTTTGTTTGGAGGGGGCGACAGTTGAATCTGTAAGAAACCCTTTATTTTTTTTATTTTTTTTTATTTTTTTTTATTATTAATATATATATATACCTTCATTTTGATCGCAGATTTGTTGGGAACCTTGGAAGGATTATCTGATTCGGCGTGATCAAAGATCCATTCATGCCATGTCGTCTAGCACGCTTCGGTACTTGTTACGTGGCCCGGATTACTGTGCTTGGTATCTTGGTGACAGATTTGGGAGACAAATTAGTCAACCAGACGCTACACCCCGTTTTCCTCCTCCCAACGTTACATGTTTTCCTTATGCATCGTTTAGTGATATGGACGAGATTTCACGTCAGCCGCAACGTTCCTATGAAGATTTCGTTGATCGGGGAATGAATTTTGAATCATATTGGAGATCGGTTTCTTTAGGTCCACCTCTTGCTATCCAATATTTCCGAGAGAATCTTGTAGTGGGTGATCCGGGTTTTGCCCCTCGTCCATTATTGATGGGATCTTCTAGCAATGCTTCTTCTCAACAAGTTCCACTAACGGGCTTCGGTCATCTTCTTCCAACATGGGATTTTCAAATACCTATCTTGGGGACTTCAAATGTGGTTCCAATTGCAGGTGGCCCTGTTGACCGTGAAGATATTATTGGTTTACCTCTCCCGGATGATATTCCTGAGGTACCGATGTTACTCTGCTCTTCTTGACTTAATGACTTAATACTTTTTATTAACTCCTTTCTCGCTTCAGGCTTCCAGACCCTTGTTCTTCATGTTCTTCATGAGGAAGAAAGAGAGGTGCCCTTAGTAAAAAAATCGGGTGCCTTTAGTATTTCCCTGGAACTTGACTGCTTTGACTTTTAGTCTTATGAGATTTTGTTCTGCTCATAACTTCTTCATACAAACTCAGAATGATTCCATTCTTTCTCCATTGGATTCATATTTTCTTCCTCTCTATCATGATAGCGAGAATTCTCAGGTTTGGAAAGATAATGAAATGGGTAGGGGTTGTGCTTGTGGGCTTGAGAGCTTGTGGGCTTGAGAGCTTGTGGGCTTGATTGGTTGAGATTATGGGCTTGAGAGCTTGTGGGCTTGATTGGTTGAACTTATGGGCTTGATTGGTAGAGCTTGTGGGCTTGAGAACTTGTGGGCTTGATTGGTTGAACTTATGGGCTTGATTTAAAGGATATGAAAATCCTTAATTGCTCCACAAAGAATTTCTCTTGTATTCTGCTCTGAAGTATAAGAATGACATATTCTATGGAAGGTGCGGAAATGGGGTGTCAACAGTGGTATGAAGTAGAAAGATGCTAAATGGGTTCCTAAGTCCTCCATAGCCAAGAAGGGACCAAACGTTAGTCACAAGAATGACTCTCAGCTGTTAATTATTGGTGACAATAATTACAAGAGTCTTCGTGAAAGGTTAAAGAATGACATTATGTCTGAAATCTCTTGTACTAGTAAAGGTTGTGATAATGACACTCTTCATCACAAGTCAAAGAAGAAAAACAAGAGATGGAACAAGAGAAAACAAACCAAGCAAGAGGTCAAGAATGATTATGTCTTAGTCACTCGTGACGAACAAGACAATATTGAACTTAACACAACCTAGTTGTGTTAGAATGTGCATGCTCACCTTGGTGCTCAATTTTGAAAGGTGAGGAAGCACATGAAACTGAGCACATGATCTCTCGATCATTATATGACTAATTAACATCTTTAAGTGATTTCTTTTCTTCTATACTCATACTTTCTCTATTTATTTTTGAGTTTTGAAAGAAACGGTAATTGTGAGTTTATGATGTTAATATGTACTGATTTTATATGTGTAGCTCTTGTTTTTTACGGTTAAAACGAGCCAAAAATCACTGAATTCGGATATTGTATGCAAAAGTTATGTCGAAAACATTTTAGTGTTGTGATCTGTCACAAGTAACTCTTGGGAACCGATCCTAGTACCCTGTGATGGTGAGGGAACCGATACTAGTACCATGTCATGGTGATGGAACCGATCCTAGTGAGAGGTCCCCTTACGAAGAAGTGTAAAACTTTTTTCCCCATAACTTCTTCGTCCAAACTCGGAATGACCTCATTATTTTTGCGTTGTTTTGATAATTCAATTTCCTAAAAGATTGAGGTAATTGCAATACTTGATTTTATGTTGAAAATTTATGGTGTATTGCAAAGTGATTTATGAGATGTTTGATTTTGGTTTTACTACCTTAATATTTGATCTCATATGGTGAGAACCCTTATAGTTTGGGTGACTTTTTGATTTAGCAGGATTAAGTTCTAGACCATGTTGGTAGGCTTTATCAAAGGATCATGAGGGGTTCATGTAGAAATAATATGTGAAAAAGTCACAATATGTTGAATCGGTTTTGGTTTTAGCATAAAAGCATATGTGTTTCGACGATTTTCAAACTTTTGCTTGCTATTGTTAAAACTAATTTTCAACCTTTCTCTGGTAAAGTTTGGTTGTTATTCTTTTGTTTTTGGCATAAGGATGACAACATAATGTTATTTCGATATCAATTCTCCCTGGAAGAAGAAGATGCGATCATATTGGAGAAGTTGGATGCTAAATTGAGGTGACAATCTTGTTAGTTAAATGTTTTCCTGTTTTAAGAAAAGCCTATTTTATTTGATATATATATTTGTTTTTATTAAACGAAATTATCGGTAAAATTGATGTGTTCATTCCATTATGAATGTGTATGTGTGATTCAATTGGTTCTGGTTAAGTAAAACTATTGTTATCTTGCTTTGTTATGTGATATCAATCGTTTAGGCTTACAAAAGTTTGGTACAATTGCGGTGCTTTAATGTTTCTGCTATTTTAATTGCTTTCAGTTAAGTACAACAATTGTTATTTTTCTTTATTGTATGGTATCAATTGTTTAGGCTTACAAAATTTCGGTGCAATAGTGGAACTTTAATGATATATGTTGTTTCAATTGCTTCCGGTTGAGGTGAATAATTATGCAAGTTGATTTATTGGTTTGTATGAATTATTTATGGCTTAACGAATAAATATATTAACGGGATAAGTTGTTTAGTCCAATTCGATTACGGATAAGATAAACTAAGTTAATTTTGATCTTAGTTAAACTTATCAAAGTGGAGGTTTCGGTTAATCAAGTCTAGCCGAATGCCTAAACAAGGAAATGATAGTTAACTAATCTAGTATTTGGCTTGTTTAAAATCTAAAGGTCTAAGTTATATGGATAATTAGAACCTGATGAGAAAAATGGAGTTTATCTTTGTTTTGGTCTTATCGAATGAAGCGGTTGTATTGATACAATCGGTTTAGCAAAGGAACTAAGTTTCTTAGTTGATTTTTGGTTTGCTAAACTAGTTGGGAAAATTGCTTCGGGCAATTATTTCCATGATAACATATCAAAACATAATTACCTTGTAATCTCGGTTTTGATATTGGCTATCAAAAATGGTATGTGGAACCCTCGTGCTTCACTCAACAGGTTGCAAGTCTATTTTGAGATTTGTAAGATCATTTTCGTGGTGTCCTTTATTTTTTCGTTTCTTTGTCATTTTTGTGACAAAAAGGGGGAGAAATATATGGAGTAAACAGGTGATGCTGGTATTAATTTTATATTAATTGGTGTCACTAGGGAAGAGGACAATGGTGCTTGGACGTTTATCTAATGAATGAGGAAAAGCATAGACTAAGGTGGAGTAACATATCATATGATTGGGATAACAAAGACGTGCGGATTTAAAATCTACATATCTCACCTTTAGGGGGAGTATAAGCTTTGTTATTATAATGTCGCTGCTGCATTTTAAGGATTGAATTAATGCAGGTTATGTGCTGTTGAATTCGGGAATCAAGCATATGTGTAATGAATTATTGTAATTTGTTTATCCATATGATTGTAAGAGCTTTGTCACTAAAATTGACAAAGGGGGAGATTGTTAGAGCATAGCCGGGTTGAACCCACCAAGCGTTGGTACGTCAAGTTTGGTTGTCATATTTTAGTGAGCCAAAACTCATTTAAGAGTCGCTTAATTTAAATGTACTAGAGTCAACTTCGTATAGGTTAGCTCGAAAGTATTTTGATGAGACATTACAAGTATTGCGAAGACTTGAAGAAGTAAAGAAGTACGGAGCTACAACCACAACATCATCCTTCCACTTGAGGTTAGTGATATTTGACTTGAACTGTTTCATTCCCTAACGTATCTTTAAAGTCGTGCATATTGAAAACATAAAACTGCGAAGCATGAACACTCTAGATAGACATAGTATTAATGAATACAATATGAAGTTTATTGCTTAACCATTAAACTTTGTATATAAGACATCGACATAATCGTATGAATTCTATTGTGATTATGTATGGGTATGAGGTGAGGATTTCATCCTAGGAAACAATGTTTTTACAAGTGTTTTAAGGAAGTAAGTTCATGATATGTGTTTTGATCACCGAAAAGGAAATCGCCAGGCGTTATTGGGCATGTTCTTCATTGCAAATATTATGAACGACCAATATGTGTGATTAGTATAACCGCTCATGACTTGTTTGTGTTCTTCGTAAAACTATTCACATGGGGACTGAATTATGTATTGGTATGACTTTTATTAGTGAAACCGATCTTAAGTAATCACATGGGGTATGATCGGGTTTGTGAGTGTCTAACCAAATTTTGGGAGAGGGGAACCGATCCTAGTAAGAGGTGCAGTACATCACAGGGGGAACCGATCCTTGTATGAGGTGCAGCAAGGTTTATAGAAGAAAGGGGAACTGATCCTATGACATGTGAAACACGTTTTTAGGCAAGGGGGAACCAATCCTATGGACATGTGCAGTGCATATAATTTAGATACCAAATATATGTGGGGAACCGATCATAGTACCTAGTCAGCCGAATTTTGGTTAGATAGTGTAACTATGCACAGTACTCACATGGAGGTAACACCGAAACTTGTTTTGGTAGAACCGTTACACCCATGGTTTGTGATTGAGTGGTACTTGATCAATCACATAGTTCTTGAAAGTCAGATGAACCAATTCTAAACTTGTTTGGAAGTGTGGTAAATCGGTTTCAAGTGAGTAAGTATGAAAAAGGACTTGCAAGAGTAAGATGTCGACACACTTTAAACACACACATTAATGTGTATTCTTTTATTGTTCAAAGATATTCCTTAACAACTAAGAAGGAAGTAAATCCCAAGATCGAATTTAAATAAGTTAAGAATCTTTTAATTAAGGTTTTTAATTATATATGGAAAATAAAAATTAATAATGTGCCATTTGCTAATTAAAGATTTTCCAAGGAGATTTCGATCATAATTTTGGACAGTGCATTCACAGGAATTATGAAAACCGAATTTGGGTTAATATGCAAAAATATCTTGAGAATATTTTCGGTTTTGGAAATTCCTTGGTGTCCAAACTTCTTTTTCTATAAATACTTTGATTTTGCATTTCTAGCTAACTGATCCTTCGTAATAACAGACTTCCTCTTTTGTCTTTGTTACTGGTGTAGCCGCCTATCGAAAAGGAGAGTAATCTAATTAGGTGAAATCTCTTACGACCGCTCAGTTTAAAGTCTTCTGTGGGATTGAGAAGCTCTAGTGTGTACCGTTGGTGGGAAACTAGATAATTGTGGATTATCTTTAGTTTTCATATTGATTTTATTGACTAATGGTGGTTAAACTTTGATTGTACCTAGTTTGTTTATGCTTGAGAATCTTCTCTTCTGATATAAGATTCACTCAAACTAGTTCAAGGTTTCGACAGGGATCTATAGACTATT
This sequence comes from Papaver bracteatum, assembly GCA_023529315.1. Taxonomy (NCBI): domain Eukaryota; kingdom Viridiplantae; phylum Streptophyta; class Magnoliopsida; order Ranunculales; family Papaveraceae; genus Papaver; species Papaver bracteatum. The sequence goes on from JAJJWX010002335.1 coordinate 518,067, forward strand.
GTTAGATCTAAAGACAATCTTGTGATAATCCATTGTTAACAGACTCCGTTATGTGCGTGATTGATCACAAGAGATTCAAGTAGTTGTGTGCAGGTGTTTATTGAAGATCTAAGAAGATTTGAAAACAAAAAAGAGATAGAAGATTTCAGACTTGGTTTTATAATCTTTGGTGTGCACAATACTTGTTTTGGTAAAAGAGGATCCAATTAATAATCGGTTTATCCTTGTGGTAGATTGGATTGATTAATTGAGAAGATTGGCATAAACACAGTTTTTTGGATTAAGAGTGTTGATTGGCTTAATCTTAACGATTACCTTTTGGTGATTGAACATAAGATAGATCTTGGAACCTGGAAAAGGAGTTTATGTGAAGATAAACAGAAGAGCCTTTTTTCAACTCATATCACTTGGTTGAAGAGAGTTGATACCAAATAGATTTGTTGTTCCTTTACTGTTTGGAATATGAACCAAAGGAATTGGTCCAAGTACGTGACTTTTTTACAGGTTGGAGGCGTGGGAATACAGACGGAATTAGGTGAACTATAGGTTTAGTTACTTGATCTCAAATATACAAAGTTGGTTTATTTTGTATAGCGGCTTAATCCTGAGAGTATTCAATTCTGGACTAGGTCATGCATTTGCGGTTTCCATGTTAACAAAATCTTGATGTGTCATTTACTTTATATTTCCGCATTATAATTGTTTTAGTATAATTAAAGTAAATTGCACAAATTTTAATTCCTATTCACTTGATACGTGAATCCTATTGAGTTTGGTTAAGTCTGAACCTTTGTATCAAGTAAACATACTTCGTTGTTGTATTGTCTCGATCTCGTATCCATAGAAGATCACACGAAGTGTGAACCGATTAGTTGCATTGTCTCGACTCAGTATATAGACAATCACTTTCGGAGAAAGGAATTATAGAAAGGAATTTTTTTAGCTTGAGGTATATTTGGGTACCCTCGCCTTTTTACATCTTCTTCTTCATCCGTTCGTCATCGACGATTAATCATCGATTCAAAAATTTATTCGTCGATTAACCTAACCGAATGATAACCATGCCTCCAAGAAAGAAATCAGTTGCCCAATCGAAGTCAAAATCGATTGCTCAACAAAAATTAGAACAAAGGCTTGCTTTGATTTCTCAAGAGCAAGAAGAAGAAGAAGAGAACTCCGACGATCAACTTCTCGTAAAGATGGCTTTTGTGAGATGTAAGTGATTTTGAACTAGATTATAAGTGTTTGAATCAATTTAAAGCAGTCGGTTTGGATTACAATCGTTAGAATAGCGAACCCTAACTCAAATAGTTGAGTTGCAGTGAGTACCGGCATTGATTTTTGGACGAATACAATGTCGGTATTGGGTTACGGCGTTCAATATAGAATGAAGGAAATGCCGGTATTGAGTTACGGCATTGATTTTGGTATGAATACAATGTCATTTTCAAACCCAGAGTCAACATAAACTAAATGTTCTGTACCGGCATTGAATTTAGGTTGAACATTATGCCGGTATAGAGTTATGGCATTGGTTTACATTTTTTCGTATTTTTCTATGCCGGTACTGCTATTGTTATCAGTAACGGCATAGAATTTAGTTTTCATTGTGTTCCGGTACCCAGTTACGGGATATAATTGAATTTTTTTTTTGTGCCGGTACTGCTATTTTGGTATCCAGAAACAACCTAGAAATTACCGGCATTGTCGAAAGTTATTGTTCACTGCTGGAATTGTTTACCGTCTTGAAATTATTTCCAAATTACCATGATGTTACCTATCCCGGCATGGTTTGTTTTTCACATATTTGTGCCGGTATTAAGAATGAAAGTGAGTTGTCTTATATTCATTTCGTGTGTCATTTGATATAGGGATAGATCCAAGGAATCTAACAAAGTAAAAAACTAAATATGTCATCATTAATAGAAGAAGGAAGAAAGGTCTTGATACTCCTCAGTCTCTGCCTCCTCAAGGGAAAGATCAAGGTCGCAAGAAGCGTTTGGGGGATGATACAAAAGGGATAATTTGGGAGCGTGGTGGTGACCGTAGTCAACTTGTAATCCCGTGAACCTACTGGAAAAGTTGAGAACGATGAGCAAGGTGAAGAGGAAAGTGAGGAGGAAGATAATGAGGTTCATCCAAGTCAATTATCAAGCCAAAGCGAAGTTGTAGAGGAAGTTGGTGGGGAAAGTCAACAACCAACACAAGGCAAATCCAAAGGCAAGGGCAAAGTAAAAGTTAAAGGTTCGCACCTTCCTCATGTTGATGACATGATACCTTACCTTGATCGTGGTAGAATTTGGGGTGAATCTCCCGATCCAGTAATTCTATTTGGCTACAAGGACACGTAGGCTCGTACTATCTATCAAACCTATGTAATAATTTTTTATCTTATGCATATGTATTCTTGTGTGTATTTATATAAAATCTTTTAATCGTACTATCTCCTAATTGTAGGATCATAAGAATGTTGTGCGTGTTTTCCGAAACCAAGCCGCGTCTCGTTGGGATTTGTCTAAGGAATGTGAAGAGGTCCAAACATTAGTAAGAGATTCTGGTCTATTTGCTTTGGTTGAAAATTTTGATTATGTGACAGTCAATTGCTTCGTCGAAAGGTATCAGGGTGAAAGTGATACCATGCACTTCCCGTTTGGGGAGATGACCTTGATCCCTGATGATGCTCAGAATATTCTAGGCTTGAATGTTATCGGCAAAGCAATTTGCAGAAGGAAATAAGTGTGCGAACCTAGAATGGTCGAAGTTGCACGCTTTGACTAACAAGTTGTTTGGTTGGGACTACAAAAATTATATGGAAAGCTTCTATGTATCTAATAATAGTAGGACATAGACAATCAAACTGACGTTGCTTAAGAAGACCATTGAAAACACAAAGGAAATAAGTTTAAAGGATGGATGGGACCCTGCCCAAATTCGTTATACATTCGTATTCATCTTGGGCACTAAGGTATTCCATGACACTAGTGGCAACAAGGTTAGTGCAAGCCTTTGTCAATACTTGGATCCATTGGAAGATGTATATCACTATTCTTAGGGCACCTTGGTAATGGCACATTTGATGGCGGAGATGAGAAGGGCCTCTAAGGTTGTTACCAACCAATTTGTTGAGAATTTCACTCTGCTTCAGGTGATTTTGTTTTTGAACTTATGTTGTTATGTATATTGTTCACATGTACCTTTATTATGAACTTAGAAACAAAATTCAATGTTTCTTATATGTATTATTATTCCACATTGATATAGGTGTGGGCTTATGAACACTTCCCAACATTGTTCAAGGATTACCTTTTCTTGAAGATCATAGACATTTTCGAACCCGATGCGGCTAGAGCTAAGAGATACCAGCTCAAGAATATTCCGAAGCTCGGTAACAATCGTCGGCTGATAGATATGAGATTGGATCTGGACGCGATGACTACCAAAGAGGTTGTGTTTGACCCTTATAAGGAGGCTAGAGAGAACCGCCAAATTTTGAGGTATCCTAACGTTGCATTTTAAAATGGACCGTTGTTCCACCCAAATGGATACGTTATGGCTGATCCTCGACGTGTGATTCGGCAACTTGGATATAACCAATTACCTTGTTTCATGACAGCCTCTACGTTAAGGTACGCTCTTGACTTGGCTGAGTGCCTTACAACTTCCTCAAAGTTGAGGGTAGTATATGATCCAGTTCCAAAACCAACACATTGGAGGGATAGGGAACCAAGTCTTTTGGTAGATATCACTAATCGGGAGCTTGTGAACAACGGTAATGAACCCGATACCTCGTACATTGATAATTACCTGGAATGGTCACATACTTTTGGTGTGCACCCGGACGACATCCAAGTTCCACCCCAGAAAAACAACTCCTACAGAGGCACCATCTACAATGGACAAACTTAATAAGAGTCTTGGATTGCTAGTAAGTATTGTTAATTCCTTAGTCGTTTAATGTACAACTAATAGTATATTAGCATGTATATACTAATTATGTGTTGGATGTATGAAACTAGCGGCGTCGGCTTGGCAAGATGAAGAAGATGTTTGGTTCCAAGTACGAGCAAGGAGAGGTGCTATCCCTTGAAGAAATGAAGGAAGTCGAGGAAATGCTTGATAAAATTGAAGACCCAAGTGCAAAAGCTTTGTTCGGGGAAACGAGGAAGTTTTCGGTCCACAAGAAGCAAAAGACCAACTGAATAACTCTTTAGTTGTCACGTTTTGAAAAATTCCGAACTTGTGGTTGTTTGTACCTCATGATTCACTCTTTAGTTGTTTGGTTTACTTTTGATTTATGATACCTAGATTAAGAACATTTAAGCATAATCCAGTTGTTTGGTTTATGTTGAACATGTTTAGCTTTGTAGTGAAATGTTTTTGTTTGTAAATTTTGTTTACACCATAGATGCCGGGATGGAAAGGTGTAGGTTCTACAGCGCCGGGTCTGTTTTCGGCGTGTAAAAGTAATTATAATTCCATGTCGACACTTGTACCAGCATTGAATGTTTTTTCTATAACGATGCTGGAATTAAAGGATGAAAGGGTCCAAGTTCATGTATAGAATTTGGACAGTACCGGTATTGAAATATTAACTGAATCTATGGCGAAATTCTGATTTTCTTACAGTTCAATAGTTTTTACAGAAAACCGGCATTGGTTTGGATTAAACTACAATGCCGGTATTAATTATAAATCCATTCAAAATGCTCTTTTATTTCATTCCTAAGTAATCTATTACATTGGATTTGACAGTTTAAATTAAAACATACTAAAAATCATAGAATGGAGTAATATTGGTTAAAGATGATCTCATAATCTATTTTCATCCCCTTTCAACAATTGCGGAACCTTTGAGCCTTTCGCAAATATTTTCGAAGACATGGTATGGAATCTTGGTGTCAAGGACCAGCTTCATTGGTTCATCTTCTCTTTCAACATATTCCTTTCCCTTCATATAACACCCATCACACCCATCAATAGGCTTGCATTGGCCCTGGTGGTTTTCTCTTGATTCTGCCAGTGCAACAGCTTTGTCAAACCATTGAAACTCATCGCACTTTGGGTGATTCAAACACCTTAGAAAAATTCTTCCATTTTCAGCACCATCAGTTTTTGCAATCCAAAACCGGTGTATCTCATCACAGTTTCTACACTTTGAATAAATAAAAGGACAGTCCATGGCTAGATGAGAAGGTGACTTGCAAATTTGACAGCTGCAATGATGACTCTGTAAGACAAGATTATATTAGTGATACGTCCTAGTAGAGAAGATTTTAACTGTCCAATCCATCGTTAGTAATGTTGAATCTACTTACTTTGTAGGTAGAGCTTGATGGTGGTTTGCAAATAGAGCTTGTCGATGAATCTCCCATTGCTTGTGAAGCTTGATCCGTGCTTGCTTGATCTATTTTTTGAGGCTTGCTTGCTTGTGAGAAGGATTGTTGTTATTTGGTGGGTGCTTTGTGTATATTTTTCCAAAGGAATGAGGGGGTTTTATATGGAATGAAGCTCCGACGGTCTTATTTTTCAAAAAAGTAGCCATTTTTTTCTTTCTAAAATTCAAAGATACCGGCATAGATGATGAAACACAATCACCAACGATAGTATGTACCGGGGTTGTACGCTGTTGTTACAATGATGTCGGTACTATCTGCAGATTTGTCCCAATCTCTGTATAAGAAAATCAAGTACCAGATTGGACTTTTAACCGTAATCCATATTGGAAACTGGTGCCGATTTTTACTTTTATTTTAACTTTAATGTCGGCACAAGGGATTTCAAAAAAACTATACATTGAGGTTTTTCTCTATATAAAGAGAGCTAATACTTGGAACCAATTTCCCAATACTCGTGTGTTCTTTACTATACCCTTGAGACTCTAAACTTATGGAAACCACCACCGAGTCAATTTCCGTAATGGAATAAGAGATACTTAAAAGGAAAAGAGAAAAAGAAGAGGCAGCAAAAGAAGCAAAATATCGTAAAGAAACAAAAGAAATATACGAATGTGTAAACCAAGTGAAGATAGAAGCGGATGTTGAGGAAGAAAACGAATGGATTAAAATTTCTACATAGTATCGGATTTCCCGGAAGATCACCGCCTTGTCTCTTTTTTGGGGTCTTGTTAGTTGTGGTACTTATATTTCGAAGTTTGATGATGGTAAAAACGCAAAATGGATTACGGAGATCAGTATGTAGCGAATCGTACAACTGCCCTCATAAACTTATGTCGCAAATACAACGAGTTTCCCGTGTAGTTGTAGGTTTTCCCACAACACACCCCTTATCATATCTTGATATTAATTTCTATATCTACATATAAAATGGTAGTAAAATTGCTAAAATTATAAAAGGACACCAAGATTTTTACATGGTTCGATCAATTTGATCTACATCCATGATTCTTCACTATGATTGTTTAAATTTACATTTGATTTACATTGATAATCTCCATTAATGGAGTTCTAAATCTAGTTTTGGGGAAGAAGATGATAAAGAAAAATATTTTTTCTCTCTCTAAAAATCTCTCTGCAAAATATTTCTCTCTCTCCTAAAATTGTCTCTCTCCTCAATACTCTCTCAACTCTCAAAAATACATCATCCCTTCCTGAATCTATTGGATCTCTATTTATAGGAAATTACATAATGGGTGATAGCTAAGTTGTCCTCTAATTTCGGATATCTCTTGCGATATTATCGCAGTAGCTATACTATTCCTTCTCGCAAGCATCGTAACCATCGCTAGTCAATCATGTTCTTTTTGTGTTTCTTCAATCGTCAACTGTTATGTCATTATTTTGTGACACTCGCAAAGTGTTGTTAGAGAACTCGATGTGACGCTCGCAGAAATGTTGTTAATCTCGTCAGAATATTGCTGTGGCGATATTATGGTCCTACATCTTGCCTCTTTTTTCTTGAATATTGCTTGAAAAGTAATCTTTAAGAAAAAATATGTTGTTGTAGTAGTCTTTGATTTTTGTTGATGAAGGAACGAGCGAAAGAATACTAGACTTGAAAAGTACGTACTTGCCTTTATTCTTTAGTGAAGTTCCATATCTTTGCTAAGTAAATAAGAAGTATTAACTCTTGAAGTATTCGAAGTATGAAGTATCCTTGAAGAAATATAAGAAGTACTCAATCCTCAAAATATAAGAAGTATTCTTCCTTGAATGAAAATCATAAGTATTGCTTCTGTTCATGCGAAATAATCACTTCATTTCTGGTGAAAATTCTTGTCCATTTTGGAAATGATTCTTTCCGAGAAGATAAAGAACATAAAATGTCTTCTTGGTAATCCATAGTTGCCTCTGTTCTTTATCTATGAAGGAAGAATCCTTGAGAAAATATTAAATGAACGAATTTCCTCTGCCTTATTCTGCGAAATAATGACTTCTCCTGTGAAATTATGAAATAGTCTGCGAGATGTTGAATGAGTTTGCAAATTTCTGAATGTTTCTGCGAGTTTCTGAATGTTTCAGCGAAATTCTGAATAGTACTGCGATGAATAGTTCCGCGATGGATAGTGCTGCGATGAATAGTACTGAATAGTGCCGCGATGAATAGTTCTGAATAGTGTTGCGATGAATATTGCTGCGAGATTGTAGACAATCCTCTTGAGAGACTCTGAATAATACTTCTGAGAAATTGTGAACAATACTTCTGAGATATTCTGATAGTACTTGCTATCTCTCTTGTGATGAGCAAATCTTTCCTGCATTTTTAAAAGAAAATAATTAAGTTTGAAATTATTCTATTGGTCTTATTTTGCCTTCCTAATTAAAGGTCTTATTTTGCCAATTTTTCTTTTTGCGACAAAATCGCAGGACGTCTCTACATTTGCATGTAAAAACCCATTAATCTTGCCTTATCCATTTTTATTTGAATTTTCTGCGACAATATGACAGATCTAAATCCCCTCGCGAGAATAAAGTCTCATGACATTGTCGTCTTGCGATGAAATCGTAGGAGGTCTTTACATTTTCATGTAAAAACCCATTGATCTCATCTAAACATATCTCTTATGGCTTGTTTCCTCTGTATAATTTACGTCACGCGACAATATGACATGCCTAAATGTTCTTGCGATCATAAAGCCCCATGACATTGCTGTCTTAAGACACTTATCAGCTCCCTAATAGAGGGTGCCGCCCTTATCTTCCACCTGGTTGCCCCTTCAAGGAGGGAACATCGGCCATACAAGACTAGCTCCTCCCATCCAGATTTACCAACAGCCAGTTGTTTTCGCAGCCTCTTGTCCTTTATGCCTATATGGCTTATAGTTACAAGACTGCACCCTAAGTGGGGTTTTCTTCAGGCCAAGTGCATCATAGCCAAGACTTACCAAGAATGGCCAGGGTAGGTTCGTCCGTCCCAGGCACTCTTGGCTCAACCGTGTACCTCAACGCCTTGGTCATACTTTGTACTTCTTGGAAGAGATCCTCGGTCGTCCAACCAGGGTATAACCTTATAAATCTGGAAATCTAAGATCTCTCTCCCGGATAGGTTTTCTTTAACCCCAACATCTGCATGACTCAGGTTCCAGCAGCGGTATAACCTTATCACTGAGCCATGTTATCAGATACCCCCTTATATGACGTACTTTAAGGTCTTAAATTTGCCTCTTGCAAGATTGTACTCACGAACTAAGGTGTATGCCATAAAGGTTCGTCCCATTCTTATATCTCTGCGAAATTATATTCGCGATAACTTCGTGTTTCTTCATTCTTTCATTTCTGTCAATGCTTTCATTTCTGTCACTTCTTCTTTCATTTATGTCATTTCTTCTTTCATTCTCATAACATCATAGTTGAAGAAAATATTCTTCAAAATCTTTTGAAATCTTAGAAATATTCTATGAAATCTTCCGATTGTATCGCGTTTTTAAATCAAAAATCTTATGTAAAAGAAATTTTCTAGAGAAATATATAAATTAAATGTTCCCGAATTTTTGTAATTTTGAAGTCTTTGTAATCTTGCGAGGATATCGCTGTTTTGGAAATTAAATCAAAAAAATTGAAATCTTAGAACTCTTTGCAATAATTTCATTTTCTGTAATCTTGGAAATCTTTGAAAAATTTTGGAGATCTGTAAATTTTTTGCGATGATTTCATTTTTATAATCTTTTGAAATTTTCGAAATCTTGCGATTATATCGCTCTTTGTCAATCAAATCAGAAACCTTTGAAATGTTTTCAAATCTTAGAAATCTTGTGATTATATCGCTTTTAATAAATGAAATCAAAATTTTTATTTTCTGTAAATAAAATATTCAAGGAAATGGTACTTAACTTTTATGTGATCTTCTGTTGCTGCCGTTTCTTGCGAAGTATATGATTTGCTTGCGAAATGAGAAGAAATGAGAAATGAACTCTTGACTTGTCTCTTGCACCATACCAATTGTTGTAACCCTCTCTTGCGAGATTAACTTGCAAAACAATCATCTGCGAAGTTAAGAAAATCTATGAGTAGTAAATAAAAAAAAAAATCTGCGAGAGGGAGATTCGATCTTGGATTTTTAAACTCATAATCTTCCTCTTTAACCATAATCTTCAAAAAATTTAATCTTTCTCTTTTGTTTCGTCTTTTCTTCTTCTTTCTTTTCCTTCGCTGGAGTTTCTCACATTTATCACTTTTGTCTAGTACGTGTTAGAAATGATTTTCTATGATGCTATTTTATCACTTTTATCTTCATTTTGGGAGATGCATCTTTCGGCGAGGTTTGTTGCGAGATTCACTTGTTCCTTTGGTCTCTGTTTATCTTGAACTTCTAATTAGTTGTATGTCTTTGAAATGCATATTTTATCCTTTGCCATCCTTTGTATCACGTCTGGAAAGAGTTTTATCTGTCTCTGCTGGAAGATCACCATGTTGTTATCTACACTAGTACAAAAATGTCCTTAGATGACAGTTAAAAACTGTCACCAAAATACTTATATGACATTTTTCAAAAAAAATCGGACTGTCACCAAAGGCTCTGTTACGAAAGGTCTATAAGAAACTGTTATGGAATGGTGACTATAAGGTAACAGTTTCTTCAAAACTGTCATTGTTAACAACTTACAGTATCATTTTTTTTTAAGAGAACTGTCATCGAAATCTCTGTTTTCATACTAAGGAAACATTTTCTTCTCAAAACTGTCGTTGTTGACAAGTTACCGTAACTTTTTTTTGAATAGAACTGTCATCGAAACTTTACTAAGGTAACATTTTCTTCATGAACCTGTCATGGTCGGTGAAATTTCCTAAATAAAACAGTCACTGCATATTATGAGTTCACGTTACAATTGTTTGTCGATACGCCGAGTGAGATAACTAATATCAGAATGACAATAATTATAAAAAGATCTTTTATTGTTTAAATTGATTCAATCAAACAAGTTTAATACAAGTTGACTGGAAACAATTTCCATACTTTGAAAAGTTTATTAACATTTACTTAGTTCATGTATAATGTTATGTCACCAGCGCTTGAACATGATATATCCATTCTGTGGTTTATCCATTCTCTTTATACTTCCATGGTCTCTTCTTCATAGTACTTGAAATTCCTCTGCAAAAGGAATACAAAATATTTGCCATTATGTACTCTAAAGCAACAACACGAGAAAAAAGAACACAAATCTTGTGGACAAAAAGTAGCCTAAGATCAAAAGAACAGATTGACCAGAACCACCAAGCAGAAATATAAAAGAATAAATATCATCAACAAGTACTAGCAAGAAAAATTAGCAGTAAACTATAGAATTAAAAAACCGAAAATTACTAATACCCAATAAATCTTGTAAGTGCTTTCAAAATTTCGCAGAACACAAGCAAAACCCATATTTTCTTCACAATATTACAATTATAGAGACACGCATATTGTTGGTGGAACTAATAGCAATAAGCTCATAGTTTAAAACTATGAATAGCCAAGTTATGATTCTGATATTGTAGTTAAAGGTTTTCATATTGACCACACATGTTCCAGTTTTGTAGTTTTTCGATCTTAATGACACGATTTTCCATTGAACAACCGAGAGTTCATTGGGTCAATGATTACAATTGGGCTTCTATTCATATTGCCTGATGATTTTCGGGTTGACGAAAGAGTAAAAGAGTATAATAACAAAAATTGAAAACATCACAAACCTCGAGTGAAATTTTAACTTGCTCAATCTAATTCATACACCCCTTGAACTTTTGAATCTCTCTTTTCAATAAGGTAATATGCCGACAACCTAAATTTGGGTTCGTACCAACAAACTACCAATTCAAGTAACAAACGAGTCCCAATACATTTATGAGGCATAAAGAATGAACAACACTCACACCATGTAATCTACAATTTAAAAGCAACTGAAACCAGACCATTGTAAATACTCTTACATGATTAAATATAAAAGATATTGAAATCATACCGACATAGAAATGAGGAATTCATCGACTCCTATCCCATCCATCCAAATCCTGAAAAGTTCCTTCCTGAACCCATTTCTAAAAACTTTAGAACAATATGGAGATGAAGAGGAATAAATTAGGGGAATTATAGTAAGTTAAGAGATAACCTAACTTCACTTCTGAATTCCCTTAAAGAGAGATTTGAGAAATCTTCATGCCAATAATCGCAATTTCCCTGTTCTCACAAATCTGTGATACCATCACCAAGAGAAACAAATGCATGGGTTTTGAAATAAGTATTTAAAAGCTAATGAAGTTGGGTTCTTAGATTTACCCTATGCAACAACTCAGCTATCATTATCAGTATATTTAAGGATGTCATTCATATAAGACGTGTTAAGTTAGGTCGTATCAAAACACAACATTATCACAAGCTGGTATGGAAGATGGTGAAATTACTCTATCAAAGAATAGGAAAATAATCAGTTATTGGCTTTAACATCTTTCTGCCGGTAACAGTTCGAATTCTTACATGTTCATAGTTTTCCCAACCAATGATGAAATCAAAGCTAGATTAATTTTACGAATATTGTACAATACTACATGGACTCAAGAATGTATTCCTCAAAAAATCAAGCTTAATTTTACAAAACCAAATTTCAATTAAACGAAACATGAGTGTAGATCACTTGTACCTGAGTCGCATCTTAGAATCAATACCCCAATCCAAGAATGATAATATATAGTCACTCCCCATCTGCAGACTTCTTGCACAATACCTCTGCCAATAAGATTAACTGAGATTTTGGAATACAAATAAAATAACATATCTTCTTCAAAAGATCCACATGGCATTGAGAAAAATAATGGAGTCTAAATCTAAATCCAATGAATAAAATGACAATAAAATTATTCAAACAAAATATAAAACCACCTTCAAATGCATATTAAGCATATTAGAGACAAAATTCACATACGATTGTTACCACACACCGAAAATAAGAAAAACTTCAAAACGAACAATTGATTATTAACTCTAACAAGATATTATGAACCGCTTTGAAATTTACCAAAATTGGTGCAGCCCGACCAACTTTAGCGGAGAGAATCACCATAACCTACGACAAATGCAATACACATCGGGTAGAAATTCATTTTTAATACAAAATATGTTTATTTCCCAGAACACACGGCGAATAACACGGTAATGACAATATATCGAGGCATATGAAGCCCGAGAGACACAAGAAACAACCTCAAACTATCTCAAGATCAGCTAAATAATATAACAGCAACAACTATCAGTTCCAGGAAAAAAAAAGGCTAACTACTATTTAAACTCAAGGAGAGGCCGAATGAATGGCTTATTCTCGAGAGAACCTTTTGAAGCCCCATTAAATACTTCCATTTATGGATCAACCCTGAGAAAGAAAAAAACCAACTTAATAGATCTCGATGATACAGATGTATTCCCCCTATTTCAGCAAATAATAAATACTTGAATTTTTCTAGTGTTTTCCCTTTAATTTCTATCTACAACCAAATCACCCAAAAAAAAATGCCAAAGTAGAATAAATAAATGATATAAGATTGAAACATTGATTGAGAATTTTATAGAAATAAGAAAATCTTATTAGTACCCACCGTAGCTCTTCTCTTGAGCAAGTTAAAAACTGCAATACGGTAGCAATTCACCAAAAAAAAAGAACTCAAATGGCAAAATCCTTATTCAACAATATGAAAAGGATTTACTTGAGGTCGTTTAGGAGTTGAAAAAGAAGAAGAGGAAGAGCCAAAATTATATCCGCAGGTATAATCGTGTCAAAAACAGTTGTATTCAGGTATTCATAAGATCAGATATAGCCTTCATAAGAAAATTCATAAGTTTATAACAGCTAGAGCAATGACTGGCGCTTTAATTTCATGCCGTCATTTATATACATAAATCTTTCCGCAATAGCAATATTTTTGTAAGTACCTTTCGGATTACTGGACATCCATACATCTGAACTCTTGAAGGCAAAATGTGGCTAACAAGTTGATTTTCAAGTTCCTTTCTGTGCTCAGCACTTCCATGCTGAAAAACCTGCATAAGTGACTCCGAACACTATAATCAATACCTATTAAAAATGTACAAATCCAATACGGAACTGATTGCCTAATCTACTTAAGAAAGACATTAGAGATACCAAAAGGGTTAACAGAGAATATTTTAGGAAAACCTCAACATTTAATAAGTTAGAGCTTTTGAATAAAGTAATTTCCAAATATCAACCAATAATTAAAAAGCATGGGGAAGAACTTGAAAACAAACTCCATAACCAGAGGAACATTAGAAATTAAGTCACCATATATAACTAAACCTTATACATAAGCATAAAAACCACTAATTTTTTTAACAACACACACACTAGTGTACCTAGTGTACCAATTTCACTAATCACAAACCAAATCATACCAACACTCTAAAAGTTTGAAGTTTGAACCAGCGATTTTTTCTATACAAAACTCCATTGAGGCATCAAATACAAAGGTCCTACAACCCATGAATGATGAATGACAAATTTGAAATCCTACCATATTAAACAAATTAACTTGCTGCGACTAAAAAAATATTCAACACCTTTCCCATTACAGACACTAACAAAAAACCTCTACCCGGTTGCTGCTTCAAAATTTCGATTCAATCTTCCTCTTTGTTTTCTAAATCCCAAAGCCTTATTTGTGATTCTTCTTACTGTGAGAGAAGAAGAGCTCTTTTTCATATAAGTACTTTCTTTTTCTTCTGAATATATTCAGCACCTTTCCCATCACAAACACTAAACAAACCATGATTGTGTCAGTTGCTGCTTCAAAATTTGGATCCAAGCTTTTTCTTCGTTTTCTAAATCTCAAAGGCTAATTTCTGATTCTTATTACTGTGAGACAATAAGAACTCTATTTCATATAGGTACTTTCTTCTTCTACTTTTTAATATTCTCATTACAAATTTCTGATTTTTCAATTGAGTGAGGGGTCTTTTGGAAATTGTTAATTAGGGTATAGATTTTGTTATTATTGTGTGGGGTTTGATAAATTTCTATGTATAATCTACTGATTAAGAAGAAAACTTAAATATGTTATTGGAAAATCCATTCTAGGGATTAAGAATCTTAAATTGAATTCATAGGTTTGCTTAATTTGATGTTATTCGTAGTATTTGAATTAAACAAAAAGACTCAGCATATCATAAACTTGAGATTTCACAAGAGAAAACAAACTGAAAACTTATACCTTGTAAGAGATCTCAAATTTTAGAATCTTCGTGATCCCTGACTACCATCAAGAGCTGAATCTTCGCGATCGCTGACCATAATTTCTCCTGAGAGAAGGAATCGACAGATTCTTCTGATTTTCTAGTGAAGATGAGAGTAAGAGATTTAAAATTAGAATTCCTGTATACATGAAGAAAATGGAATAAATTTCAGAGCAAGCGAGATAGTGATTGAGAGATAAGGATTGAAGCAAGTGATGAAACCCTAAATTGAAGTAGTAAGTGAGAACCCAAATTTCGCTAACAAAAAAAATGAGAAGAGAGGAATGAGATATGCTTGAACAAGCATAGAATTCTCGGAAGATACTCGGGTTTTCATTTAATGGGAAGACAGAGAAATGGGTGATGGTTTTGAGAAATTGAATTCAACTTCTTCTGGGGCTTACAGAAAAAGGAAAAAAAAACCAAGAGTTCGAGAGAGACCCCACTAACAAAACAAAAAGCACTAGTAGATAGGAACGAGAACTGACACGATCGTGCGCTTGTGTGCTTTTATGGATATTAAAAAAATAGTCTCAGTTTTTAATCAGAACTGTCACTTAGATGAAAGTGACGATAATTAAGAAAACTGTCGCCTATAAGATTACACTTCGATAACAGGTTTTCTATAGAACAGCTACGATACCTTGAGAATAGTAACAGTTTATAAACTGTTACTATACATCAGTGTACATTGACGTTTTTTAACAAAAATTGTCGTCGTATATTTGTTCAGTAAGAGTTGTAAAACTGTCACGATTTTTCCCCACTATTGGTGTGAGTTTTGATAAAAAACTGTTACATATATGCGATAACCTTTTCTTTGGTGACAGTTCATTAGCGAACTGTCATTGTTTCAGATTCTGAACTGTCACCAAAGCCCATATTTGTACTAGTGCTACGTTTAACATCTTTGGTCTTTTCCTAGTTGATTATTATGCCAATATGTACGTCTACAATTATTCAATTCTTCACTAGCAGCGATATTTAATTACTTCATGTACGTCCACAAAAACTATCATTTAATTACTCGCTGTTGTTTTTGCGATATTCTTCGCTGCTGTACGTCCACTAGCAACAAAGTCTTCTTATATATTCTTGTATAAATGCACTGTTGATTAAGATCAGAGTTAAGATAAGGCAAATGAATATTTAAGAAAACAAAGAATAAAGACTCAATGATATTGTCTTTTGATATTTGAGTCTTCTGTATAACCATTGACCATATTTTCTCGTTGTTCTCTTCTTTAGCTGTGTTCTTTGAGTTATCTTGCTTCTTGTTGATTTCTATGAAATACTGTTGATGTTGATGAACATAGGTATCCCTTTTCCAATGAGATGTGAAACTTCAAGAGCGGAAGTTGTCCCGTAATGTATAAAGTTTTTCATATCCTTAATATCTAGCAACTTCAAGAGGGCGTCAAAATGTATACATTTTTCCCAAGAACGGAAATTTGTTTTAATCAATAAGTGAGATAATCATCTTGAAATGAAATATTGCGAGCTAATGGTTGAGCTGATGATGAACTTTGTATACTGCTTGACGATGAACTGAAATTTTATTAATGAAGTTTTTATTTTCTTTGCCATGTTCTCCTCTTCGTTGAATAGTTTGAGTTGCCGAGACTTCGCTGTTGCTGCGATGAAATACTCTTATTGCGATCAAACACTCTTGCTGCGATGAAATAGTCTTGTTGTTGACATCTCTAAAATTCGCAAAAATGAACTTCATAGAAATGAAATATTCCTTAGCCTAACTTTTCCTCTTTCACGGAGTATCTCCTCGTTCATTAATCCTTTTTTTTTTTTTTTTGTCGTCGTCGTCGTCAAAGTAAATTTGGCTATTAATTTTTTATTTTCTCGCTGGGAACAATATTGCAACACTAGCAAATATTAATCCTTCGTCAAAAGCTGGTGATAATAATCAAGTATGTGAGAGCTGCGATATTCTCAACAATTGATGTTGAGGTGTAGTGTAGTGTTTGAGTACGTCATCCTAGCTGCGATATTCTCTACACTAGTACGTAAAACATACTATAATATAGCTGCGATAATCAAGTACGTAAACCCCTTTGACCATGTGTTGGAGATGAAAATCGCTGGTGACATTGATCTGTTTGCACTCTTTTTTCCCTCTACGTCTTTTTATAGCTGTAATATCTTACTGTAAAATTCATTTTATTCTTTCTCCTTTGCACCTGCCATATTTCTTTGTCATTGCCTGTATTCTCTTCTGGGATATTTCTTTTTTATTTTTCATGTTGTTGATTGAAAATGATCTCTTCACACTAAAAAATACGGTTCCCTTCATCTGCGACACTTTAGCATGCAAATTTCTTTGTCTCTTTTTCCGTTGCTGGTACTACTGGTTGCCTTCTTTGTCCTTCTTCACTCTTTGGCATTGCTACTCGCGGCAATCCAAAAGCTTTTCCATTCTATCTCTTTACTACAGTGATGATAATCTCTAGTGCCCTTCGCATATGCTAATTATTCTCCAATTGCGGCATTTAAAATATCCAATAGCTGTTTATATCCTTCTTATTGCCTGTAGTAGATTTTTGTTTTTTTGAAAGTGAATCTCTGCGAGATTCATCCATTTAATTTAGTGAGTAATTTATTAAATTTTAAAGTTCATGAAATGGATTTTTAAAAAAACATCCGTAAATCTGTATTTCGCAAAAAAAAAAAATTAATAATATTAAATTAGAAAAGAGAAGAGATTTTGTCCTGTAGAATTATTTGTTGGTGTAACTTCATTTGATTTCTTCGCGATTGTTGGTGAAGTACGTGGTGAATAAATCATTAGTCTTCTTCCTTTATCTACTGTGTTATCTTTGTCCTTTGTGTTTTCTCCTCCGTTGGAATCTTAATTTTCTTGTAAAAATGTTGGTGTTGGTTTAATCCATTTATTCACTGACGTTGTGTATGGATAAGTTGGTGGATGCATCTTATCGTAAAAGAGAAATTTCGCTGGAGCTTTTGATTCCTTCATCTTTGACTTCAATCACAAAAATCATGTTCACGTTAGTTGTTTATACGATCAAAATTATGATTAAATTCAAGGTTTATGGATGTAAACTTATGATCAAAACTCTTTTGGATTCAAAATATCAACTGAACAACAATTTTTGCGAAAAACAAAGTTTGATAGTTAAAAAATTCAAAATCTTCCAAATCCAAATTATTAACATATAAATTAAAGAGATAAGAAAGAATTTATCATGTTTAAACAATTAATTGATGTTGATTCATTTCATTTCATTCCCATAAAGATTTCTTCGAATCTGCTCCTGCTTCCCAATATTTCTTCTTCTCTTTCTCTGTAAACATTTCTCTTAAATTTTGTTGGCTGTTCTTCATCGCACTTTTCCCAAAATTTCCATATTTTCCCCTGTATCTCATAAATCCAATCAAATTCATCATCAATAATTGCTAATTTCTTTAGATCTTCTTCAATCCAACAAGAAGGTAGTGTTTCTAGCGCCAAAATGTAGTTGCATGTTTTCCCACAACACACCCCTTATCATATCTTGATATTAATTTCTAGATCTACATACAAAACGGTAGTAAAATTGCTAAAATTATAAAAGGACACCAAGATTTTTACATGGTTCGATCAATTTGATCTACATCCATGATTCTTCACTATGATTGTTTAAATTTACATTTGATTTACATTGATAATCTCCATTAATGGAGTTCTAAATCTAGTTTTGGAGAAGAAGATGATAAAGAAAAATACATTTTCTCTCTCTAAAAATCTCTCTGCAAAATATTTCTCTCTCTCCTAAAATTGTCTCTCTCCTCAAGACTCTCTCAACTCTCAAAAATACATCATCCCTTCCTAAATCTATTGGATCTCTATTTATAGGAAATTACATAATGGGTGACAGCTAAGTTGTCCTCTAATTTCGGATATCTCTTGCGATATTATCGCAGTAGCTATACTATTCCTTCTCGCAAGCATCGTAACCATCGCTAGTCATTCATGTTCTTTTTTTGTTTCTTCAATCGTCAACTGTCATGTCATTATTTTGTGACACTCGCAAAGTGTTGTTGGAGAACTCGCTGTGACGCTCGCAGAAATGTTGTTAATCTCGTCAGAATATTGTTGTGGCGATATTCTGGTCCTACATCCCGTAAGATACAAAGGAAATAGGTATCAAGCTCATGACGCATATACCAAGTAGAGAAAAGAGCTTTTTAGGCATTTCAAAGCTGTTTTATTTGTTGAATCTCGTTCCAAGAAATAATGTTAGTTGCAATTATCTTGAGATCTTTCATTTTATGTGTAACGTTGTTTATGTGGTTAATGTTTCTAAGTTTATTTCCTTAATATTAATATGAAGGCCAGTTTGGGTCAGTTTTCTTGCTTAAACCTTTGGACTCAATTTAAACTGATCACCAGAAAGTCGGCATCGAATAATAACAAAAGAAAAATTTCAGCATCGATGCCGGCGTTGAAGGTGATCAACATACAATTCTGGTACCCTGGACTCGGTTTAATTTTTTTCCAGAGTGCCGGCATTGAACTGTACCATATTTCTATGCCGGCATTATGACGATTACAATCTGAAGTGATGTGGCTATTACAAACTCCTTAATACCCTTTATCCCACTTATGTGATGGTTTCAAATTCCCTTATCCCACTTATGTGACGGTTATAAATTCCTTAATATCCTTTATGAGCCGGTTAAAAACTCCTTAATTCTACTTAAGTGACGGTTATAGAAAGGAAAATATTCAATCTCTCTTTGTATTCATTCTCCCTTTGTATTCAATCTCCCTTTTTGTTTCATTATCTGTACCAAAGACAATGGGTCGTTGCAAACCCAAACCCAAACCAAATCCTGAAGAATCTGTTAATGATGGTGGAAAATTGAAATCAAAAGCGCAAGAAGTGCCTGAAAAGTCTGTTGGTGAGGAGAAAATAACAAATTTGATGTGGTAAGTGATGTTTATGTTTAATTGAATTATTTTAAGGGTTTATTCCATACTAGAAAACACAAATTGAAACTTGTTTGATTTTAATTTCTACTACACTAAAAGAAAATTTTGAAAATGCAATTTAGTCAATTGAAATTGAGTTACATGTTTGGCACCGCCGCCTCGTCACCTTGTTGTTCTTTGTCACTTGATGTTGGTACATTTCGTGGCCTACCACTTTTCCTTGGAACCTCTGCTAGATAGACTATGGGTGTGGATTCAGAATGCTCACCTTGTTGTTCTTGGTACTCAATGTTGGTACCTTTGGCATCCTACCCCTTTTCTTTGGAACCTCCGCTACATCGACTATGGGTGTGGCTTCGGAATTCTCACCTTGTTGTTCTTGGTAGCTCAATGTTGGTACCTTTGGAGGCCTCCACATTTTCTTTACCTCCGCTACATCGACTATGGGTTTGGCTTCGGAATGCTCACCTTGTTGTTTTTTGTAGCTCAATATTGGTACCTTTGTCGGACTACCCCTTTTCTTTGGAACCTCCGACCCATCGGATTTTGGTGTGGATACGGAATCCATCGTTTTTTATTGACTTGATAGCGGTTCCTTTCTCGGCCTACCCCTTTTGTTTCCAACCAGCGCTTCCGCGAACCTTGCTTAAGAAATCTCACATCCGGCTGGATCTTGTTTCTTTTTTGCCGCGAGTTCTTCTTCATGTTGAGTCATTTCTTTCAATTTATTCCTTTGTTTTCTCCTTGACGTTTTAGTTTGTGGTCTACCGGGAGGATATCCCTTTGTTGGCTCTTCACTTTATGATATCCATGGCCATGTAATTAGTGTTAGTTTGCTCAACAATACTTGCTGGATAACCGAGTTTCCACGTGAGTAAGCTTCTAAGAATTGATTTTCTTCGTTCGTATCCCATGGTGATTGTCCGAGATATTCCGTAGGGTGGGGGGGGGTGTGAAAGATAGTTGCTTCCAAAATGGATCAATAACCTCAATAGATATCACTTCTTCATACTTCACAAACATATGACGACACAGAAGCCCCAATGAAGACATGTCGGGACAAATACACACATCACGGGTAATTTATATCCTTTTGCAATTATCTCATCATACATAATGAAAGACGTTGAACTTTATTCCTTGGATAAATTTACCATATTATAAATATGAAGTCATCCTTTCCGTTGAGATTTTCTCAAAGGAGTTTTTGATCCTATCGATATCACTCATAAATTACTGCTCCATTGCCTCGGTGATCATAACCACGTTTCCTTGGCCGAACTGGATGAGATCTTTAAATCTCCCATGAGAGGACTCCGCTACACTAGTTTCTTCATTCTTGTAGTGTCCATGCCGGTTTGTCCATGCACGCACAAATTTTTCCTTGAACTTATCCAACCATTGAGTTCGCCAATACCAGACGGCAGTTGGATAAACCTCGTTCCAATCGGAAATAAAATTGTCCAACCTCTTTTCGTACATATCCTCGATAAGAGACCAATAAACTTTCTCCCAATCTCTTAGAAATTCCAACCACTTTTTATGATTTTCCGCATGTTCTTTGTCCACTCACTCTTTTATCTTGCCTCTCTCATCTTATTCTTCTTCGGGTGATAGTTTGTTCTTGCGAACATCTTCCTCTAGTTGAACAATCATTCTCTTCTTAATATCCTCCTTAGTGGGTTCAAACAATGCATGGCAAGTTTTTATGATATTTTGATGTATATGATATGTACATAGGAAATTTTGTGCATCCGGGAATACGTTAGATATTGCTTTCATTAATGCGTCATCTTGATCGGTTATGATGACCCTCGGAAGCTGATTTTCCCGGAAGAATAATTTCAGTTGTCGTAATGCCCAATGATAATTATAGTCTCTCTTTTTTTTTTCATTAAACACCAAGCCAATGTGAATGATACCTTGTCCGATGTTATCCCCACAATGTTGAACAACGACATATTGTATTTGTTTGTCTTGTGGGTGCAATTCATCAAAAGAACACCACAACATGTATGAGCCAATTGTGAAAGAAATGGATGAGAAATGAATATTTGAAGGGGATTTTCTTGTCCTTCCCTCTTTTAATGATATGCGTGTAGTTGTGATCCCAAACTATCTTCTCAAATTCTTGTATAACGTTCCTCCCTTCCCACTCTACCCTTCTAATAGTTGCTTGTGCACTATAAATTGTACTTAGAGAAGACACGTTGGTCTTATGCTTTTCCTTGAAGCCTCTTAGAATTTGTCTATATTTGATAAGTGATTTGGTCATTCTCTTTACATCCTACAATTCATGAGGTTTTATCTTCACAACTAGGGAGTGACCAACAAAATCTTTCGGATCCCGGTGCTTATGATAGCCAAACCAAACTGCACAATCACATTCCTTGTTTATGTCATTTAGATGGAATACAAGCTTAAAGGGGCAAGTATCCTTCCTCGTACGAGTCTTATATACCCTATTGGTCTTCTTTGGATAAACATAACACTTTCTCTTATGGATATTATTCTCCTTGTATACCCCACTTCTCTCGCAAACCATCTCAAAATGAGTCTTTGAACCTTGGGTATTCCTCACCAACACACACATGTTCTTAAGAGCCGTCTCTTTATCCCAAGCGATTGCTTCCTTTGGATCTTTTATTTCCTACATAAGGAAAACAATAGGAGATTAGAAGGTTCATTACAAGCAATCCATTAGTAAGGTTCAAGATACTAGGTGAAAAATATTCATTGGTAACATACATGAGGAATTTTATAGTATTCCGACGTATCCCGACCAAGCGGTTTTGCATTTGTTGGATCAATATATGTTACCACCTAAGGATAGAATGAAAATAAAATAAATTAGTTCCAAAAGAAATTAAAACACTATGCTGGAATAGAGTTCCGGCATGGTCGAACTAAACCAAAACTGAAGACCAAATTTGAAACCTTTTCCGGCATACATATTTCATTTGAAATCAATGCCGAAAACATAGGTGCCGGCATACTTTTTATCTATGGTTCCACGTCGGTACCTATATCGGCATGGTAAAGTTATAATCGGATAATTCCGGTGAAAGTGTCGGCATAATTTTTATCTATGGTTCCACGCCGGTACACAGTTTCGGCGTGGTAGTTAATTAATTTTTCCATGCCTGTATTTAACTTTGGAAGGCACTACTTCCTGTATGTTTTTCATGCAGTACCGGCATGGTAAGCTTTGAATTTAACCGTGTCGGTAGCATATTCCCAGAGTATTCTGTGGTAGGTAAAAAGTAACTTTTGTACCGGCATAGTTTTTTCGTTGAATACTATGCTGGTATTGGTTTCAAAATTGGGGATATCGGGATGCCGGCATGGTCGTAGTATGAATTCCACGCTGGTATAGAGGCTTCTGGAATAGTATTCATACCACTACTATGCCGACACAGAGCTTTTTCAGCTGAAAAAATGGTGGGTTCAAAGAAAAAAAAATCAAATTTTCAACCTCTTTGCAGCTTTACCTATGTGTTGGGGATGCTTGTATGTTGTGCAAGTTTACTTTCTTGTGTAGGTTCTTCAAAAAACTCTATTCCTTGCTCGTCAAAATCATCATTCAATGGTGTTGGATCAACAAAGAGTTGTAATTGTGAGTTGTTGTCATTAGCTGAAGATTGAAGATATGCTCTGTAGGACCAGAATATCGGCACAACGATATTCTTGCGATGGAAATGACACTTCTACGAGAAACCCAAACATTTCTACAAGTATTAACAACACTTTGACGAGAACGTCGCAAGATTCTTCAACAACATTTGGCGAATGTCACAAAAGAGTGATATAACGGTTAACGATTAAAGATATATGAAGAATAAGTCTGCTTCACGATAGTTATAAAGTTGGCGATGGTGAAGACTAAAGTTATGGCGATGAGATCGCAAAGTAGATCCGAATTAAGGGGAAATCTTAGATGTCTTCCACTATGTATTTTCCTATATAAAGGGTTCGACTAAATCCAGAAGATGATGATGTACTTTTGAGAGCTGAGAGAATTTTGAGGAGAGAGAAACTACATAAAGAAAGTTGTACTTCTGAGTTTTGATATTTCTTGTAAATCTTCCTGAAAGTGAATTAATAAAAGTGTTGTTGTTCATCCACAATTATGACTTAGTTTTCATACATTCTTGACAAGGGTGTAGTGTGGGAAATCCTGCAACTACATTTTGGCGCCCGAAACAGGGAGAATCAATCTAAGAAATATATAATTACAACTTGAAAATTTGAAGAAATTGTTAGAATTGAAGAAATGGTTAGAAGAAGAAGAAACACATCAGAACCACCAACAACTGTGAGGAGGAGTAAAAGACTTGCAGGTGAAGGAACAGGTGAATTAGAAGAATCTTTAATAATAAGATCAGGAAGAAATAGAACAAGAAATGAAGCAGAAAATTCAAATCAACAGCCGAATCAACAAGCACAAACGCAAGATAGGGATGTGGATTATGATAGAGTGAGCGTACACACTTGGAGGTCGGATTCAATGGAAGAAGCAAAAAATCGACAATTAAGAAATGGAGAAGAAGGAGAAAGAAATCAAAGAGTGGCTGGAGAATTAGTTCATGTGGGACGTGAAAATGGGACAGTGGATGATCTGAGGCAAAGAACACAGGAAGAAAGGAGATTAGAGGCGGAGGAACGTGCGAATCTAACAAGACAAAATCATGAACTAAGAATGGAGAATTTGAGGTTACAAAGAAGGAGGTCAAGAAGTACTGTAAGATCAAATTCAAGATCATTCAGAGAAGAACCAAGGAGAAATTCCCCAATGAGAAATGTTAGAGAAGAAGTGCAAAATTTAAATGGAGAACAACGTCATAGAGAAGAAGAGATAAGTGGCGATCGTTATAATCTGCGTGACAATAGAAATCAAGAGGGAAGAAACAACCAAATTGAAGAAGAGAATCCAGAGGAAGGTAGGAGGATATTGCATGGGCGAGAGAATCAAAGGAATCAAAGAATAATTGAATACGAAATTGAGAGATGCTATGATGAACAAGCACGCTTGGCTTGCGAGAGAGAAAGATTAAGAGCAGAAGTAGAAGAGCAAGAATTTCGAGAGGCAGTACGACAAAATAACCATGAAAATCGAGAAAGAAGACGTACACAAAATCTCTATAATGATAATATTCAAGAGGAGTATGATAGGATACAAAGGAGAGTAGAGAGACAAAGAAGAGAAATGAGGAGAAATGAAGAAATTCGCAGAGAAGAAGATAGGCAAATGCGATTTCAAGAGGATGGTGAAAGAGAAAATCGCAGAGAAATACAGGATGATGATGAAGAAGGAGATACGCAAAATCTCGCAAGACAAGAACGCAGAAGAAGGGAAGCTGCATTGAAAAGGCCAATGGAACAAAACTCAGCTGAGAATGAGCAAATTTTGAGAGAATTAGCAGAAATGCGAGGAATGATAAGCAATAGAAGAGAAGGAGGTAGAAGGCAACTTGATGAAGCTATTGAAGAAGCTGCGAGGACTCCATTTACTCAAGAAGTACAGTTAAGAGGAATACCTCCAAAATTCAATTTACCAGCATTTTTGATGGGACTACTTGTGCTGTTCAACATGTCAAAGTTTATGTTAGATGTATGATACAGTGGGAGAATCATGATGCTGTGTTATGCAAATATTTTGCATCTAGCTTAACTGGCGAGGCGTTGAAATGGTTTGTGGGATTACCAAAAAATACAATAACTTCTTTTGATCATTTACAAGCTACATTTTTAGGAGCGTATATTAGCAACAATTCATCGCGACCGGGTATTGAAGATGTGTTTGGGATAAAACAGAGAGTTGGTGAGAGTCTGAAGCACTTAACTATAAGATGGAAATCAATGTGCAGCGAAATGGATGGAAGAGTGGATGAAAGATATCTGATCATATCCTTCATTAATGCAATGTTCACGACTAATTTACTGTATATTCAGATTTTCAGAATCAAAAATACAATCACCATGACATAATTGCGAGAACTGCAGGAAGAATACATTGCTTTGGAGGAGAAACAAAATGAGATGGAATCATACCCAATCGTGAACACCAGCTCGCTGGTGACAAGTGGAAGTTTGCTACCTAAAATAATAAATAATGTAGCGAGCACCTCGCAATCATAACAAGAGAAAGTAGTCATTGATAACCAACAAAAATTAGTAGCGATGGGCAGTCGAGATCAGGAATAATATGAAAGGGAGAAGAATTATTATAATCGCGGTGGAAATAATAAAATTCAAAGACTCGATCAACCTCAAGAAACTTATGGTGGACAAAGGAAGAATAATTTTAGAGGACAAGGAAATCAGAGGATAATATGGGAAGAAATAAAGATGCCATCTCTCAATACCAGCATAGAAAAGATTTGGGAAGCTATCATTTTGATGGAAAATATACCCTCTCCGTGGAACATGGGAAAAGAACCCCATCTAAACAATCGAAGTCAAGAATTCTGTCCTTACCATCATTTTCATGGCCACTCAGTAAACGATTGTAGGAATGTGAAGATAATAATCTTGAGGATGATTGATCAGGGAAAGTTAAATCATTTTCTAGTAGGACATCCACAATCTCAAGAATTACCGCCAAAGACTTAAACTCGCAAAGTGAATGCTGTAAAAGGAGCAGAAACATTCGTAATAGAAGTTGGGGCTAAAGCAAAGAATTTGTTTTGTAATTCTATAGTGCATTCACATAGAACTATAGAGGATTTCCATGACAATATTCTGAGCAGGATCTTCGCGAGAGACACAGATGGAAAAGAGATATTGAATATCGCGAGAGCCTCGCCATTAGAGGAGTGACAGAAACAGACTATATCTTTCACTGCACAATAAGTACCAGAGCCTGGTGAGCAGTATGATAACCCATTGGTAGTAAGGTTAGAAATAAATCCCAAGCAAGTAGAAGAAGAAGATGAAGAAGATGATACTGAAAATGAAGATTCTTGGGCTATCAATAGAGTTCTAATAGATACAGGGAGCTCAGTTGATATATTATTTTATCATACCTATAAGACCATGGGCGGGAAAGACAAAGATCTAATTCCATTAACATACAAAATCTATGGTTTTAATGGCACAGCTAACAAACCAAAGGGGGAAATTGAAATGCAGATACCGTTACAAGGAATATCTTCAAAAATCTTATTCTGCGTCGTGGACATCGAATCACCTTACAATGCCTTGATGGGACGACCTTGGTTACATGGGATATTGGGTGTTGCCTCCACTTATCACCAATGTATCAAATTTCCTCATCCTAAAGGTGTTGGAATTATTAAGGGTGATTAGGGAGAAAGCAAGAAATGTTATGAAATCGACATAAAGTATTGCGAAAAAAGAGCTGAAAAGAATAGCAATTGGAAGTACAAAATCAAACAACAACAGAGATGTGATAGGTTAATGATTGATGCGATAGAACGGAAAGAGGATGTAACAGCTGATGGAGAGCATCTCGCAGAAAAGGAAACAACGGTAAATCGTAGCAGAAAAACAGAATCAGAAAATAGTAAGTAGAGAGGTAAAATGATTAATTCCAGAAAACTCTATGAATGATTTGTTTGAAAAAATATGTAATTGAACAAGAATGTTTTACTAGAAAGAATTGCAATATTTTCAAAGTTATGAAATTCTATTAGAGTCACAAAACTCGCAAGAATAGCGAATAAAATTTCGTAGAGATTAAAAGAATGGGACGAACCTTTATGGCGTGCACCCTAGTTCGCGAATAAAATTTTGTAAGAGGCAAATATAAGACCTAATAGCGCGTCATATGAGGGGGTATCTCTTGACATGACTCAGCGATAAGGTTATACCGCTTGGAACCGAGTCATGATGGTGTTGGGGTTAAAGAAAACCTATCCGGGAGAGAGATCTTGGATTTCCATCTATATAAGGTTATACCCTGGTTGGGCGACCGAGAATCTCTTCCAAGAAGTGCAGAGTATGACCAAGGCGCCGAGGTACACGGTTGAGCCAAGGGTGCCCGGAGCGTACGAAACTCTCTTGCCATCCTTGGTAAGTCTTGGCTACAATGCACTTGGCCTGAAGAAAACCCCACTTAGGGAGCAGTATAAGCCTTATAGGAATAAAGGACAAGAGGCTGGGAAAACAACTGTTTGTTGGCAAATCCGGATGGGGGGAGATAGTCTTGTATGGCCGATGTGACCTCCTTGAAGGGGCAACCAGGGGGAAGATAAGGGCGGCACCCTCCATTAGGGAGCTGATAAGTGTCTTAAGACGGCAATGTCATGGGGATTTATGATCGCAAGATCATTTAGACCTGTCAAATTTTCGCGTGACGAAAATTATACAAAGGCAAAAAGCCTAAATAGAAGATGTTAAGATGAGATCAATGGGTATTTGCGTGAAAATGTAAAGACGTCCTGCGATTTCATCGCAAGACGGCAATGTCACGAGGCTTTGTTCTTGCGAGAGAATTTAGACTTGTCATATTGTCGCAGAGATATTGAAAAGATACTGATAAGACAAGATCAATGGGTCAATACATGCAAATGTAAAGACGTCTTGCGATTTTGTCGCAGAGAAATGAAAAAGTTGGCCAAATAAGACCTTTAACTAGGAAGGCATAATAAGACCAACAGATTATTGCGATATTGCTCGCAGTATTTATGAGATTTGGCCTGTACTGAGGAATAATTTAACGCCAGTACTGAGGCATAATACATTTTTACTTCAACTAATATTTAATCTTTATGCAATTTTCTCTTATTGCAGATGAATAATAGAGGCAAGTATGGGAATGCATAGAATGATGAAATTATTATTCATCTATCATATGATAAAATTGCATTGATAAGTAACATACTTATATAGATCATTAAAAGATAATAGTTATATTGATTGTTTTGCAAAAGAGAATTATTTTCTGACTCATACAGGCAGAAGCAAAAGGAGTTTATATTGGCGAAGAAACTCGCAGTTAATTACAAAAAAGAGGAAATAATTATACAAAGAAGACAAAAGAAGAAGAAAACTAATTAGACTGATTGCCATCTTCATTGTCAGATTTCTTCTCTTCATCATTGTCGATTTTTTCTTCATCGTCAGAGTTTCCCTCTTGTTCATCATCACCAATACTATCTTCATCGCCAGAATCCTCAGCTTCACTATCAAAGATAGTAGGTCTTGGAACTTCTGCTGGGATTTCTTCTTCTAGATCAAGATATACAGAATGAGGGATACTATGATCATCACAGACCAACTTAATGAATTTATTGCGAGTAATAACAAGAGATCTGTTAAAATTCGCAGTAGTAGCGTTGAGACGGTCCTTTAATCTTGAATACTTCTCATCGCGAGCAGTAAGTTTTATTGCGAGTTGATGTTTTTCATCTTCAAGTTCTTGAAGTCTCTCGCGACAATTCTTCTCATCAGCTGCGAGAACGTGACAACGAATTAGAAACATTATCAGGAAGAATATTAAAATGAAAAGTTAGCAAGAATTGAACAAATTAACAACCTTCTCTTTTAGAAATCATATCTCTAATTAGAGCAGCTTGTTCAACTTGGAGACTAACATTTACACCTAGATTGTTTCTGGCATTATCAAGAACTTTTGCATCCCAAGCAAACTCATCATCGCTATTGATAAGAAGATGAGAGCGATCTTGATTTTTCATCGCAAGAAGATCTCCATTCTCGTGAATAAGTCTATCTCTTTCCACTTGAGTATCAAAAAGAGTTTTATGGAAATCTGCTAGAGCCTTGGTACCCTTTTTAACAGCAAGATCCTTCTCGTCAATAAGATCACTATTCCTTTTCATTAATCTATTTATTTCTTCTTTTGAGTCAAGATAAAGACATTTAAATCTGTTGGTTAAGTTTAAATTGGATCTGTGCTCTATTTTCAAGAGGTTAAATTTGGATTTAAGTTCCTCAAAGGAGAGAGATCTAATCTAATCATCTGAGAAGTTACTTAGAGAACTATTAAGGCGATCAAGAAGAGCATTATCATCTAAAGGTTCGGGAAAAGATTGAAGGAGTATTGCCTCATCAGTAAGACCATAAATATCTGCAAAATGGTTGCTTGAATAAGCTATAATGGGGTGAGAATAATTAAGAAAGAAAGAAAATAGATCATACCATATAATTTTTGATGAGCTTTTTCAAGATCAGCGAATTTCTGCTTGTCAGCTGAGGCATCAGTTTCCAACTGCTTATTTTTTCCACGAAGATCAGCTTCTTCTGCCTCCAGCTTTTCCTTCTCCTGACGAAGGTTATTAGCTTTTTCTTCTTGGATAACACGTCTAGTGTCCAAATCTGAAGCAACAGCAAAAGAAGCTCTTCCAACCTGCGAGAGAATTATGTAAATTAAGATTTGGCAAAGAGATTTGGCGAAGAGATTTGACGAGGAAACAAATATGAAAGTAGGATAAACAAGAAGAAACATACCAGTATGCCAAGAGAATTCAAGGGACTGGGAGTTAGCGATCTTGAAACTCCACTAAGAGAAGCATAATCAACTAAGATAGGAGCATCGAAAATTTTGGCGAGAGATTGAGATATTTTAGTAATAGCTTCGTCTCCATACTCATTTGGGATACCATGTTCAGTATCGCCAAATTTTTTAGAGAGCTGAGCCATGGAAGACTCAGAAGGGGAAGAATTCACCATGGAAGGAGCACCATTATCAACATTAAAATTATCCTCATTATCTTTATCTACATCAACACTTAGGTCATCAGAAATAGGTTGAGGAGTTGAAGAAGAAGAATGTTGAGTTTTTATTTTCTTTGAAGGAGGATCGTTAGATTTATCATCACGAGGGGAAATAGGCTTTTCTTTAGCAGAGGCAACAGATTTTCCTTTGCGATCAGTGGAAGATTTTCCCTTGGGTTTTGGTTCTAATGGTTCAAGCTCTTCAATCACCTGCGAGCACGGATAAAGATAAGAAATAGGGGCAACAATATATTGTTAAAATCTATAAAAGAATATTTCTTACTTCATCCATGAAAGATTTCAGAGCTAAGAAAGTGCAAGGTTTCCTGTGAGTTTGATAGCTGAGTTTCATTCTATCAATATGAGAAAATTCAAAATAGTTAGCGAAAATATAAAAATATAAAGAAAATAGTGAACAATAATAATGCAAAGGTTGAGAGGATATATACTTCTTTAGATCTTTCAGGCCAATTAAAGAACCATGGCTGATACTCTTGAAGATTCGCGGGAAATGCGAGAGAACCAGAGATATAATCTCCTTCAAAAAGTAATGGAAAAATAAACCACTTGTCATCGCTAGAATGGCGAGGGCCTTGATTGGTCTTTTTTATGAAAATCAATATCTAACATTTTTATATTTAGCGATTTTATCTTTCTTCTGTAAGCGGAATCCCCAGCGAGTGCGATCTCTTTTCATAGGAATTATGTCATAATTGATAAAGAAATTCTCCACAGTATACATCGCAGGAATGATGGGAACATCTTTGAATTCAGGATTTTTCGCATCATCGGGATAGAGAGAACCTTTATTAGCACCGCGAGAGGCATATTCAAGTAATAATATAATACAATCTCCGCCAGCTGATACACTGCTCGTGAAAATTTCTCATGAGAAATTATTTGATAAAACAAGGGACGTTTTGGGTCATAAAGTGGAACGGGGAGGCCAGCTTCAAGTTGACCTAGCGATACTATAATTTTGCGAGAAAGTTGATATTCAGAAAATAACTTGACAGAAAGTTCATATTTAGAATCTTGACCTGGAATTGTTGACAAAGTAAAACCCTTATTTTTTAGATTTTCTTTCATCTCGTTAAACGCAGTTAAATTTTTAGCACCAGCAGCCACCATTTTTGAAGTATGGGAATGAAGGAAGAAGTTGAAAAAGAAGAAAGAAATCATGAGAATAATAAATGCGCAATTTACGGAAGAACAGTAAAGTTACAGAGAAGAAGAATGAAGAAGAAAGTAAAAGAGAAAAAGATAAGAATGAAAAAAGTATTTATAGAAGAAGAAATTTCTCGAAGAAGATGAAAGTAATTAATGCAAAGAAAAGACGTGGGTGGTCAAATTGCAGCGGTTAGAGGAGACGTGTCAAAAATTTATTAAAAGAAAAGATTCGTGAAAATAGCTGGCGAAGGACGGAGAAATCTGAAAAGATAAGCAATTATGGCATATTAGATTCTCATATCTTATCTTCTTCACATAAAAGACATGAGAAGAGGCAAGATGTAGGACCATAATATCGCCACAACGATATTCTTACGATGGAAACGACACTTCTACGAGAAACCCAAACATTTCTACAAGTATTAACAACACTTTGACGAGAACGTCGCAAGATTCTTCAACAACATTTGGCGAGTGTCACAAAAGAGTGATATAACGGTTAACGATTAAAGATATATGAAGAATAAGTCTGCTTCACGATGGTTATAAAGGTGGCGATGGTGAAGACTAAAGTTATAGTGATAAGATCGCAGAGTAGATCCGAATTAAGGGGAAATCTTAGCTGTCTTCCACTATGTATTTTCCTATATAAAGGGTTCGACTAAATCCAGAAGATGATGATATACTTTTGAGAGATGAGATAATTTTGAGGAGAGAGAAACTCCAGAAAGAAAGTTGTACTTCTGAGTTTTGATATTTCTTGTAAATCTTCCTGAAAGTGAATTAATAAAAGTGTTGTTGTTCATCCACAATTATGACTTAGTTTTCATAGATTCTTGACAAGGGTGTAGTGTGGGAAATCCTGCAACTACATGCTCCTTGTTGTAGTTGAGCTAAAGATTCAGCAACAAAAATTCTCTCTTCACAATCATCCTTTATTTTCACAAAAAAAAGTTCCCTCCCAAAAAATATAAAATTCCCTCCTCCTACTCTCACCTCGCTCACCCAAATTCAAATAAAAACACACACTAATCTTTTAAAAAATACTTAAGATTTTACTAATTATTATTAACCACTAAACCTGATTAGTAAGGGGTAGATTAGGAATTAAAAAATACTTAGATATGGGGTGACCCTAATATGATATATGGGTCCAGTTTTTGTCCTTTTTCTGTATCTCCCAATTAGTTTCAATATCACCCAATCGTGCGTTCTAAAATAAGCACCATCTTTAAAAAAAAATGATTGGATTTGAGCGATGGGTTTTAAATAGAATTAACATAATCTACTTGGATCGTTGATCAGACTATGATTGAGATATATTTTCCTAAATTTCAATGATTATACCTTCCATATTGATAGTTTATCGATTAATCGTCGTTTAATTCATCGATGTCTCGAAAGAAATAGGAGTAACAATTATTAGGAATCTAGCCTAGGGTTTCTTTTGGTTTTGTTTAAGGAAGAAGATGACAAATAAAAATGGTAATAAGCAGTTAGAGTCAATTTTGACTTTTATAGGTGGTACATAGTGAAAACCAGAATCCAAAAGTAAACTGATTTTAGAAATTGTGAAAGGGATAGGAAATAGGGAAAATGGGGATTGTAAATATTGAAAACTTTCTAAAATTTATAAAACCCTAGTCTTGTAGGCTAAGTAATGTAATTATATAAATAGCCAAGTAGAGAACCTAAACATCAAAAATTCTTCTTTCTCTCTTAGGTTGATATGTTTTCGCCTAAACGATAATATATAAAATCTCTTATGTAATTATTTGCAATATTTAGAGTACCATTGTGTAGCTATGCAAATCGCTTCTAAAGGGTTTTAGTGCAACAATTGGAGTCACGATCTTAGGTTAGGTTCTTGGAATTTTGTGTATTCGTAATATTGAAGCGGGGGTACTTTTTCTGAAGTTGCTTGAGGTAATTTTAATATATCTCAAAGGTTCTATATTTGTTTGTTTTGAACAATGGTTGATCCGAATAAACCAGAGGATCCAGTAGACCCATCGGAGTTCACAAGTAAAGATAAAGAAATAAAAAAAAAGAAATACTGCATTCTCATATATCATAATTGAAGGTTGAAAAGTTCATCGGAACCAATAACTTTGGTTTATGGATAACAGACATAATGGATGCGCTTGTTCATCTTGAACTACATGAAGCTCTAGAAGGTCGGGCAGGCGATATTACTGACAGACAATGGAACAAGATGAATAAATTATGTCTTGCTTTTGTTCGTGGGTGTTTAGCAATGACAATGAGAGTTAATTATCAGCACGAGACTTCATCTAAGGAGCTTTGGGAAAAACTAGAAAAAGAGTACTTATTGAAGAATGTGGAAAATATGATACATCTTAAGAGAAATTTGTATCACTATAACATGAAGAAGGGTGCAACTCTGACAGAGCACCTAGATTCATTTAATAAATTTCTTGTTGATTTGGTTACCTATGACGAGGCTGTTAACAAAAAGGAGCAGGTATTATTTCTGGTGAATTCTCTTCCTTACATGTACGAGACGGCAAGGCGAAGCTGACGTTTGAAGAAGTCACTACAACATTGCAAAGTGTAAAGTTTAGGAAGATGGATCATGAAAATATTGCAAACGAAGATGAAATTTGGTGATCGTGGAAAAGGTAAAGGGCGTACAATCCTTGGTCATTGGTCTAAGTATTGTACCGAGCGTGAAGATAGAGAAAGAGATAACAACAAGACCAAGGTAAATATTTCTAAGGAAAGTGGAGATTCAGATTAATCTTCGGATTTCTCACTGAATGTGACACCATCAGCTTGTATCGTAACTGACGGTGCATGGGTACTAGATTCTGGTGCTACTTATCACATATGTCCTCATCAGGATAGGTTCTCAAGCTTCGATAAGTTTGATGAATAAGTACGTATGGGGAATAATCGTACGTGCAGGGTGATTGACATTATTAGTATTCGAATCAAGATGCATGATGGTATTGTTCGTGAGCTAAAGGAAGTAAGGGTCGTACCTACTATGAAGAAGAATCTGATTTCGCTCGAAACTTTGGAAGATAAGATCTACAAGATAGTATCAGTAAATGACATTCTAAATGTAATCTCACAATCGCTGGTAATCCTGAAGGGCAGTGGGGGAGCCATGCTTGGACTAGGCTAGTTTTTGGTAAACCGAAAATTTATAGTCGTTATTCGGATGAAGAGAATATTAATCCCCCCCTAATTTTTGGAAAATTGGCCGTTTAAGATAAGTAATTACAATTATTTACTTATATATCTCATATAATTACAATTTGTTACTTAATTATATGCTCAAATTAAGGGCAACTATTACAATCAATACTTAAATTGATTTCCTGGTTGGTTACTTTAGGAGTTTTTCAAATTAAGAATTTTTCTATAAAAATAATACTGAAAATGTCTAAAAAAAAAGTTGCGTCCTTTGTCCGCAATTCAGTGCGATGATATACTTGTCCCCCCAGCCAAATCTTTCTGGCTCAGCTACTGCTGAAGGGTAAACGACATCACAACTTGTACTACAGTAATGGTAGATGTGTTTATTTATTAACACATCGAGATGCACCTATATGAAGACCACAAAATTATGGTGATAAATCGTTACATTCTTTAATTCGAAAATATTTTTTGAAGGTGTTATTTCCTACAAATTAGTGTTTTGTGAACATTGTGTGAAAGGAAAGAAGATAAGAACAAGCTTTGGCACGACAATCCACAACACTAGTGGAGTTCTTGATTATGTTCACTCGGATGTTTGGGGTCCCTCCAAGAACGCATCATTGAGAGGGAAATATTGGTTCATATCATTTATTGATGAGTATTCTAGGCGCGTGTGGGTGTACACCATGAGGAATAAAGATGAAGTTCTAGAAGTCTTCTTGAGGTGGACGAAGATAACTGAGACTCAAACTAGCAGAAAGATTAAGGTACTATATTCGGACAATGGTTGAGAGTACAAAAGTGATATATTCTTGCAAGTATGTCAGGATGAGGGAATACAGAGGCACTTCAAAGTTAAGAAGACATCATAACAAAACGGGATATTTGAACGCATGAATCATACTTTGAAGGAGAATATACGATGTATTTTATCTAATGATGGATTAGGTAAAGAATTTTGGGCGGAGACAGTTACATATGCTTGCTTCATCATTAATAGTCAGCAGCTGCGTTAGAAGGTAAAACTCTAATGGAAAAGTGGTAGGTAAACCATCTTACGACTAAGACTGAATTCATATCTTTGGTTACCCTACTTGGTATCATATTAGTGAAAACAAACTTGATAGACGTGTTATAAGGGGATGTTTATGGGTGTAAAGAAAGGAGTGAAAGGCTTCAAAATTTGGAATCCAGTATAGAAGAAGATAATCATGAGTAGAGACGTTACATTTGATAAAGCATCTATGGTGAAGTCTTGGGGTTCTCGACAGGTGGAGAACACTACCAGTACTAGTGAGCCTTTGCAGCAGGTGAAGATTGATGCAACTCCACTAGTTTCATCTAAGTTTGTATCTTTAATGTCCACTTCCGAAGGCTTGGCGTATAGAAATGAGGTAACTACTGAAGTTCCAAATGTTAGTGACATTGTTAATGAAGAGGAAAAAAAAAGTAGAAGATACAGAAGCTACGGTCACAAAGACCATAGAAATCAGCAAACCAAGAAGGAAAACCAGGAAACCTAGTTGGATGGATGATTTTGTAGCTTATGAATTACCGGTTATTTAAGAAGGCATTCCTAATACCTACTTTGAAGTTGTACACATCGTAGTGCATCAATAATGAGAATATGTTACGGAGGATGAGATGAAGTCTCTTTACAAGAATGGCACATGGGTTTTTTCGAAGCTTCCGATCGGTAAGATTGGCATTGGGCGCAGATGGGTATATGCTAGGACAGAAGGATCTCAGGTGATCAAGTATGCTACAAGTGAAGGTTAGTAGCGAAATGTTATGCCCAAAGATCAAAAAGGGAATGACTACAATGAGTTATTCTCTCCAGTTGTGAAACACTCATCAATCCAAATTTTGTTGGCCTTGGTAGCACAATATGATTTAGACCTAGTTCAACTAGATGTCAAGACGATGTTATTATATGGTGATCCAGAACACGAGATATATATGACTCAGCGGAGCAGGTTCAAGGTTGCTGGGAAAGAAGATTGTATATGTAAGATTAAAATTTCATTGTATGTGTTGAATCAGTCTCCAAGACAGTGGTACAATAGATTTGATCAGTTTGTGATTGGAGAGACATTGGTACAAGAAAGTTTCTCAAACCATAATGTATAATTAAAGAATCTACGTGATGTGTCTTTCATATATTTGCTCTTGTATGTCAATGATATGCTGATAATATCGAATAACAAGAAAGAGATTAAGATTTTGAAGAACAAATTGTTAACTAAGTTGAGATAAAAGATCTGGGAGAAGCTAATAATATTTTTGGAATGAAGATTCAGCGTGACATAGAGAAGGGTAAAGTTTATTTGTCTCAGGAGGCATACTTCAAGAAAGTGTTACAGAAATTTGGTATATGCGAAAGAACTAAATATGTAAGTGTTAGAGCATCACTCAGTCAAACTCGCATGCATTGCTATCTCAAGCATGTTTGTCAATATTAGTGATCAAAACTATACATCTTGAATTCTAGTTTACTTATGACTAAGTCTCGGTCTAGAATAGTTAAGTATAGTTGAGTTCCAGACTCCATGGCGATTATCTTATGAAGACGAAGAACTAGTCAAGGAACCAGTGGAACTTCATCTGACCATAAAGGTATGTGGAGACTTGAACTTATCTAGCACTCAAAAGTCTATCTATCTCCTACTCTTGAGATAATAATCGTATAAGTATGATAATTTTCATACATACACATTTGCTATTTCGAGCCAAGTTTACTCGCCTATCTTTTTCTCAAAATTTGTGTTGGTAAGATTTCTCTTTAACCACCTTTTATCTTTATCCGTGACAAAAGTCATGATGACGTTTCAATCTTGAAAATAGCTTTGATGACGATAGTCGATTCATTATGTCTAACGACAATTATAACATTATAGAAGAATGTTTCAATGATTGAAATGTAGAGTTGAGATTACGTAACCACCTTTGGATATAAGCATATATAGTGTGTTCGCACATTAGTGTATAAGTCCATGTACTAAAAACCAAGTGTGTGCATATGTGTGCATGCGGTATAGGTGAAGCAGACAGGTTGGGTACGCGTACCCGTATGCGTACTGGCGGAAGTTCATGTCCGTGAATTTCTGCTGAGTTTGGATTTTACGAACTTACAAACCAATCACCCTTAGGTACGCGTACCCATTGAAGTTTTTTATCCGAAAATTTCTGCTAGGTTTTCAAACCCAATTCCGGTAAAGCTAGAGTACGTATACTCGTACGCGTACCCAAGATGGTTATATCTCAAATCGGTTGTTCATGAACTTAAACAATAAATCAATAATGAATGCAATCTTTGCAAACCGTGGCTATATTGTTCATGAATTGATTCAAGTGAATTAAACAGATTTTGCTTCAATTGTGTCTTATGTAGTTACATAAGATTTCTTTGGAATTGAACAACTCTTGAACTAGTTCTTATCAGTCATTTAAACTGGTTATGAGAAAGATGAATATGGTTGATATGAAAGTGCTCATATGGATAACCATTGGTTAACTATTCGTGAATCAAATAAATGTACACGTTTAGGTACGGTTACTCGGACCTAAATAAAATAAATTTCATTTGTGTGTGTGTGTGTGTGTGTGTGTGTGTGTGTGAAAAGATAAGTTTTGATCTAACGGTTGAAAGATATTAGATTGGATAAATCAGGTTTTTCATTCAACAGTGAATATTGAATGCTTTGTTACCAAGGTAACTTAGATTGCAAACCCTGATTTGAAAACTATATAAAGGAGACGTCTAGCAACTGGAAAAACTAATCCCCACACCTCTTGTGTGATACTAGTTGGTTTTGCTAGAGTCGATTCTCCTTTAATCGTAGGTTTCTTCTCGAGACCCTGTCGATTAACGACTTGAAGACTTCATTGGGATTATGAAGCCAGGCGAAACTACTTCTATTGTAGTTGAGCGATCTGATCTCTCCATTTTCTATCATACGAGTTCAATTGAATAATTGTCTTGAGATTATATCTCCGACGGGGCAAGATAAAAAGAAATCACAAACATCTTCATCTCATCGTTTGTGATTCCGCAATATCTAATTTCGCTACCATACGATTTAGATTATTATTAGGTGATCAATAATTCTAGGATGTTCTTTGGGAATATAAGTCCGAGTTATTGTTTGGTTCATGTTCACCTTGATTTTATCAAAATACGGAACAAAACTCGTAGGTTTATCTATGGGAGACAGATTTATCTATTATCGTAGACTTTTCTATGTGATACAAATTTGTTTATTCAAATCTTAGACTTTGGGTCGTAGTAACTTCTGGTTGTGGGTGAGTTCAGCTAAGGGAATCAAGTATGTAGTATCCTGCTAGGATCAGAGACGTAAGGAGCGCAACTATACCTTGAATCAGTGTGATATTGATTAGGGTTCCACTACAGTCCAGGCCTAAGTTATTTTGTAGTAGTATAGTATCTGTAGCGGATTAATACAGTGTGGTGTTCAATTTGAACTAGGTCCCGGGGTTTTTCTTCATTTGCGGTTTCAGCGTTAACAAAATTTCTGGTGTCTGTGTTATTTCTATTTCGCATTATATTTTGTTATATAATTGAAATATCACAGATTATGTGTTATAATGATCAATTATGAAATCCAACCTTTGGTTGTTGATTGGAAATTGATTGATCCTTGGATATTGGTCTTTGGTACCATTCAAGTTTATATCTCTTGTATTTGATAAAGACTCGCAGATTTCTAATTGCTTGAGTATAGATCAAATCGAGAGATAGAGATATTAACTCCTTGATATACTTTTTATTAAGATTTAGTATGACTGTCTAGTTGATTCTCTTAAAAAGTATATTAGAGTTAGTCCATACAGATTGCTAATCGATATATTGGGTGAGGTTGTTAGTCCCCCGCTTTTCAATTGGTATCAGAGTAGGCAAACACATTTAAGAGCTCAAAAGTTTGTGTTTGTAGCGATCTGACTCTATGGACAGTAATGATATCTCTGATTGCGCGAAACCAGATCAGGATCCTTTTGATACAGTTCAAAGTTCGGAGACTGCCAAGAAATCTTCTCTTCAGTTAGAAACCAATGTCAAATGGGAAAATCGCCTAGATGAACAACTGGATGAACTTTCAGATGAAAGTGATTCATACGAGGAACCAAGTCTTAATGAATAAGTCTCATAGCATATCATACTATTTGATGATATCATAACAAAGAAATGATCAACTGCCTACCTGGAAGAATATATGTTTCCTCTTTGTCGTGAAAACGGGAAACTCAAAAAACTCTTTAAAGGGTATGATAGTGGTTATAATCTTTTACAATATATCCTTATAGACCGTAATGAAGAAGTCCATTCAAAGATTACTGAATGTGAAAAACTTCAGGAGAGTTTCTGTATGTTGAAAGAAAGACTTTCTGAATCTGATGCAAAGTATGACTCTCAACAGAAATACTATAATGACAGAGAATGTCTTTTTCTTGCCAAAGAAAAACAATTGAAGAATGATCTGTCTATAATTGTCATCAAGGTAAGATCACTAGAAAAGAATTTGTAAAGATACAATGTTAGCTCTATAAAACAATCTTCCATGTTAGGAGCATGTAAAAAACATCGTGATACACGTGGTCTGGGCTATAAAGGAATAGACGCTCCAAATACTGGGAAGACCAATTTTGTTTGTGCTAATAGGAACTTGCAATGTGAAAAATCACCTATTACAGCTGATGTTCTTATAAACAAAAACTGTCATACTTCGACGAAAGGGTGTAGGAGCACCGGTAAAAACATGACCTTCAACTGTTACTATTGTGGAAACAAAGGCAACGTTGAACATAAATGTAATTTCCAAATAAGAAATGAAAAACTTCATAACATTCTCATATGGATGTCAAAGGAAGTAATCAAGCCTGTTTCTCTCCTTGCTGAGAACATCATATCCCTAAATCAAGAAGAGTATTGTGATAAGTCCTCACTTAGTTATATGTATGATACTAACTTTTTATATAATTGTAGAGGAAAAAATGTCATACGGATAACTATGGCAGTTGATGCTCCTGTAAAGAACAAAAGACGTCAAAGGAAAAAGGATGATTCAATTGAGAAAGGAAGACCATATTTAGGCAAGGATCACACTGTGTTTAAAGGTTTTAATTCTGATTATATTCACATCAATAATTATGCATCTGATCTAAGGACCAGTATAAACAATATTAAGCGGAAAATCAAAAAATTAAGGAAGAAAGCATCTTCAGGTATGTCTTGTTCTCCTTGTAATAATTCTTTTGAAATTATTCCCGCTATTCCTCCTTGTACCTCTGAGAAGGAAAACGATAATGAGATATATGCTTAACCTACAACTTAACCATTCTCAGAATGTGCATTCTCATACCAACCTTACGAGAATGCACATAGAGTTCAAGATATGACTTGTCTTGACAAAAAAATTGGTTGTTGAAATATTCGTTTGATTTCTTAGAAATGATTCCTTCTATGTAGAATTATTTTTGGTCTTTCCTTCATAATAAATCATAGTTGATCAATCAAAACTCTTGAGAAAAACCATGCCTTGTTAAAAAACACTAATTTTTCAGTGCTCCTTCCTTCCTTCAGAATTCCTTGACCAAGCCTTACATGATTTAGAAACTAATTAATAACCGTAAGCGTTTACGTACCTAACCCATTAACGATTCTTAAATGAGTAACCCTAGGGTTTCACTATATGTGTCATATACATGTATATATACATATCATGAAGTTATTCTTGGAATATACTCC
This sequence comes from Papaver bracteatum, assembly GCA_023529315.1. Lineage (NCBI taxonomy): Eukaryota > Viridiplantae > Streptophyta > Magnoliopsida > Ranunculales > Papaveraceae > Papaver > Papaver bracteatum. The sequence goes on from JAJJWX010002335.1 coordinate 559,487, forward strand.
CTCGGTAACGGAACTAGTCTATTGTGAGATAATGGTGCAAACTATGGATGGAAGCAAAAAGGAAGTTGAGAATGAAGGAAACAACATTGCTGCGTTTTATGAGAACCTTGTTCTTATAAATTTTTATCATGAAATTGATTATGAAAACAAGCAACATGTCCAGATGTCACAGTAACTGGTTGGAAACCTCCTCCGAGATTTCAAGGTTATACGTTAACAATTCGTGATTGCCATAAATAATCTCGAGTTTTTAAGGCTAATTGAAGGAAGATAATGAGGAACTTGCTTGTGTTGGATCTCTTATTACACGTCTTGGTTAGATAGTGATTTTTGTATAGGAAGTCTTATTATAAGAATTTTATTCTTGTGTTTTAGGAAGAATAACTAGAGTTTGGAATAGCCATTATTTTGATTACGCATAGCTATGTCCAACGTTTTCATCTTTTGGCTTTAGATTTATTTATTTAAAACTCTAATTGTTTGAAAGATGATTTTTGCAGTATTAATCTTTATGGTTTTATATATTGCAATATGTTTTGGGATATGTGTGTTTGCGTCCTTGAACTATTATTGTCCCATACGATGTCAAAAGTTATCTCGTTTATATGTCAATATGCAAGTATTGATAAAAGATCGATGAACTTTTCAAAAAGAAAAGTTAAGCCTACTATGTCAATTCATTGATGGAAGATAGGTTAAAATCTATTGTTTACGAGGATTATGTCTATTGTATGTCATTGTGCAAATAGTGATGAAAAATAGAATGAATCCTTGTCTATGCCGCAGTATTGATCTTTCCCTAATCCATATTTTATGTGTACTGCAATGCTCCATAAGTTTTTCTTGTGTTGAGCATAAAACGATTGAGTTAATCATTATTTTATGGTTAACATAGTCGTAGCTCCGTAAGTTCACTTATGTCGAGCATGTTCAATTAAATTGATCATTTTTTGTGTTTAATTTGATTGTGTATTCCGATTAAATTAATCATGGGTTCTCTTGTGGTTAGTTTAATTGAGAATTTTTGGATACAAAATCATTTTTGTGATTTTCTGTGTCCAATAAAATCCTTCTTTTCTTGTAAAAGTTAGGTCGCTCTTGTTGTTCTCTCGGGAATGATATCAAATGGGGGAGAGTTCTTTCGAACTTGCGCTTAATTTCCATATCTTTGTGGGGAGTTCGGTAGTGGAATTTTTAGGGGTTATCTTGTATATTTATAAATTCATTGATGAACGCATTTAGCTTCGGCTTTATGATTGCATCTAAACAAGTTGATATGTTCCTTTTCTTTGGTCTTGAAGCGTCTCCGTGAAAATTTCATTAGGATCCTCTTTTCGTACCTTTGCCAATTTTATTGACAAAAATGAGAAGAATTAGTATGTAGTTCACACTACAAAGACATATGGTTTTCGGATCATTATGTAAGTGGGAGTGGTTTTCGTGTTGAGACGAAAGTATTGAATAAGGGGGAGTGATACATATCACCATAGTATTGTTGTCGAAGTTGTGATATAAGAACTTTGATGCTGTGTAATAATATTATGACACTGTATAACAATGATCGAGAGATTTTTTTTTCTCATTGTTATGGCTACGGTACTTCAACAACTATGTTGCTGAACTGAACATCTATGGAATCATGGGAGTACTTGAAAAAGATGAAGTTTTCGAGTAATGTTGAAGCACCAAGGAGATCAAGCATGTGGATGAGAAGCTACAAAGTTTTATCTATTTTGTAATCCATATGTATGGATAGTTTTGTCACAAAAATTGATAAAGGGGGAGATTGTTAGAGCATTGCTCGGTCGAACTCGCATACGTTTCTATCTCAAGCATGTTTGTCAATATTAATGATCAAAACTATACGTATTGATTTCCAAGTTACTTATGACTAAGTCTCGGTCTAGGATAGTTAAGTATAGTTGAGCTCCAGACTCCATGGCGATTATCTTATGAAGACGAAGAACTACTCAAGAAACCGGTGGAACTTAATCCGACCAAAAAGGTATGTGGAGACTTAAACTTATCTAACACTCAAAAGTCTATCTATCTCCTACTCTTGAGACAACAATCGTATAAGTATGATATTTTTCATACATACACATTTGTTATTTCGAGCCGAGTTGACTCGCCTATCTTTTTCTCGAAGTATGTGTTGGTAAGCTTTCGCATTAACCACCTTTCATCGTTATACGTGGAGAAAGTCATGATGATGTTCAATCTTTAAAATTTCTTTGATGACGATAGTCGATTCTTTATGTCTAACGACTATTATAACATTATAGAAGAATGTTTCAATGATTGAAATGTAGAGTTGAGATTACGCAACCACCTATGGATATAAGCATATATAGTTTGTTCGCACATTAGTGTATAAGTCCATGTACCTGAAACCAAGTGTATGCATATGTGTACATGAGGTATCGGTGAAGGAGACAGGTTAGGTACACGTACCCGTACGCGCACTAGCGGAAGTTCACGTCCATGAATTTATGCTGATTTTGGATTTTACGAACTTACAAACCAGTCACCTTAGGTACGCGTAACCACAGAAGTTTTTCATCCGAAAATTTCTGCTGGGTTTTCAAACCCAATTCCGGTAAAGCTAGAGTATGCATACCCGTACGCATACCCAAGATGGTTATATCTCAAATCGCTTGTTCATGAACTTAAACAATAAATCAATAAGGAATGAAATCTTTTCAAACTGTGGCTATATTGTTCATGAATTAATTCAAGTGAATCAAACCGATTTTGCTTCAATTGTGTCTTGTATTGTTACACAAGATTTCCTTGCCATTGAACAACTCTAGAACTAGTTCTTATGAGTCATTTGAACTAATTATGAGAAAGATGAATATGGTTGATATGAATGTGCGCATATGGCTAACCATTGGTTAACTATTCGTGAACCAACTAAATGTACATGTTTAGGTACGGTTACTCAACCCTAAACTAAATACATTTCATTTGTGTGTGTGACAAGCTAAGTTTCGATCTAACGGTTGAAAGATATTATCTTGGATAAATCAGGTTTTTCATCCAACATTGAATATTGAATGCTTTGTTACCGAGGTAACTTAGATTGCAAATCCTGATTTTAAAACTATATAAACAAGACATCTAGCAACTGGAAAAACTAATCCCCACACCTCCTGTGTAATACTAGTTTGTTTTGACGACTTGAAGACTTCATTGGGATTGTGAAGCCAGACGAAACTACTTCTCTTGTAGTTGAGTGATCTGATCTTGTCATTTTATATCGTACGAGTTCAATTGAATAATTGGCTTGATATTATATCTCCGATAGGGAAAGATAAAAAGAAATCACAAACATATTCGTCTCATTGTTTGTGATTCCGCAATATCTAGTTTCGCTACCATACGATTTAGATTATTGTGAGGTGATCAATAATTCTAGGCCGTTCTTCGGGAATATAAGTCCGGGTTATTGATTGGTTCCTGTTCACCTTGAATTTATCAAAAGACGGAACAAAACTCGTAGGTTTATATGTGGGAGATAGCTTTATCTGTTATCGTAGACTTTTCTTTGTGATACAAATTTGTTTATTCAAGTATTCGACTTTGGGTCGTAGCAACTCTTGGTTGTGGGTGAGATCATCTAAGGGAATCAAGTGCGTAGTATCCTGCTAGTATCAGAGACGTAAGGAGCGTAACTGTACCTTGAATCAGTGTGATATTGATTAGGGTTCAACTACAGTCCAGACCGAAGATAGTTTGTAGTAGGCTAGTGTCTGTAGTGGCTTAATACAGTGTGGTGTTCAATCTGGACAAGGTCCCAGGGTTTTTCTGAATTTGCGGTTTCCTCGTTAGCAAAATTTATAGTGTCACTGTTATTTCTATTCCGCATTATATTTTGTTATATAATTGAAATATCATAGGTTGTGCATTGTATCGATCAATTGTGAAATCTAACCTTTGGTTGTTGATGGAAATTGATTGATCCTTGGATATTGGTTTTTGATACCATCCAAGTTTATATCTCTTGTATTGGATAAAGACTCGCAGATTTCTATTTTCTGGAGTATAGATCAAATCGAGACATAGAGATATTAACTCATTGATATACTTTTTATTAAGATTGAGTCCGACTGGCTAGTTGATTCTCTTAAAAGTATATTAGAGTTAGTACATACAGATTGCTAATCGAAATATTGGGTGAGGCTGTTTGACCCCCACTTTTTCAGTTTGGTCCTCACTTTAAGTTAAGTTTATATATGTCTCCGCCGATACTGTCCCCACTTAGCCGCTGCGGTTATCCGGAAGAGTGAGGTTTTCAATGGGAATCCCTGCGGCAATCTAGCAAAAACTTCCCGGAAGGTCACCCGTTCCTGGATTACTCCCGCCCGAGCACGCTAAACTATAGAGTTTTCTGCCAACTCTGGATCCAACTGTGCTGAAAATTCCTCGGTGATAGGAAAGGACAAACCATTACTTATATTCCATTCGGCCAACCACTGCCTAATATCGGGGTATTACACTGTTAATGTTGGCTTGTAGTTTGTGAAGGAAGATGGAAACAATTATTTTTGTGTTGGTAATGTGGATTCTGACTATGCTGGTGACTTGGACAAGATACGTTCAACTACAGGGTATGTATTTAACTTGGATGGACCACAGGTTAGTTGGAGATCGATTAATTTTGCATTTTATTATGTCTCTCTCAACTACTGAAGCGGAGTATATGGCAGTGACAAAGGCATTGAAGGAGGTTATATGGTTACAGTGTTTGCTATATGACTTGGGTGTGGTGCAGAAAAAACTTCATGTACATTGTAATAGTCTTAGTACAATTTACTTGATTAAGAATCAAGTACTTCATGCCATAATCAAGCATATAGATGTTCGATTTCACTTTGTTAGAGAAATTATGGAAGAAGAAGAATAAATTCTACTTGTGAAGATCGATACCAAAGACAATCCAGCTGATATGTTAATGAAAGTAGTATCTGGGGTAAAGTTTCTTCGTTGCTAAAAACCACACTCTTCCTTTTTGGTGAGACCCTTTGGGGTAGAGGTTCTTAGGAACCTGGTGGAAGCCTTCTAGCAAGGCCATTAAGTGAACTACGGACGGTTTGATTCTTTGAGAATGATACGTAGGTAGCCTTTGGTGCAACCGACGTTGGAAGAAAAAAATGATTTTTTATTAATCGTCTCATGCATGAATGCATGATCCGAGGTGGAGAATTGTTGGATATAGGTTTCTGTGATTTTGATTTTTAGATAACTCAAACACAAACTTAGTTGGTGGACCAAATATCGGAATAAACCCAATTATAGTCGGTCATGAATTAAGATTAGGATTAAGAGTTTTGTGATAACTCTTAATTGGTTTACTTGATCATAAAATCTAGGAACATTGTAGAAAAGTCATGAAATCCTAGTCTTGTAGGCTAAGTAATGTACCTATATAAATAGCCAAGTAGAGAACCTAGAAATCACACCAAAAATTCTTCTTTCTCTCTAACGGTTTATATGTTTTCTCCTAAACAATAATATATCAAAACTCTTATTTTTTCCGAAAATTCAACCTCGTTAAATTCTTGTCTCTTTTTATTTTTTAGTTTATGTACTTTACAATATGTAGATTACTATTTTGTAGCTGCGCAAATCACTTCCGTAGGGTTTTAGCGCAACAGTTGCTTATTGAAAATCCTGGCCGCCGAGCTTCGGCATGATGAGGCGGCTACTAAATAACTGAAAGGGGTGCCCCTAATTCAAGGCTAGCCCGTGTATTAGTTGTTATCCGAGTACAGTATTTTAAAAGGAAAATGTTAACATCTGCATGGAGGCATATGTTAAGAGGCAATTAATATCTACTTTTTACCTAAAATTTAAGATTCTTAGTTACTATCAATGTTTTTATCTTAATAAGTGCTCATTTTACATTATTGTCCTTGTAATAATAAGATAAAAATCTAAGCTTGTCGTTTCAAATTCTTTGTTCATTCATCGTTTTGGAAGGAAAATTTTTCTTCCTTACACGCTTAAATATATGATGATTTTTTTCCAAAAATTAGATCAGACTAAATAGCCATGGATACAGTCACTTATTTCTTTTTTTATATTTTCTAGTTTTTATAACAGTGTCTCTTCGGTGGTGTCATATCAATTCTTAAAGTAGGAAACTCAAAGAAGGAACAGTTTGATATTTGGGAAAAGAAACAAATAATATCAAATCACATCCAGCTTCTTTTCTATGATGATCGGATTTGATGATTTTTATTTTTTAATGTTTATGTTGTTTGATTTATGGCTTTAAAATCTAAATGAGGAAGAGAAACCAAAAGATAGAATTTAGGAAGTATTGTATGGGTAGCAGCATTTCGTTTCTTCCTAGTTCGTCCTATATTTACCAAGCACAAGAAAGCAAAAGATTTCGTGTCTTTCGGTTTTTGTTTTTTTTTTCTTAATCTTACTACAATCTCAATGCATTATCTTAAATCTAATCTCACTGCATTATCAGTTAGATATGTCTTTAGGTAAGTACCGGTAATGGTCTCTGATTTCGTTTCCTAATTTATTTATTTTTTAAGCATGAATTTAGAAAATATATGTCTTTCCAAATTTAAAAAAGGAATCTTAACAAACTACATTCGTGAGTTGGAGGGGTGGTGTAAGGGCATGTTGCCATTTTTTACCTTTTAATGAGGGCATTAATGTAAACTGCTTACTCAATAAAATAGAATTAACTTTAGTTACCTTATATCTCTTAATCTGATGTAAAACAGTAATAATTATTAGATCTTAATCTATGCACCCATGCATAGATTAACAAGACCCTCATTTTAAAATCTTTGAATTGTACAAGATGAATTTTTCTTGAGTGCAATTAAAGAGGAGGTGGTGAATTATAGATAGAGATGAAATGAATGTGGAGATGATGACACTAATTTATTGAAATCATTTAGTGTCGTATAGAAATTATTGATGGGTCATCGTAATTGGACCACTACTGCGTCATTGTTTTATGTACCTAAGAAAGTAGATGCTTAAGGCACTCAATGTCGATTTATTAAGTGGTTTTTTTCGTATTGAATTAAGGTATTATGTACGTTAGGTTCAAGTCAATGTTTTGAAACCTAGACGGAACAAACCAGTAAAACTACTGGGTCAGGGTCAAATAGTTTAACTAGTGGGTCACTGGGTTAAAGTAAAAAGAAGTCACCTATATTTTATAAAAGAAAAAGTGGTGGGGTGCATATTGATTTTGAAATAATAGAAGGATATTAAATAAAATATCAATCATATTCCCAATTCACTATATCCTCTTTATCTCTTCTACTGTTCATCTCTCCCCTAAGTATCTCCCTCTCTCTCTCTATCAAACGTACCAACATATGAGATGAAAGAAACCGGCCACCTTCTTTCTTTCTTTTCCTCTAATTAGCTTTGTATTTAAAAATATAAGGATCAGCTTGATTGTACGTCCTCTTTTTTAAAACACTGGTTCAAGTAAGTAGAAGAAAAATGACTCAAAAGAGTTTTGACTGAGGAAACTTTTTCTCTTCTTTTTTCCCTTTTATGAAAGATAAATGAGAATCACTTAAGGATAAGTTTAATGGTTTCAGTTTTGCTTCTAGATTAGACAAAAAAACGTTGTCTGTTCTCTTTCCAGATGTATCTCGAATGTCAAATAGTAGCGAGATAATTTCGCGGAATGGTTACGCGCATAAAAAATTACGTATTTGATCCCCTACTCCTGAGGCACTCCAGTCTCCAATGGACCACAACTATTCGATGCCATTGCAATTTTCAATGATTATTGATGGTCTAATGAGAGATGCTACACTGAGAAAATCCGATATACATAGCCCCTAGGGTCCACACAGAGGAGTTACAAAGGGTGGGATTTTGGTCCTACCACTATGTGTGTTGCGGGAAATTTTTATGGAGGGACAAATCATTTCCGTGATAGCAAAGCACAAGTATTGGAATAGAAAGTGTAAGGATTTAGAATGTAATAATGTGTCTGAGTGACTTTCTGAGTGATTGTCTGAGAGAGTGTCTGAGTTGTAAGTGTGTTATTCACACATTATTTTTGTTGTAACTGTAACTGCCAAACTGTCTCAATACATCCTGTCTGTTTTTATCTTTTGTACTGCCTTAAAAAGGCTTTCTCTCTCAGTTGTTTGAACTATCAAAAACTTAATAAAGATTTACATCTTTACATTTCTAAATCTTTCATGGTATCAGTCTTCTAAGTAAGATCTTGATTCTTTCATCTTTTGATCCTATTGCTAAAAATCTATTCTGCTGCAAATACACATCTCTACAATTTCTTAAAATCTCTATTATACATCCATACCAAAATTTCTTCATTCTTTAATTTCTGGATTCATCTTTCTTTTATCAAGATTTGGATCTCATTCTTTGATTCAAAACAATGATGTCTACATCATCCTCTTCTGCTTTACCTTTCCAGAACATTACCAATTTTGTGTCTGTTAAACTTCGTGATGATGGATCGAATTACCTAATATGGAAAAATCAGTTCGAGTTAATTCTTATTACTACAGATTTGTATGAATTTGTTGATGGAAGTATTGATCAACCACAGCAAACAATCCAAGTTGATGGTGATACTCTACCAAATCCTGTATATCTTCATTGGCGCAAGATGAATCGATTCATAATGTCATGTTCGAATGCTAATTTTGATGAGACAATTTCTCGCTGGATAATTGGGTTTTCTTCAGCACGAGACATTTGGGTTTTTCTAGAGCGTAAATTCATTCAAAAGTTCACATCAAAGAAATCTCTTCTCCGCAGTCAGCTTCATTCAATCAAGAAAGGTACTAAAAGTATTAATTTCTGCCTATTTTGATGAATTGAAAATAATTACTGATTCTCTTGCTGCAATAGGAGAAATTGTAGATGAATCTGACATAGTAATGTATGCCTTAATGGGTTTGGGTAAAGAATATAGACAATTTGTCATATCTGCTCATAACAGAGATTCTTCCTTTACATTACATGATCTTCTTTCAAGATTATTGCATCATGAACAGTGGATTAAAGTAGAAGAGTAGGAGTTAGCATCAGTTCTTGATTCTCAAAGTTCTACTTATTATTCTAAGCACAACAAATCTCATAATGTATCTAATCTACGTCTAAAAATGACAGTAAAGGCAAGAATGTGATAAATTACTTTAATGAAATAGAATGTCAGATTTGCAAGAAGAAATGGCATACATGGAATTGATGTCACTTTAGGTACATTCCTAATAAAGCTCCATCTGGAAAGGGAAAGGATAAGGATAGTGGTAATGGTGATACAAATACTCTTCAACAAGCCTTTGTCTCTATACAAGTAAACTTTACATTCTTAACTAGCAGACTTGTTCACTAAAGGATTGGTTCACTGTGTTTTTCTTTCTTTAGCTGGAAAACTGCTGTGTTTACATAAATATTAGCTTTAGGGGGGGTTGTAAGGATTTAGAATGTAATAATGTGTCTGAGTGATTGTCTGAGAGAGTGCCTGAGTTGTAAGTGTGTTATTCACACATTCTTTCTGTTGCAACTACAACTGCAAGACTATCTCAATACAACCTGTCTGTTTTTATCTTTTGTACTGCCTTAAAAAGACTTTCTCTCTCGGTTGTTTGAACTATCAAAAACTTAATAAAGATTTACAGCTTTACATTTCTAAATCTTTCAGAAAGATTCATATGCAGTAGGTAACCAAAGACTCAAGAGTCAAGATAAACAGTAGCAATGCTGGGTAGTGCCACTTGCAAAGGAAAAATAGTCCAAATATGATTCATACGCGAGATACTGTCAAAACCAATTTTTCTAAATTTGACTGATCTTTGTAGATACCTCTCCCATTTGTCGTATTTGGGTTCACTTTTGTCTTCTAAGGATGTTCGATGAAACTTATTTTTTTGGTTCGTTAAAAAGGATTCAAAGTATCATATTTTTCTCTACGAGAACAGTACCCTAAAATGACTCGTGTAAAATGACTCATAGACTACTACTACTGTTCAAAAGTAGTTCAAGTCTTCCTTTGTTTGAAATTTGAAGAAAGAAACACAGATGGTATAACTAAATCAGCTGCTGAAGAAAAACAAAATACAATTCTGCAAATCAAGGAAGAGACATTTAACAATAGAGAACAAGGGATCATGTATGGAAATGATATTGATCCTATGTTGTGATACCAACACCTCCTTACATTATTTTCCATATTTAGACTTTCCTTATTTAGCTTGTTTGGTTAAAGTAAAGTTAGTATTCAATTAGTACTGCTGCGCATACTTGCTTACCAAGTAATGTCAGCTATAAATACTTGAGTCTGTTAGTTTTGAAACGGAAGCAAATATAATTATTCTTTCAAGTATTCTCTACAACTCTCTGTCTCTCAAAACTCTTCTCATTTCTCTCCTAATTCTCTATTATCTCGACTCAAATCCTAAAATTCACCTGTTAGTTTAGTTCTTTGATATTTGTTAAGGTACTGAACCATAACATCTGTCTTCAGAGAAAGTTAGATCCTTCTCAGAAAAAAAAAAACTATTTTTTTTAGCTTCCGCTTGCGATCATGACACTTACTGAAGAAGTTAATCATCTTACAGCTATGATGAAGACTTTGAACACCACAATTATGGATTTTATGCAAACTATTATTGATACTTCAGACAATGAAGATCAATCAAGAGTTGCTGTCATCGATGCACTAATGAAAAGAACGCAAACTTTACATAATGCAAGTTTGCAAACTATCTTAGAAAATCATAAACAAGAGATGGATATTGTGATACAGCAGAATACGCAGAATATCAACACTATTTCTGCTAATATTAGTCATGATATGGCATCCCTTCTCCTTGCATGGTTTCCTCTCAATACACCTCATGGATTTGGTGGTTTGAATGGCAACAATGGAAACAATGGTAACCATGGTAACAATGGTATTCCTGGAAGTAGTGGTTCAGGTGGAAGCAATGGTATATTAGGTTCTCATATACCTAATAATTTGAAATTTCCTATTTTTGAAGGGACAGACCCAGCTGGTTGGATATTTCAAAATGATCAGTATTTTCATCTTCACCATACAGCTGAAGGTTTAAAGATTGACATTACTACTTCTTGTTTCAAGGGAGAAGCCAATTCTTGGTTTCGCTGGGTTCAGAACAAGCTCACTAATCCTACATGGATATACTTTTGCACATTGGTTCGTGAACATTTTTCTTATAAGAAAGTTGTTAATCCACGTTTGTCTCTGTCAACAATTTATCAGCAAGGTTCGGTACGAGATCACATTAAAAAATTTGAGCAGCTTCTTAACTTTGTTACTGATTTACCAGATGATTATGTCATTGATATCTTTATCCGTTCTCTCAAGAAGGAAATTCGATCTGTTATTGAGGTATTTGAACCACCAACACTAGATGAAGCTTTTAGGAAAGCTATCAAATAAGAAGATGTTTTACTTTCAAACTCTTCTTTTTACAAGTTTGTTGCGTGGTCAAATCTATATAGACAGTCATCTACTTCATCTGATCAAGCTATTACATCTTTTAGGAAGCCTACAATTTCATTTGAAGTTAAATTCCTATCTTTAGAAGAACAACAACATAGACGTGAGCAAGGTTTGTGTTTAAACTGTGATGAACAATATAAGGATGGTCATATTTGTGCAAAACCATTGAACTCTAGATTATTAATTCTAGAGAAGATTCTAGATATTCATATTGAATGAGAAGAAGAGCCAACAGCATCTGACACAGAAGAGATGATTACTCATGTAGCTGCAAATCAGATGCATTATGAACCCACAAATTCACTTCATGCTTTTACTAGATCTTCATTCCCTACCACTATGCGTGTTACAAGCTACATTGCAGATCAACCAATTACAATTTTACTTGATTCAGGTTCAACTCATAATTTCTTGCATCCTATAATTTCTAAAAGATGTGGTGTTTTACCTAAGTCAGTTAATGATGATATGAATGTTCTGGTCGGTAATGGATGAATTCTAAAAACTCAAGGCCTTTGTTTTGATATTTCTCTAAAGTTACAAGATTATCAGTTCACTACTGAGTTTTTGTTATTAGAACTAAGTAGTTGTGAGGTAGTGCTTGGTGTAGCATGGTTAAGAACTTTGGGTAACATCTCTTGGGATTTTGAGAAATTATACATGAAGTTTACTTCCAATGATCAGGAATATGCTTTAGTGGGTAATAATCCATCGTCAGTTCTATTACTTGATAGCATTCCAATGCAGATAGTTTTTCAAAAAACTCAACATGGATTTCTACTTCAATTGGTGACGCCATCAACTATTTTAGAAACTACCTCTCAGGTAAACACGGTAGTTTCAGATTTACTTCTACATTTTTATGATTTGTTTACTTCACCAACTGACTTACCACCTCAGAGGAAGTATGATCATGGTCTTCCTTTACTTCCTAACTCCGCACCAGTAAATGTTAGGCCATATAGATATCTTATTTTCAGAAAGAGGAGACTGAGAAAATTGTTAAGGAACTCATAGATACAAGTTTGATTAGAAATAGTTCTAGTCCTTTTTCATCTCCTATACTCTTAGTTCGCAAAAAAAAAATGGCTTTTAGCATATGTGTGTGGATTATAGAGCTCTTAATTAATAAGGTTACTGTCAAGGATAGATTTCCAATTCCAATTGTGGATGAACTTCTTGATGAGTTATATGGTGCAATAATATTTTCTAAGATTGATATGCGATCTAGTTATCATCAGATTCATGTGCATCCAGATCATATACATAAAATAGATTTTTGCACACATGATGGTCATTACGAATTCCTGGTAATTCCATTTGGGTTGTCCAATGCTCCTGCGACTTTTCAGAGTCTGATGAATGGAATTCTTCGTCCTTTTCTTCGAAAGTTTGTATTGGTATTTTTTGATGACATACTTATTGATAGGTGTCTAAAAAACCTTATTATTTATCTATTGTTTATGCTTTCTTTGCTTAGTTTTCTTGTAAAATGTGTATCTTATGTTTGTTTTTGAGTATTTAGGTACTTTGGAGTCATTTGGAACAAAAGAAGAAAAAACTAAGTCCAAGTGTTGGAGGCGGATTATTTCTCATTATTTGCTTCTATTTCTTCATCTCTGGATGAAAAGCATGTCAGCTTTAGTGATGCAAATTCATATGTTTGAAAAGCATGACAGCTTTAGTAATGTGTAAAAATTGAAGAGTAGAAGTGGATATGAGAAGTAAGAGATAGCTGATGTTGGTGGAAGATTTTGAGGAAGAAGAAGTAATTCAATTTGAGCAAAAAGGGGCAAATCTGTCATTTCATGGGAAAACACTATTTGAAGACGAGCCAAGGTTAAGGGGCAACTCTCTCAAAGGAGTATTTAAAAATAGCCAATTGAAGTTAAGGGATCGATTCTTAGAACGAGAAAACAAAATTTTGGTTTGAGTTATTTTGGTGAATTGATTAGGGTTTGAATGTGTGTGATATTGTTGCTGAATCGAAATCGAGAATTGGAAGCTGTAAATCGGAGACGGCTTACGAAGAAATTAGGGTTTGATTCGTCTTTGTAATTGAAGAAAAGATATAGATGGTGATGGCCTTGTGATGTTGTTCAAGATAGGGATTGTTGGAGATGATTCAAGTAAGGAATTGTTGAGACAGATAGAAGAAATCAACGATGAATTCAAGCTAGGGTACTGATACTATGAAGAACAGATAAAGAATGGGTTGTGCTGATAATTTGTGATAGATGGCTGATGTGGTGCAGAGAAGAGAAATTGAAGTGAAAATGGGCGAAGCTCTGTCTGTGGTCTGTGTATGAAGATGATTCCGGTGTTGTAAAATGAATGGATGGGTGGTATGATGTGAAGTGGTTGAGCACAATATATGTATGCTTAGGTGTGTTACAGATGAAGAGAATGGCATGAAATAATGGCCGGAAATGTCATGTAATTAAACAAAACTCGGCCGGATTTTGGTTCTGGTGAGTCAACTCGTGTTGGCGATGACCGATCCAGACGATTCCGATGAGCCGATCCGACCTAACGACTCAGACCACTCAGCCTGACTAAGAAGCTGACTCGAATATAACTCGGTTGACTCTGACCTGGTTGACTAACGGTCTAACCAGAACTACCATTATCTTTAACGGAGGACTGGCAGAATATTCTGTCAACTGCGACAGCATCTCAGGTTACCGGTGCCGAGTTCCGGCCAAAAACACAGTTTTCCGGCGAACATTTTTGGGATAGATTTTCTACACGGGTTTCTCTCACTTGTGGGCTTGGTGGATTTCCATCTAATGGACTTTGAAGACTAAACCTAATTTTGGAACAAGAAGAGCTATAAAAAGGAAGTTTTCTACAACTTTTGGGACATCACGTTTTATTCTATTCTTAGAGCTTTTGCAGAGAACTACTTCTAGAGTTTGCTTTGTTTTATGTTTCATCTTCTTTCTTTGAATATTATGATGATGAATTCCATTAATATGAGTAGATAAATACAATTATTGGTTATGGGATAAAGTTGATTTCATCAAGCATGTTATTTGATTCTATGAATTAGTTTTGTCTCAATTTTATCATTTATGATTCATTGTTTTTATTATCATATGATTTGAATGCTAGTTTGGTTGAGTCCGGAATCAATTGGATTTGTTTTCATCTTTATAGCTATATTAGAGTTTTCAATACGTAAAAGTTGTTATCTCTGATTTCTAGTAGCATCTTGTGGTTAATACTTGTAGTGATACATCTCTTTAATCGCATATGAATCATAACCTTTGTTAAAACAAATTAGTGCTTTTACACGTTTGTTTACATTGATTAGTCTTATTTCATAGAACTTATTGCTCTTGGGGGGTTAAACTTATTGTGCTTTTACACTTTAGGTTGCTTTTTAAGTAGAATTCACAATAGCATCTTTTAATGTTGTTTGTGATAAAATCAGGAAATAAACGGGGTACTCTTGCAATCAAGATATCCTAGGACTTTTGATAATTGCGAGATTAAATTACCAATGGAAAAGTGGTAGGTAAACCATCTTATGACTAAGACTGAATTCATATCTTTGGTTACCCTACTTGGTATCATATTAGTGAAAACAAACTTGATAGACTTGTTATAAGGGGATCTTTATGGGTGTAAAGAAAGGAGTGAAAGAGTTCAAAATTTGGAATCCAGTATAGAAGAAGATAATCATGAGTAAATATGTTACATTTGATAAAGCGTCTATGGTGAAATCTTGGGGTTCTCGGCAGGTGGAGAACACTACCAGTACTAGTGATCCTTTGCAGCAAGTGAAGATTGATGCAACTCCACTAGTTTCAGCTAAGATTGTATCTTTTATGTCCACTTCCAAAGGCTTGGCGTATAGAAATGAGGTAACTACTGAAGTTCCAAATGTTAGTGACATTGTTAATGAAGAGGGAAAAAAAGTAGAAGATACAGAAGCTACGAACACCGAGACCATAGAAATCAGCAAACCAAGAAGGAAAACCAGGAAACCTAGTTGGATGGATGATTTTGTAGATTATGCATTACCGGTTATTTAAGAAGGCATTCCTAATACCTACTTTGAAGTTGTACACATCGTAGTGCATCAATAATCAGAAGATGTTACAGAGGATGAGATGAAGTCTCTTTACAAGAATGGCACATGGGTTTTTACTAAGCTTCCGATCGGTAAGATTGGAATTGGGTGCAGATGGGTATATGCTAGGACAGAAGGATCTCAGGTGATCAAGTATGCTACAAGTGAAGGTTAGTAGCGAAATGTTATGCCCAAAGATCGAAAAGGGAATGAATACAATGAGTTATTCTCTCCAGTTGTGAAACACTCATTAATCCAAATTTTGTTGGCCTTGGTAGCACAATATGATTTAGACCTAGTTCAACTAGATGTCAAGACGACGTTATTACATGTTGATCCAGAACATGAGATATATATGACTCAGCGGAGCGGGTTCATGGTTGCTGGGAAAGAAGATTGTATATTTAAGATGAAAATGTCATTGTATGTGCTGAATCAGTCTCCAAGACATTGGTACAATATATTTGATCAGTTTATGATTGGAGAGACATTGGTACAAGAAATTTTCTCAAACCATAGTGTATAATTCAAGAATCTATGTGATGTATCTTTCATATATTTGCTCTTGTATGTTAATGATATGCTGATAATATCGAATAACAAGAAAGAGATTAAAAGTTTGAAGAACAAATTATTAACTAAGTTGAGATAAAAGATCTGGGAGAAGCTAATAATATTTTTGGCATGAAGATTCAGAGTGACATAGAGAAGGTTAAAGTTTATTTGTCTCAGGAGGCATACTTGAAGAAAGTGTTACAGAAATTTGGTATATGCGAAGGAACTAAATCTGTAAGTGTTAGAGCATCGCTCAGTCAAAATCGCATGCATTGCTATCTCAAGCATGTTTGTCAATATTAGTGATCAAAACTATACGTCTTGAATTCTAGTTTACTTATGACTAAGTCTCGGTCTAGAATAGTTAAGTATAGTTGAGTTCCAGACTCCATGGAGATTATCTTATGAAGGCGAAGAACTAGTCAAGGAACCGGTGGAACTTCATCTTACCATAAAGGTATGTGGAGACTTGAACTTATCTATCACTCAAAAGTCTATCTATCTCCTACTCTTGAGATAATAATCGTATAAGTATGATAGTTTTCATACATACACATTTGCTATTTCGAGCTGAGTTTACTCGCCTATCTTTTTCTCGAAATTTGTGTTGGTAAGATTTCGCTTTAACCACCTTTTATCTTTATCCATGACAAAAGTCATGATGACGTTTCAATCTTGAAAATATCTTTGATGACGATAGTCGATTCTTTATGTCTAACGACTATTATAACATTATAGAAGAATGTTTCAATGATTGAAATGTAGAGTTGAGATTACGTAACCACCTTTGGATATAAGCATATATAGTGTGTTCGCACATTAGTGTATAAGTCCATGTACTAAAAACCAAGTGTGTGCATGCGGTATAGGTGAGGCAGACAGGTTGGGTACGCGTACCCGTATGCGTACTGGCGGAAGTTCATGTCCTTGAATTTCTGCTGATTTTGGATTTTACGAACTTACAAACCAATCACCCTTAGGTACGCGTACCCACTGAAGTTTTTGATCCGAAAATTTCTGCTAGGTTTTCAAACCCAATTCCGGTAAAGCTAGAGTACGTATACTCATACGCGTACCCAAGATGGTTATATCTCAAATCGGTTGTTCATGAACTTAAACAATAAATCAATAAGGAATGCAATCTTTGCAAACCGTGGCTATATTGTTCATGAATTGATTCAAGTGACTTAAACCGATTTTGCTTCAATTGTGTCTTGTGTTGTTACATAAGATTTCTTTGGAATTGAACAACTCTTGAACTAGTTCTTATGAGTCATTTAAACTGGTTATGAGAAACATGAATATGGTTGATATGAAAGTGATCATATGGATAACCATTGGTTAACTATTCGTGAATCAAATAAATGTACACGTTTAGGTACGGTTACTCGGACCTAAATAAAATACATTTAATTTGTGTGTGTGTGTGTGACAAGATAAGTTTCGATCTAACGGTTAAAAGATATTAGCTTGGATAAATCAGGTTTTTCATTTAATAGTGAATATTGAATGCTTTGTTACCAAGGTAACTTAGATTGCAAACCCTGATTTGAAAACTATATAAAGGAGACATCTAGCAACTGGAAAAACTAATCCCCACACCTCTTATGTGATACTAGTTGGTTTTGCTAGAGTCGATTCTCCTTTAATCGTAGGTTTCTTCTCGAGACCCTGTCGATTAACGACTTGAAGACTTCATTGGGATTATGAAGCCAGACGAAACTACTTCTCTTGTAGTTGAGCGATCTGATCTCGCCATTTTCTATCATACGAGTTCAATTGAATAATTGGATTGAGATTATATCTCCGACAGGGCAAGATAAAAAGAAATCACAAACATCTTCGTCTCATCATTTGTGATTCCGCAATATCTAATTTCGCTACCATACGATTTAGATTATTGTTAGGTGATCAATAATTCTAGGATGTTCTTTGGGAATATAAGTCCGAGTTATTGTTTGGTTCCTGTTCACCTTGATTTTATCAAAATACGGAACAAAACTCGTAGGTTTATCTGTGGGAGACAGATTTATCTATTATCGTAGACTTTTCTATGTGATACAAATTTTTTTATTCAAGTCTTCGACTTTGGGTCGTAGTAACTTTTGGTTGTGGGTGAGTTCAGCTAAGGGAATCAAGTATGTAGTATCCTGCTGGGATCAGAGATGTAAGGAGCGCAACTATACCTTGAATCAGTGTGATATTGATTAGGGTTCCACTATAGTCCAGACCTAAGTTATTTTGTAATAGGATAGTATCTATAGCGGATTAATACAGTGTGGTGTTTAATTTGGACTAGGTCCCGGGGTTTTTCTGCATTTGCGATTTCAGCGTTAACAAAATTTCTGGTGTCTGTGTTATTTCTATTCCGCATTATATTTTGTTATATAATTGAAATATCACAGATTGTGTGTTATAATGATCAATTGTGAAATCCAACCTTTGGTTGTTGATTGGAAATTGATTTATCCTTGGATATTGGTCTTTGGTACCATTCAAGTTATATCTCTTGTATTTGATAAAGACTCGCAGATTTCTAATTGCTTGAGTATAGATCAAATCGAGAGATAGAGATATTAACTCCTTGATATACTTTTTATTAAGATTCAGTCTGACTGTCTAGTTGATTCTCTTAAAAGTATATTAGAGTTAGTCCATACAGATTACTAATCGATATATTGGGTGAGGTTGTTAGTCCCCCGCTTTTTCAATTGGTATCAGAGCAGGCAAACACGTTTAAGATCTCAAAAGTTTGTGTTTGTAGCGATCTGACTCTATGGACAGTAATGATATCTTTGATTGCGCGAAACCAGATCAGGATCCTTTGGATACAGTTCAAAGTTCGGAGACTTCCAAGAAATCTTCTCTTCAGTTAGAAACCAATGTCAACTGGGAAAATCGCCTAGATGAACAACTGGATGAACTTTCAGATGAAAGTGATTCATACGAGGAACCAAATCTTAATGAAGAAGTCTCATAGTATATCATACTCTTTGATGATATCATAAAAAAGAAACGATCAACTGCCTACCTGGCAGAATATCTGTTTCCTCTTTGTCGTGAAAACGGGAAACTCAAAAAACTCTTTAAAGGGTATGATAGTGGTTATAATCTTTTACAATTTATCCTTAAACACCATAATGAAGAAGTCCATTCAAAGATTACTGAATGTGAAAAACTTCAGGAGAGTTTCTGTATGTTGAAAGAAAGACTTGTTGAATCTGAGGCAAAGTATGACTCTCAACATAAATACTATAATGACAGAGAATGTCTTTTTCTTTCCAAAGAAAAACAATTGAAGAATGATCTGTCTATAATTGTCATCTAGGTAAAATCACTATAAGAGAATTTGTAAAGATTCAATATTAGCTCTACAAAACAATCTTCCATGTTAGGAGCATGTAAAGAACATCATGATACACGTGGTCTGGGCTATAAAGGAATAGACGCTCCAAATACTGGGAAGACCAATTTTGTTTGTGCTAATATTAACTTGCAATGTGAAAAATCACCTATTACAGCCGATGTTCTTATAAACAAAAAATGTCATACTTCGACGAAAGGGCGTAGGAGCACCGATAAAAACATGACCTTCAACTGTTACTATTGTGGAAACAAAGGCAACGTTGAACAGAAATGTAATTTCCAAATAAGGAATGCAAAACTTCATAACATTCTCATATGGATGTCAAAGGAAGTAATCAAGCATGTTTCTCTCCGTGCTGAGAACATCATAGCCCCAAATAAGGAAGAGTATTGTGATAAGTCCTCACTTAGTTATATGTATGATACTAACTTTTTATATAATTGTAGAGGAAAAAATGTCATACGGATAACTATGGCAGTTGATGCTCCTGTAAAGAAGAAAAGACGTCAAAGGAAAAAGGATGATTCAATTGAGAAAGGAATACCATCTTTTGGCAAGGATCACACTGTGTTTAAAGGTTTTACTTCTGATTATATTCACATCAATAATTATGCATCTGATCTAAGGACCAGTATAAACAATATTAAGCGGAAAATCAAAAAATTAAGGAAGAAAGCATCTTCAGGTATGTCTTGTTCTCTTTGTAATAATTCTTTTGAAATTATTCCCGCTATTACTCCTTGTACCTATGAGAAGGAAAACGATAATGAGCTATATGCTTAACCTACAACTTAACCATTCTCAGAATGTGCATTCTCATACCAACCTTACGAGAATGCACATAGAGTTCAAGATATGACTTGTCTTGACAAAAAAATTGGTTGTTGAAATATTCGTTTGATTTCTTAGAAATGATTCCTTCTATGTAGAATTAGTTTTGGTATTTTCTTCATAATAAATCATAGTTGATCAATCAAAACTCTTGATAAAAACCATGCCTTGTTAAAAAAACACTGATTTTTCAGTGCTCCTTCCTTGCTTCAGAATTCCTTGACCAAGCCTTACATGGTTTAGAAACTGATTAATAATTGTAAGCGTTTACGTACCTGACCCATTAACGATTCTTAAACGAGTAACCCTAGGGTTTCACTATATGTGTCATATACATGTATATATACATATCATGAAGTTATTCTTGGTATATACTCCCTCGGTAACGGAACTAGTCTCCTGTGAGATAATGGTGCAAACTATGGATGGAAGCAAAAAGGAAGTTGAGAATGAAGGAAGCAACATTGCTGAGTTTTATGAGAACCTTGTTCTTATAAATTGTTATCATGCAATTGATTATGAAAACAAGCAACATGTCCAGATGTCACAGTAACTGGTTGGAAACCTCCTCCGAGATTTCAAGGTTATACGTTAACAATTCGTGATTGCCATAAATAATCTCGAGTTTTTAAGGCTAAGTTGAAGGAAGCTAATGAGGAACTTTCTTGTGTTGGATCTCTTATTACACGTCTTGGTTAGATAGTGATTTTTCTCTAGGAAGTCTTATTATAATAATTTTATTCTTGTGTTTTAGGAAGAATAACTAGAGTTTGGAATAGCCATTATTTTGATTACGCATAGCTATGTAGAACGTTTTCATTTTTTGGCTTTTGATTTATTTATTTAAAACTCTAATTGTTTGAAAGATGATTTTTGAAGTATTAATCTTTATGGTTTTATATATTGCAATATGTTTTGGGATATGTGTGTTTGCGTCCTTGAACTATTATTGTCCCATACGATGTCAAAAGTTATCTCGTTTATATGTCAATATGCAAGTATTGATAAAAGATCGATGAACTTTTAAAAAAGAAAAGTTAAGCCTACTATGTCAATTCATTGATGGAAGATAGGTTAAAATCTATTATTTATGAGGATTATGTCTATTGTATGTCATTGTGCAAATAGTGATGAAAAATAGAATGAATCCTTGTCTATGCCGCAGTATTGATCTTTCCCTAATCCATATTTTATGTGTACTGCAATGCTCCATAAGTTTTTCTTTTGTTGAGCATAAAACGATTGAGTTAATCATTCTTTTATGGTTAACATAGTCGTAGCTCCGTAAGTTCACTTATGTCGAGCATGTTCAATTAAATTGATCATTTTTGTGTTTAATTTGATTGTGTATTCCGATTAAATTAATCATGGGTTCTCTTATGGTTAGTTTAATTGAGAATTTTTGGATACAAAATCATTTTTGTGGTTTTCCGTGTCCAATAAAATCCTTCTTTTCTTGTAAAAGTTAGGTCGCTCTTGTTGTTCTCTCGGGAATGACATCAAATGGGGGAGAGTTCTTTCGAACTTGCGCTTAATTTCCATATATTTGTGGGGAGTGCGGTAGTGGAATTTTTTGGGGTTATCTTGTATCTTTATAAACTCCTTGATGAACGCATTTAGCTTCGGCTTTATGATTGCATCTAAACAAGTTGATATGTTCCTTTTCTTTGGTCTTGAAGCGTCTCTGTGAAAATTTCATTAGGATCCTCTTTTCGAACCTTTGCCAATTTTATTGACAAAAAGGAGAAGAATTAGTATGTAGTTCACACTACAAATACATATGGTTTTCGGATCATTATGTAAGTGGGAGTGGTTTTCGTGTTGAGACGAAAGTATTGACTGAGGGGGAGTGATACATATCACCATAGTATTGTTGTCGAAGTTGTGATATAAGAACTTTGATGCTGTGTAATAATACTATGACACTGTATAACAATGATCGAGAGATTTTTTTTTCTCATTGTTATGGCTACGGTACTTCAACAACTATGTTGCTGAACTGAACATCTATGGAATCATGGGAGTACTTGAAAAAGATGAAGTTTTCGAGTAATATTGAAGCACCAAGGAGATCAAGCATGTGGATGCGAAGCTACAAAGTTTTATCTATTTTGTAATCCATATGTATGGATAGTTTTGTCACAAAAATTGATAAAGGGGGAGATTGTTAGAGCATTGCTCGGTCGAACTCGCATACGTTTCTATCTCAAGCATGTTTGTCAATATTAATGATCAAAACTATATGTATTGATTTCCAGGTTACTTATGACTAAGTTTCGGTCTAGGATAGTTAAGTATAGTTGAGCTCCAGACTCCATGGCGATTATCTTATGAAGACGAAGAACTACTCAAGAAACCGGTGGAACTTAATCCGACCAAAAATGTATGTGGAGACTTAAACTTATCTAGCACTCAAAAGTCTATCTATCTCCTACTCTTGAGACAACAATCGTATAAGTATGATATTTTTCATACATACACATTTGTTATTTCGAGCCGAGTTGACTCGCCTATCTTTTTCTCGAAGTATGTGTTGGTAAGCTTTCGCATTAACCACCTTTTATCGTTATACTTGGAGAAAGTCATGATGATGTTCAATCTTGAAAATAGCTTTGATGACGATAGTCGATTCTTTATGTCTAATGACTATTATAACATTATAGAAGAAAGTTTCAATGATTGAAATGTAGAGTTGAGATTACGCAACCACCTATGGATATAAACATATATAGTGTGTTCGCACATTAGTATATAAGTCCATGTACCTGAAACCAAGTGTGTGCATATGTGTACATGCGGTATTGGTGAAGGAGACAGGTTAGGTACACATAACCGTACGCGCACTAGCGGAAGTTCACGTCCGTGAATTTCTTCTGAGTTTGGATTTTACGAACTTACAAACCAGTCACCTTAGGTACGCGTACTCGTACGCGTAACCACAGAAGTTTTTCATCCGAAAATTTCTGCTAGGTTTTCAAACCCAATTTCGGTAAATCTAGAGTATGCATACCCGTACGCGTACCCAAGATGGTTATATCTCAAATCGCTTGTTCATGAACTTAAACAATAAATCAATAAGGAATGCAATCTTTGCAAACTGTGGCTATATTTTTCATGAATTGATTCAAGTGAATCAAACCGATTTTGCTTCAATTGTGTCTTGTATAGTTACATAAGATTTCCTTGCCATTGAACAACTCTAGAACTAGTTCTTATGAGTCATTTGAACTAATTATGAGAAAGATGAATATGGTTTATATGAAAGTGCGCATATAGCTAACCATTGGTTAACTATTCGTGAACCAACTAAATGTACATGTTTAGGTACGGTTACTCAACCCTAAACGAAATACATTTCATTTATGTGTGTGACAAGCTAAGTTTCGATCTAACGGTTGAAAGATATTATCTTGGATAAATCAGGGTTTTCATCCAACATTGAATATTTAATGCTTTGTTACCGAGGTAACTTAGATTGCAAATCCTGATTTTAAAACTATATAAAGAAGACATCTAGCAATTGGAAAAACTAATCCCCACACCTCCTGTGTAATACTAGTTTGTTTTGCTAGAGTCGATTCTATTTTAATCTTCTTCTCAAGACCCTGTCGATTAACGACTTGAAGACTTCATTGGGATTGTGAAGACATACGAAACTACTTCTCTTGTAGTTGAGTGATATGATCTTGCCATTTTCTATCGTACGAGTTCAATTGAATAATTAGCTTGATATTATATCTCCGATAGGGAAAGATAAAAAAAAATCACAAACATATTCGTCTCATCGTTTGTGATTCCGCAATATCTAGTTTCGCTACCATACGATTTAGATTATTGTGAGGTGATCAATAATTCTAGGCCGTTCTTCGGGAATATAAGTCCGAGTTATTGAGTGGTTCCTGTTCACCTTGATTTTATTAAAAGACGAAACAAAACTCGTAGGTTTATCTGTGGGAGATAGATTTATCTATTATCGTAGACTTTTCTTTGTGATACAAATTTGTTTATTCAAGTCTTCGACTTTGGGTCGTAGCAACTCTTGGTTGTGGGTGAGATCATCTAAGGGAATCAAGTGTGTAGTATCCTGCTAGTATTAGAGACGTAAGGAGCGTAACTGTACCTTGAATCAGTGTGATATTGATTAGGGTTCAACTATAGTCCAGACCGAAGTTAGTTTGTAGTAGGCTAGTGTCTGTAGTGGTTTAATACAGTGTGGTGTTCAATCTGGACTAGGTCCCGGGGTTTTTCTACATTTTCGGTTTCCTCGTTAACAAAATTTCTAGTGTCTGTGTTATTTTTATTCCGCATTATATTTTGTTATATAATTGAAATATCATAGGTTGTGCATTGTATCTATCAATTGTGAAATCCAACCTTTGGTTGTTGATGGAAATTGATTGATCCTTGGATATTGGTTTTTGATACCATCCAAGTTTATATCTCTTGTATTGGATAAAGACTCGAAGATTTCTATTTGCTGGAGTATAGATCAAATCGATACATAGAGATATTAACTCATTGATATACTTTTTATTAAGATTGAGTCCGACTGGCTAGTTGATTCTCTTAAAAGTATATTAGAGTTAGTACATACATATTGCTAATCGAAATATTGGGTAAGGCTGTTTGACCCCCACTTTTTCAGTTTGGTCCTCACTTTAAGTTAAGTTTATATATGTCTCCACCGATACTGTCCCCACTTAGCCGCTGCGGTTATCCGGAAGTGTGAGGTTTTCAATGGGCATCCCTGCGGCAATCCAGCAAAAACTTCCCGGATGGTCACCCGTCCCTGGATTACTCCAGCCCGAGCACGCTAAACTATAGAGTTTTCTGCCAACTCTGGATCCAATTGTGCTGAAAAGTCCTCGGTGATAGGAAAGGACAAACCATTACTTATATTCCATTCGGCCAACCACTGCCTAATATCGGGGTATTACATTGTTAATGTTGTCTTGTAGTTTGTGAAGTAAGATGGAAACAATTATTTTTGTGTTGGTAATGTGGATTCAGACTATGATGGTGACTTGGACAAGATACGCTCAACTACAGGGTATGTATTTAACTTGGATGGACCACAGGTTAGTTGGAGATCGATTAATTTTGCAGTTTATTATGTCTCTCTCAACTATTTAAGCGGAGTATATGGCAGTGACAAAGGCATTGGAGGAGGTTATATGGTTACAGTGTTTGCTATATGACTTGGGTGTGGTGTAGAAAAAACTTCATGTACATTGTAATAGTCTTAGTACAATTTACTTGATTAAGAATCAAGTCCTTCATGCCAGAACCAAGCATATAGATGTTCGATTTCACTTTGTTAGAGAAATTATGGAAGAATAAGAATACATTCTACTTGTGAAGATCGATACCAAAGACAATCCAGCTGATATGTTAATGAAAGTAGTATCTGGGGTAAAGTTTCTTCGTTGCTAGAAACCACACTCTTCCTTTTTGGTGAGACCCTTTGGGGTAGAGGTTATTAGGAACCTGGTGGAAGCCTTCTATCAAGGACATTAAGTGAACTACGGACGGTTTGATTCTTTTAGAATGATACGTAGGTAGCCTTTGGTGCAACCGACGTTGGAAGAAAAAAGTGATTTTTTTATTAATCGTTTCATGCATGAATGCATGATCCAAGGTGGAGAATTGTTGGATATAGGTTTCTGTGATTTTGATTTTTAGATAACTCAAACACAAACTTAGTTGGTGGACCAAAGATCGGAATAAACCCAATTATAGTCGGTCATGAATTAAGATTAGGATTAAGAGTTTTGTGATAACTCTTAATTGGTTTACTTGATCATAAAATCTAGGAACATTGTAGAAAAGTCATGAAATCCTAGTCTTGTAGGCTAAGTAATGTACCTATATAAATAGCCGAGTAGAGAACCTAGAAATCACACCAAACATTCTTCTTTCTCTCTAACAGTTTATATGTTTTATCCTAAACGATAATATATCAAAACTCTTATTTTTTCCGAAAATTCAACCTCGTTAAATTCTTGTCTCTTTTTATTTTTTAGTTTATGTACTTTACAATATGTAGATTACTATTTTGTAGCTGCGCAAATCACTTCCGTAGGGTTTTAGCGCAACACTTGCTTATTGAGAATCCTGGCCGCCGAGCTTCGGCATGATGAGGCGGCTACTAAATAACTGAAAGGGGTGCCCCTAATTCAAGGCTAGCCCGTGTATTAGTTGTTATCCGAGTACAGTATTTTAAAAGGCAAATGTTAACATCTGCATGGAGGCATATGTTAAGATGAAATTAATATCCACTTTTTACCTAAAATTTAAGATTCTTAGTTACTATAAATGTTTTTATCTTAATAAGTGCTCATTTTACATTATTGTCCTTGTAATAATCAGATAAAAATCTAAGCTTGTCGTTTCAAATTCTTTATTCATTCATCGTTTTGGAAGGAAAATTTTTCTTCCTTACACGCTTAAATATATGATGATTTTTTTCCAAAAATTAGATCAGACTAAATAGCCATGGATACAGTCACTTATTTCCTTTTTTTATATTTGCTAGTTTTTATAACAGTGTCTCTTCGGTAGTGTCATATCAATTCTTAAAGTAGGAAACTCAAAGAAGGAACAGTTTGATATTTGGGAAAAGAAACAAATAAAATCAAATCACATCCAGCTTCTTTTCTATGATGATCGGATTTGATGATTTTTATTTTTTAATGTTTATGTTGTTTGATTTATGGCTTTAAAATCTAAATGAGAAAGAGAAACCAAAAGATAGAATTTAGGAAGTATTGTATGGGTAGCAGCATTTCGTTTCTTCCTAGTTCCTCCTATATTTGCCAAGCACAAGAAAGCAAAAGATTTCGTTTCTTTCGGTTTTTGTTTTTTTTTTCTTAATCTTACTACAAAATCTTAAATCTAATCTCACTGCATTATCAGTTAGATATGTCTTTAGGTAAGTACCGGTAATGGTCTCTAATTTCGTTTCCTAATTTATTTATTTTTTAAGCATGAATTTAGAAAATATATGTCTTTCCAAATTTAAAAAAGGAATCTTAACAAACTACATTCGTGAGTTGGAGGGGAGGTGTAAGGGCATGTTGCTATTTTTTGCCTTTTAATGAGGGCATTAATGTAAACTGCTTACTCAATAAAATAGAATTAACTTTAGTTACTTTATATATCTTAATCTGATGTAAAACAGTAATTAATTATTAGATCTTAATCTATGCACCCATGCATAGATTAACAAGACCCTCATTTTAAAATCTTTGAATTGTACAAGATGAATTTTTCTTGAGTGCAATTAAAGAGGAGGTGGTGAATTATAGATAGAGATGAAATGAATGTGGAGATGAGGACACTAATTTATTGAAATCATTTAGTGTCGTATAGAAATTATTGATGGGTCATCGTAATTGGACCACTACTGCGTCATTGTTATGTACCTAAGAAAGTAGATGCTTAAGGCACTCAATGTCGATTTATTAAGTGGTTTTTTTCGTGTTGAATTAAAGTATTATGTATGTTAGGTTCAAGTAAATGTTTTGAAACCTAGACGGAACAAACCAGTAAAACTACTGGGTTAGGGTCAAATAGTTTAACCAGTGGGTCACTGGGTCAAAGTAAAAAGAACTCACCTATATTTTATAAAAGAAAAAGTGGTGTGGTGCATATTGATTTTGAAATAATAGAAGGATATTAAATAAAATATCAATCATATTCCCAATTCACTATATCCTCTTTATCTCTTCTACTGTTCATCTCTCCCCTAAGTATCTCCCTCTCTCTCTATCAAACGTACCAACATATGAGATGAAAGAAACCGGCCACCTTCTTTCTTTCTTTTCCTCTAATTAGCTTTGTATTTAAAAATATAAGGATCAGCTTGATTGTACGTCCTCTTTTTTAAAACACTGGTTCAAGTAAGTAGAAGAAAAATGACTCAAAAGAGTGTTGACCGAGGAAACTTTTTCTCTTCTTTTTTCCATTTTATGAAAGATAAATGAGCATCACTTAAGGATAAGTTTAATGGTTTCAGTTTTGCTTCTAGATTAGACAAAAAAACGTTGTCTGTTCTCTTTCCAGATGTATCTCGAATGTCAAATAGTAGCGAGATAATTTCGCGGAATGGTTACGCGCATAAAAAATTACGTATTTGATCCCCCTACTCCTGAGGCACTCCAGTCTCCAATGGACCATAACTGTTCGATGCCATTGCAATTTGCAATGATTAGTGATGGTCTAATGAGAGATGCTACACTGAGAAAATCCGATATACACAGCCCCTAGGGTTCACACAGAGGAGTTACAAAGGGTGGGATTTTGGTCCTACCACTATGTGTGTTGCGAGAAATTTTTATGGAGGGACAAATCATTTCCGTGATAGCAAAGCACAAGTATTGGAATAGAAAGTGTAAGGATTTAGAATGTAATAATGTGTCTGAGTGACTTTCTGAGTGATTGTCTGAGAGAGTGTCTGAGTTGTAAGTGTGTTATTCACACATTCTTTCTGTTGCAACTGTAACTGCCAAACTGTCTCAATACATCCTGTCTGTTTTTATCTTTTGTATTGCCTTAAAAAGGCTTTCTCTCTCAGTTGTTTGAACTATCAAAAACTTAATAAAGATTTACATCTTTACATTTCTAAATCTTTCTCCTACTGACTTTGTTTCACACTGCATGATTAAGTATCCTTTATATTCAGCCTTTACAACTACTACTTCAGATTTTATTGAGACAAAATCTTTTAAGACTTCCATCAAGAATCCAAAGTGGAAATTAGCAATGAAGGATGAAAATATAGCACTCATTGAGAATGATACATAGGATCTGGTACCTAATTATCCTAGTTATAATGTGTTGGGAAATAAATGAGTTTATAAGGTCAAATTGAATGCTGATGGAACTATTGAGAGATTCAAAGCCAGACTAGTCTGTAAGGGCTACAATCAGATGGATGGAGTATATTACTTTGAAACTTTTAGTCATGTGGTCAAAGCAACCACTGTAAGGGTTGTTATTACAATTGCTCTTACTAAAAATTGGTCAATCAAGCAGTTGGACATTAGCAATGCTTTTCTCCATGATTTTCTTGAAGAGGGTGTCTATATGGTGCAACCTAAAGGTTTTGAAGATCCAAAACACCCAGATTTTATATTTGTAAGCTCAAGAAAAGTTTATATGGTCTTAAACAAGCATCCAGAGCCTGGTTTGATAGATTATGTGGCACATTGATAGAATTTGGTTTTACTAGATCCAGCTGTGATCATTTCACGTTTATATATCAGTCTGGTGCTAATATGGCTGTGATTCTATTATATGTTGATGATATTATTTTAGCATGCTCTACTACTGGTCTCAGTGACATCATTATTGGTTTTCTTATGAAGATTTATCCAGTTAAAGACTTAGGGATTCTTCATTACTTCTTGGGCATATAGGTAGAGTTTCAAAACAATTCCCAACAACTCTTATTAACTCAGAAGAAGTACACTTTGGAGATGTTAGAGAAGTATGATTTACTAAACTGCAAACCTTCCAAAACACCAGTTACCAAGGGACCAAGACTGTCAGTTTCTACTGGTACGCCTTTATCAAATGTTGCTGAGTATAGGAGCATAGTGGGAGGTCTTTAGTATTTGACAATGACCAGACCAGACATATGCTTTAGTGTCAACTATGTTGCTCAATTCATGCAATCTCCAACTAATGAACATTTGCTGTTGGTCAGAAGGATTTTGATATACTTAAAAGGTACATTTGGCACTGGTGTATTACTTTCTGTTGGTGACATTATTGTTATTTCTGCTTACTCAGACTCAGACTGGGCTAGCTGGACTGACACAAGAAGATCAACCTCAAGTATGTGTGTTTTCTTGGGTTCATCTCTAGTGTCTTGGTCATATAAAATGCAGCCAACCATATTAAAATCTTCTGCTGAGGCAGAATATAAATCGCTAGCTATCACTGCAGTTAAAGTAGTATGGATTTCATTTCTACTTCAAGAACTAGATGTTTCTCTTGCTACACCTTTTCAGATATATTGTGATAATGTGTCTGCCAATAGCCTAGAAACAAATCCACTCTTTCATGCTATAACTAAACACATTGAGATAGATTATCACTTCATCAGGGATCTAGTCAGTTCTGGTTTTCTACAACTTAGATATGTAACTTCTGCAAACTAGCATACTTGTTCACTAAAGGATTGGTTCACTGTGTTTTTCTTTCTTTGGCTGGAAAGCTGTTGTGTTTACATAAATATCAGCTTGAGGGGGGCTGTAAGGATTTAGAATGTAATAATGTGTCTGAGTGATTGTCTGAGAGAGTGCCTGAGTTGTAAGTGTTTTATTCACACATTCTTACTGTTGCAACTACAACTGCAAGACTATCTCAATACAGCATGTCTGTTTTTATCTTTTGTACTGCCTTAAAAAGACTTTCTCTCTCAGTTGTTTGAACTATCAAAAACTTAATAAAGATTTACAGCTTTACATTTCTAAATCTTTCAGAAAGATTCATATGCAGTAGGTAACCAAAGACTCAAGAGTCAAGATAAACAGTAGCAATGCTGGGTAGTGCTACTTGCAAAGGAAAAATAGTCCAAATATGATTCATACTCGAGATACTGTCAAAACCAATTTTTCTAAATTTGACTGATCTTTGTAGATACCTCTCCCATTTGTCGTATTTGGGTTCACTTTTGTCTTCTAAAGATGTTCGAGGAAATTTATTTTTTTGGTTCGTTAAAAAGGATTCAAAGTATCATATTTTGCTCTACGAGAACAGTACCCTAAAATGACTCGTGTAAACAGCTCATAGACTACTACTACTGTTCAAAAGTAGTTCAAGTCTTCCTTTGTTTGAAATTTAAAGAAAGAAACACAGATGGTATAACTAAATCAGCTGCTGAAGAAAAACAAAATACAATTATGCAAATCAAGGAAGCGACATTTAACAATAGAGAACAAGGGGTCATGTATGGAAATGATATTGATCCTGTGTTGTTATACCAACACCTCCTTACATTTTTTTTCCATATTTAGACTTTCCTTATTTAGCTTGTTTGGTTAAAGTAAAGTTAGTATTCAATTAGTACTGCTGCGCATGCTTTCTTACCAAGTAATGTCAGCTATAAATACTTGAGTCTGTTAGTTTTGAAACGGAAGTAAATATAATTATTCTTTCAAGTATTCTCTACAACTCCCTGTCTCTCAAAACTCTTCTCATTTCTCTCCTAATTCTCTATTATCTCGACTCAAATCCTAAAATTCACCTGTTAGTTTAGTTCTTTGATATTTGTTAAGGTACTGAACCATAACATCTGTCTTCAGAGCAAGTTAGATCCTTCTCAGAAAAAAAAAACCTATTTTTTTTAGCTTCCGCTTGCGATCATGACACTTACTGAAGAAGTTAATCAGCTTACAGCTATGATGAAGACTTTGAACACCACAATTATGGATTTTATGCAAACTGTTATTGATACTTCAGACAATGAAGATCAATCAAGAGCTGCTGTCATCGATGCACTAATGAAAAGAACGCAAACTTTACATAATGCAAGTTTGCAAACTATCTTAGAAAATCATAAACAAGAGATGGCTATTGTGATACAACAGAATACGCATAATATCAACATTATTGTTGCTAATATTAGTCATGATATGTCATCCCTTCTTCTTGCATGGTTTCCTATCAATACACCTCATGGATTTGGTGGTTTGAATGGAAACAATGGTAACCATGGTAACAATGGTATTCCTGGAAGTAGTGGTTCAGGTGGAAGCAATGGTATATTAGGTTCTCATACACCTAATAATTTGAAATTTCCTATTTTTGAAGGGACAGACCCAGCTAGTTGGATATTTCAAGCTGATCAGTATTTTCATCTTCACCATACAGCTGAAGGTTTAAAGATTGACATTTCTAATTCTTGTTTCAAGGGAGAAGCTAATTCTTGGTTTCGCTGGGTTCATAACAAGCTCACTAATCTTACATGGATAGACTTTTACACATTGGTTCGTGAACATTTTGCTGATAAGAAATTTGTTAATCCACATTTGGCACTGTCAATAATTTCTCAACAAGGTTCGGTATGAGATCACATTAAAAAAATTGAGCATCTTCTTAACTTTGTTACTGATTTACCAGATGATTATGTCATTGATCTCTTTATCCTTCTCTCAGGAAGGAAATTTGATCTGTTATTGAGGTATTTGAACCACCAACACTAGCTACAACTTTTAGGAAAGCTATCAAATAAGAAGATGTTTTACTTTCAAACTCTTCTTTTTACAAGTCTATTGCGTGGTCAAATCTATATAGACAGTCATCTACTTCATCTGATCAAGCTATTACATCTTTTAGGAAGCCTACAATTTCATTTGAAGTTAAATTCCTATCTTTAGAAGAATAACGACATAGACATGAGCAAGGTTTGTGTTTCAACTGTGATGAACAATATAAGGATGGTCATATTTGTGCAAAACCATTGAACTCTAGATTATTAATTCTAGAGAAGACTCCAGATATTCATATTGAAAGAGAATAAGAGCCAACAACATCTGACACAGAAGTGATGATTACTCATGTAGCTGCAAATTAGATGCATTATGAACCCACAAATTCACTTCATGCTTTTACTAGATTTTCATTCCCTACCACTATGCGTGTTACAGGCTACATTGCAGATCAACCAATTACTATTTTACTTGATTCGGGTTCAACTCATAATTTCTTGCATCCTATAATATCTAAAAGATGTGGTGTTTTACCTAAGTCAGTTAATGATGATATGAATGTTCTGGTTGGTAATGGAGGAATTATAAAAACTCAAGGCCTTTGTTCTGATATTTATCTAAAGTTACAAGACTATCAGTTCACTACTGAGTTTTTGTTATTAGAATTAAGTAGTTGTGAGGCAGTGCTTGGTGTAGCATTGTTAAGAACTTTGGGTAACATCTCTTGGGATTTTGAGAAATTACACATGAAGTTTACTTCCAATGATCAGGAATATGCTTTAGTGGGTAATTAGCCATCTTCAGTTCTATTACTTGATAGCATTCCAATGCAGAAAGTTTTTCAAAAAACTCAACATGGATTTCTACTTCAATTGGTGACGCCATCAACTATTTCAGAAACTACCTCTCAGGTAAACACGGCAGTTTCATATTTACTTCTACGTTTTTCTGATTTGTTTACTTCACCAACTGACTTACCACCTCAGAGGAAGTATGATCATCGTCTTCCTTTACTGCCTAACTCCGCACTAATAAATGTTAGGCCATATAGATATCCTTATTTTCAGAAAGAGGATACTGAGAAAATTGTTAAGGAACTCATAGATACAGGTTTGATTAGAACTAGTTCTAGTCCTTTTTCATCTCATATACTCTTAGTTCGCAAAAAAAATGGTTTTTAGCATATGTGTGTGGATTATAGAGCTCTTAATAAGGTTACTGTCAAGGATATATTTCCAATTCCAATTGTGGATGAACTTCTTGATGATTTATATGGTGCAGTAATATTTTCTAAGATTGATATGCGATCTAGTTATCATCAGATTCGTGTGCATCCAGATCATATACATAAAATAGCTTTTTGCACACATGATGGTCATTACGAATTCCTGGTAATGCCATTTGGGTTGTCCAATGCTCCTGCAACTTTTCAAAGTCTGATGAATGAAATTCTTCGTCTTTTTCTTCGAAAGTTTGTATTGGTATTTTTTGATGACATACTTATTGATAGGTGTCTAAAAAACCTTATTATTTATCTATTATTTATGCTTTCTTTGCTTAGTTTTCTTGTAAAATATGTATCTTAAATTTGTTTTTGAGTATTTAGGTACTTTGGAGTCATTTGGAACAAAAGAATAAAAAACAAAGTCCAAGTGTTGGAGGCGGATTATTTCTCATTATTTGCTTCTATTTCTTCATCTCTGGATGAAAAGCATGTCAGCTTTAGTGATGGAAATTCATATGTCTGAAAAGCATGACAGCTTTAGTAATGTGTAAAAATTGAAGAGTAGAAGTGGATATGAGAAGTAAGAGATAGCTGATGTTGGTGGAAGATTTTGAGGAGGAATAAGTCATTCAATTTGAGCAAAAGGGGGCAAATCTGTCATTTCATGGGAAAACACTATTGGAAGACGAGCCAAGGTTAAGGGGCAACTCTCTCAAATGAGTATTTAAAAATAGCCAATTGAAGTTAAGGGATAGATTCTTAGAACGAGAAAACAAAATTGGGGTTTGAGTTATTTTGGTGAATTGATTAGGGTTTGAATGTGTGTGATATTGTTGCTGAATCAAAATCGAGAATTGGAAGCTGTAAATCGGAGACGGCTTACGAAGAAATTAGGGTTCGATTCGTCTTTGTAATTGAAGAAAAGATATAGATGGTGATGGTCTTGTGATGTTGTTCAAGATAGGGATTGCTGGAGATGATTCAAGTAAGGAATTGTTGAGACAGATAGAATAAATCAACGATGAATTCAAGCTAGGGTACTGATACTATGAAGAACAGATAAATAATAGGTTGTGCTGATAATTTTTGATAGATGGCTGATGTGGTGCAGAGAAGAAAAATTGAAGTGAAAATGGGCCAAACTCTGTCCGTGGTCTGTGTATGAAGATGATTCCGGTGTTGTAAAATGAATGGATGGGTGGTATGATGTGAAGTGGTTGAGCACAATAGATGTATGCTTAGGTGTGTTACAGGTGAAGAGAATGGCCTGAAATAATGGCCGGAAATGTCCTGTAATTAAACAGAACTCGGCCGGATTTTGGTTCTGGTGAGTCAACTCATGTTGGCGATGACCGATCCAGACGATTCCGATGAACCGATCCGACCCAACGACTCAGACCACTCATCCTGACTAAGAAGCTGACTCGAATCTAACTCGGTTGACTCTGACCTGGTTAACTAATGGTCTAACTAGAATGACCGTTATCTTTAACGGAGGACTGAAAGAATATTCTGTCAACTGCGACAGCATCTCAGGTTACCGGTGGCGATTTCCGGTGCCGAATTCCGGCCAAAAACACAGTTTTCCGGCGAACATTTTTGGGATAGATTTTCTACACGGGTTTCTCTCACTTGTGGTCTTGGTGGATTTCCATCTAATGGACTTTGAAGACTAAACCTAATTATGTAACAATAAGAGCTATAAAAAGGAAGTTTTCTACAACTTTTGGGACATCACGTTTTATTCTATTCTTGGAGCTTTTGCAGAGAACTACTTCTAGAGTTTGCTTTCTTTTATGTTTCATCTTCTTTCTTTGAATATTATGATGATGAAATCCATTAATATGAGTAGCTAAATACAATTATTGGTTATGGGATAAAGTTGATTTCATCAAGCATGTTATTTGATTCTATGAATTAGTTTTGTCTCAATTCTATCGTTTATGATTCATTGTTTTTATTATCATATGATTTGAATGCTAGTTTGGTTGAGTCCGGAATCAATTGGATTTGTTTTCATCTCTATAGTTATATTAGAGTTTTCAATACGTAAAAGTTGTTATCTCTGATTTCTAGTAGCATCTTGTGGTTAATACTTGTAGTGATACATCTCTTTAATCGCATATGAATCATAACCTTTGTTAAAACAAATTAGTCCTTTTACACATTTGTTTACATTGATTAGTCATATTTCATAGAACTTATTGCTCTTGGGGAGTTAAACTTATTGTGCTTTTACACTTTAGGTTGCTTTTTAAGTAGAATTCACAATAGCATCTTTTAATGTTGTTTGTGATAAAATCAGGAAATAAACGGGATACTCTTGCAATCAAGATATCCTAGGACTTTTGATAATTGCGAGATTAAATTACCAATTCTAGTCATTGATGAAAAATACATGTTTGTGAATGATACTATCCCGTGACCAATATCTTATCCTTATTGATTATTCCATTTATTTGCTTTGCCTTATTTTATTTTATTACTTTGATAAAAACAAAACACACTCTTGGGTTATTTTGGTTACTTAAGAATATGAAAATTGCATAACAACAATCGCCTCTCTGTGGATACGAACTCTTTCTTATCACGTACTTTATTCATATTTAGTAGAGTGAGAAAGTGAATTATTTTTGACGCATGCGACACGCATCAAATTTTGGCGCCGTTGCTGGGGAGGCATCGGCTTGTTATATAGTTTTGGTTTCTTATTTTTACGTTGTTTTTAATTTTGTTTTAAGAATTGTGTTTCAGGTACCTTACTGAAATACAAACTGGGAGAAGCAATGGGTGATGCAAATCGCACGCTCAAGGAGTTAGCTTCCCAGAAGTTGGATCAACAACAATAGTGCACTGAGGAAACTTCTACTTTTTATATTAAACTAGGGTTGATTAATCAAATACCAAAGTTCCATGGATTCGCATGGGAAGATCCAAACAAGCATCTTACGGAGTTCCAATGGTTAATCACAAGCATGATACCTAATGGTGCTGATGTGAATGAAGGAATGTTGCGTAATTTTCGTTTCTCTTTACTTGATGTAGCTAAGGATTGGTTATATTACTTGCCACCTGGTAGCGTTATGACATGGACAGTTTTGAAGAAGCATT
Source organism: Papaver bracteatum (assembly GCA_023529315.1). Lineage (NCBI taxonomy): Eukaryota > Viridiplantae > Streptophyta > Magnoliopsida > Ranunculales > Papaveraceae > Papaver > Papaver bracteatum. Next base: position 596,378 of record JAJJWX010002335.1, read on the forward strand.
TCCTCGAGAGGTATTTTCCTGCATCTAAAGCGGCTCAAATTCGTAAAGAGATAAGTGAAATTATGTAGATGGAATGTGAAACATTGTATGAATGTTGGGAACGTTACAAGAGATTGGTGGAAAGCTTCCCTCATCACCAATTCAGTGACGCAATGATCATCCAATACTTCGATGAAGGACTCCAAGCAAGTGATAGGAATCTTATTGACGCTGCAAGTGGTGGTGCACTTATGAACAAGACGGTGACACAAGCTAGAGAGTTGATTGAGAGTATGGAAGCAAATTCTCAACAATTTTCAAGTCGTGGATCAAAACCACCTACCAAGGGAGTTAATCAAGTTGATGAGATTATTGAATTACGTCAACAAATGAGCAATATGATGGCAATGATGCAACAAATTACAGTAGTGGTTCTAAAACCATCACGTACATCTTATGAGAACGTAGAGCATGTGAATGCTATATTCTCAACTCATCCGTATGGTATTTACTCCAACACTTACAAGCAAGTTACAAGTGCAAGTTCTCATTACAACCATCCGAATGAGTTCCAACAACAAGTGCAACAACCACAACAAGGGAATAATGCATAATTAGAAAAGATGGCTACTTTGGTGGAGGCTCTAATGTCCGTGGTACAGCAAAATCAACAACTAGCGAACTTAAATCAGCAGAAAACGGATAATGCAATTAAGAAGTTGCAATCACAAGTTGGTCAACCGCAACAACAACAATTCCAGCAACAACAACCACCTCAAAATCAAGGGTCCAATATGGAAGGGTTGCTGAAATATTTTATGCAAAGAACGGAGGGTGCAGTCGAGGACTTGCAAACACAAGTTGGTTCAATGGCCGAGGAGATTAATCAGTTGCATGAACAAAATGGTGAGAAACTCCCTTCCCTACCTCTTAACTCAAGAGAGGGTGTCAATGCTATTACGTTGGGAAGTGGTACACAATTTGTGCAACCCGAAGTTACTAATTCGGGTGAATAAGAAGCCCCAAAAGAACCAATTTTGGAGGAAAAGAACGCATATTTTCCCCAAACTCCCGAGGTAACTAAATCCAACTCTAAACCTCTTGTTTCTAATTATGTTCCTCATCTACCTTTTCCTGGAAGGTTCGCTAAAGCTAATGAGAAGGTGGAACAAGATAGGGATATTTGGGATGTTTTTAAGAAGGTTCAAGTGAATATTCCACTCATTGAAGTAATTAGGAAATCTCCTCGCTATGCAAAGTGTGCAAAGGAATTATGCACTAACAAGCACAAGCTAACCGGTAATGCGGTAATGAGTGTGGGGGAAAACGCTTCGGCATATCTTACAAAGAAACTCCCACCTAAATTGAAAGATACCGGTAGTTTCACTATTCCATGCACTATTGGTAAAACAAGGTTTGCAAAAGCTATGTTAGATTTAGGAGCCTCTATTAATGTTATGCATACTTCGATTTATGATGCTTTAAATCTTGGTCCTCTCAAGAAAACCGGCATAGTTATTCAACTTGCCGATAGATCTAATGTTTACCCTAAAGGGATTGTTGAGGATGTTTTGGTGAAGGTAAAAGGAATAATATTTCCAGTGGATTTATACGTTTTATACATGAGTGATGTGAATTCATCCTCGTCTACACCTTTACTATTGGGTAGACCATTTATGAGTACCGCTAGAACGAAGATTGATGTACACAATGGCACCTTGGCTATGGAGTTCGATGAGGAATTCATACACTTCAACATCTTTGAGGCGAGGAAACACCCAAGTACCATTCAATCAGATTTCCATAATGTGTTGGAAGTCGGCTAAGGCGTAACAAACAAGGAGGAAGTCGGGATGACGACTTCAAACCAAGCGCTAAGTGGGAGGCAACCCACCGGTTTTGTATCTTTACCTTTATCTTTTTATTCTTTAAGCATTTTATCTTTATTTTCTTATTTTTGCATATCATTTGCGGAATTTCCCACCTTGAGCTTTATTTTGAGGACAATGTAAAGTTTAAGTATGGGGGAGCATTTATATGTTTGTATAGTTTGTTTTATGCATTGAGTAAAAAAAAAATCAGAAAAATAGAAAAACCAAGAAAAAAATTGTGCTTTTTGAACTCCGAAATCTAAAAACTTGTGCCTTTAGGATGATACCATTAGTGGATGGAACTATTTTGATTACAGGAGTTGAGGAACCAATTAACTAAAAGGGACGAACATAGCTCAGAAATCACAAATAACATGATAGTTGTTACCATATCTCGGAATATCACCATATCACATTCTATTTTTATTTTTCCATATTTATCTATTGTTCTCTAAGTACTTTGGTGGGTCACTAAATATCGACTTGTTATTACTGCTAGGATGAAATAGAGTGATTGAGTTGCTATAAAAAAAAAAAAAAAAGAGACCGACCAATTATAACAAACGGAATAAAAATGACACTTGGATAGCAATATGTGTGTGTTCTCCCTGTCTCCGTCGCCTAAACAAGCGTGGAATGCAGGATCCAAGGGAACTATCATGTAATCTGCTAACAAGAAGCATGCGCTTGGATCCAAAATATTTAATCATGTTGTCTAAAAAAAAAGTGAAAAAGAAAAAGAAAAAAAAAGATTATATTTGTTGAATAAAGTCACTCCTGGTTCCCTAGTATATGCCAGTTGAGTTTATGTAGAGATAAGATTGTTGACCACTGGTTCCCTTGTATATTCCAGTGTGTTGACACTAGAATTCAGACCAGTAGCTCAATCCAATAGGATGCTTAGGTTCATCTTCGCGGTGACCTTCAGACAGATATGGGAAACACCGATCACTTGTTTACATTCGCAAACATCTACCTCTATATCCATCTTCTTAATATTTTCATTGTGATTGTGTTTAGTAAGTTTTCAAGTATTGTGGTTTGTTCGACTATCTAATTAGAGCTTTATTTACTTATATATGAATTGAATTTGCGCAAGGTACCTCATCCTGTAGTCATTTTGGACTCGTTCATTGATTTGACACAAATAGACGGAGTTGGAAATATAGGTTTTTTAGGCATACCTCTTGTAAACCTTCACGAGACTAAAATTCGTCCACTAGGGACACCTAGGGGTTTAAAGGCTTGTTATTTATGCTAAAAGTGACCATAGACTCGACGAAATGGAGTTGTATGTATGTTTTATAATTATTTTGTTTGATTTGCTCGAGGACTAGCAAAGTCTAAGTGTGGGGGAATTTGATAGGTGTCTAAAACACCTTATTATTTATCTATTGTTTATGATTTCTTTGCTTAGTTTTCTTGTAAAATATGTATATTATGTTTGTTTTTGAGTATTTAGGTACTTTGGAGTCATTTGGAACAAAAGAAGAAGAAACAAAGTCCAAGTGTTGGAGGCAGATTATTTCTCATTATTTGCTTTTATTTCTTCATCTCGGGCTGAAAAGCATGTCAGCTTTAGTGATGCAAATTCATGTCTGAAAAGCATGACAACTTTAGTGATGTGTAAAAATTGAAGAGTAGAAGTGGATATGAGAAGTAAGATATAGTTGTTGTTGGTGGAAGATTTTGAGGAAGAAGAAATCATTCAATTTGAGAAAAAAGGGGCAAATCTGTCATATCACGGGAAAACACTATTGGAAGACGAGCCAA